>VZTE01006300.1:877826-989491 GCA_013397775.1 Eulacestoma nigropectus | reverse complement strand
GTGCGGCGCCCGCCCCCCGCCGTTCCCGGCCGCGCCCCCCCCGGGGCTGTCCCGTGGTCCGGGCCCGGGCCCGGCGGGGATGGGCGGGAACGCCCGGGCCCCGCCCCCGCGCGACGTCACCGCGCCGGAAGAGCCTCGGCGCGCCCGTGACGTCAGCGCTTCCTTCTTTCCCGGGGAGGCCGGAGCGAGGTAGGAGCGGGCGGGCCGCGCTCCCCATCCCCATCCCGATCCGCCGCCATCCGCGCCCGGGCGGCCGCGGGAAGGGGCGGGGCGGGGACGGGGCACGGCCGGGGCGTCGCTGAGCTGTCCCCGTGTCCCCGCAGGGCGCCATGGGCCGCGTCATCCGCGGGCAGAGGAAAGGCGCGGGCTCCGTGTTCCGCGCCCACGTGAAGCACAGGAAGGGCCCGGCCAAGCTCCGCGCCGTGGACTTCGCCGAGCGGCACGGGTACATCAAGGGCATCGTCAAGGTACGGGCGGCTCCGGGTGCCCTGCTCGGGGGGGACGTTCCGCCCCTCGCCCCCGGGGGTGCCCGACCCTCCGCTGCTCCTGGGCTGCCAGCAGGGCCCAAAGCCCTTCCGCTGTCCCTTACCCCGTGCGTTCCTTATTCGGGTTTCTCTCTTCTTAATTAAATCATATTCCTTGAAATGCTTTAACTTCTTCAGGTTTAGGAGAGCGTCTCAGCAGAGGGGGCACCCTTAGCCAGCAGTAGGATTTTCTGGTGGAGCGTTGCTAGTGTAGGAGTACCGGCGTGGTTTTATGTTGCTTAAGAATTCCCTGTGCCTTAGGAAACGTGGCTGGGGAGTTTCCCATGGAGTTGATGCGTATTAAAAAAAAAACCAAACAAATCTTTAAAAATGCCAAGTGATATCCATCATTTTAGTCTCGAGCAGGGGGGGCAGGGCAGTACCTGTGTTTGGGGTGTGATATGGTGGTTCAGGGGTGCTGCAGGTACTTTTTTGGGTGTCGGTGACTTCAGAATGCAAACAGTGCCACTGGTTGGGTGCTCTGAGCAGCTCTCCAGCGTTTTACAGCACGGTCACGTTCGGGTTGTAGAGAGAATTTTCTTCACCCTCACCGTAACTGCGTTGATGGTAAAGGGTAGGTAGCAAGGTTTGCCTTGAACTTGGGTGATACATAGGGGATTTGGCCAGCGGGGTTGAAAAAGCATCACTAATGGACACCAGCAGCTCATGAGCTGTCCTGGAACATAGACACATCTTAAAGGTGTGTCACAGTCTCTTGTCTGTGGTCTGTAAGTACGTGGTTGGGTGTTTGCATCTCAGAGTGCTTCAGGAACAGAATGGACGTGGTTTTGCAAAAGAAACAGCCAGTCTGTGTTCCTTATTTAGGGTCTTCTGTAACCTTGTTGTACCTGATTTCAGAGGGTTAGAAATGCTTCAGTCCCAAGGAAACACATGGAGAAGTCACTGCCTGTGCCCAGCTCTGTCTCTGCCCAAAGCTGGTTGGGCAAAGTGAAAGTGGACATGTTTGTATGGAGAAATGGATGCCTGCAGAATGTCAGGAGTAAAACTCTTCAGACAGGGCTAGCTACCAGCAGCACATCATAACCAGGCATCATTTTGTGTTCAGTGAATGATTTGGGTTGGAAGCGCCCCTAAAGCTCGTGCAGTTCCATCCCCTGCCACACCTTCCACTAGACCAGGTTGCTCCAAGCCCTGTCCGTGGCTGTGAACACTTCCAGGGATGGGGCACCCACAGCTTCTCCAGACAACCTGTGCCAGTGCCTCAACACCCTCACAGGGAAGACTTTTTCCGAGATAGGATGTGATGCAGGTACTGGAGCTTGTATTCTTATGAATGAGAACCTTCAGCTCGCTCACGCTGGGGGAAGCCCAGATGCCCCTGAGAAGTGTCCTGGTGAGAATCAGCCCAGAGTAACCATCCCCAGTTCTCCGAGCTCTTCGATTCCTGCAGAACCCCTGGCAGAGGCTGTGTCCCGCCCTAAAGCAGCTCTGCATTCCCACAGGACATCATCCACGACCCCGGCCGGGGCGCTCCGCTGGCCAAGATCGCCTTCCGCGACCCGTACCGGTTCAAGAAGCGCACGGAGCTGTTCATCGCCGCCGAGGGCATCCACACCGGGCAGTTCGTCTACTGCGGCAAGAAAGGTGGGGCTGGGCTGGGCTGTGCCGGGGCAGGGGCTGGGCACGGGGTGTCCCAACACCTGGGGTTTGGGGTGCTGGAGTGCGGGACCCTGCTGCCACAGGGTCTGTGGTGCCGCCCTCCCAGGTTCCGTAGGGCTGGAACCCCAGCCCGGGCCCCGAGTGAAGCTGTGGCTGCTCTCCTTGCAGCTCAGCTGAACATCGGGAATGTCCTGCCCGTGGGCACCATGCCCGAGGGCACCATCGTGTGCTGCCTGGAGGAGAAGCCCGGTGACCGCGGGAAGCTGGCGCGCGCCTCTGGGAACTACGCCACCGTCATCTCCCACAACCCCGAAACCAAGAAAACCAGAGTGAAGCTGCCTTCGGGCTCCAAGAAAGTCATTTCTTCTGCAAACAGGGCTGTTGTGGGTAAGGAGCGATCACTGTGGGCTTGTCACTGGGCTTGTCACTGAATCTTCCAAACAGGGCCCCAGTTTTTATAACCATCTTGAAAGTAGTGTCATGTGCAGGCTGGCCTCAGGGTTACACACCAGGACAGCCTGTGCTCAGGAGCCCGACTTGTATTTTACACCTGTATTAGTTTTGGGTGTTGCTAACCTGTATTTGGAGATGGTTTGACCTAGTGAGAGGACAGAAAAGTAGATGCTCCTTGTCCTCAGGCTGTAGTGGAATTGCTCAGCTTGTAAAATCTGCAGTCCTTGGGGAAAGACTTGCATGGAAAATGCCATTTTGATTTCCTGCTTTTGGCACTGAGGGAGCCTGGTGGTGGTGTCAGGTGGGTGGGGTGTTCTGGGAGGTCTGACAGGGAGTGACAAAACCACTGCCAAGAAGCAGAGGCTGTACCAGGTTGGTTGTGCACATGACTGACAGCTGAGATGGCTGCTGGTGACACTCGCCTGCCTTTGCATGGAAGGCACCAAAGTGAGTAATCTGGTGTGTTACTCCAGTAGAATTGACTCAGTAAATCATGAAACAAGTAGGTATTTGACCTCAAAGTTCTTCACAGTCCCATGAGCTCTTTCAATTCATACTTCAGTTGAAAAATTTGATGATACCCAAGTAATTGTAGCAGTAAAACTGGCAGTGCTTTAGAAAGTGTTAAACTCAGTCCTGCATGTACGGATTAAAAAGCAGGAATTGGAGTGTGTTCCCTTGCAGAGCCCTTGGGATGTGGCTGTAGCTCAGCTCTGATCTCACTGTTGGTGTTGGCTTTCCTTTGTACTCCTGTGCTCTGTTTGGGTGTTACCATTCCCGCCGTTCCCTGCAGGAATCGTGGCTGGTGGAGGCCGTATTGACAAGCCCATCCTGAAGGCCGGCCGCGCCTACCACAAGTACAAGGCCAAGAGGAACTGCTGGCCACGTGTCCGTGGTGTGGCCATGAACGTGAGTCTCTTTGTGATTGGGGTCAGCCCTGTCCCTTCTGACAGTTCAGAAAAGATTTCTGGGATATGGGGACAAGCCTGGCGTATCTCTGGGAGGAAAGCTTCCCGGATAAATGTGCGGTCAGAGGGTAAATGAGCAGCACTTGATAGTCACTCACTGCACCACACAAAAAGGGAAGCAGTTACTCATTTTTCCCCATAAATCAGTTTAAATCTGTTGGGCATCAGTTTCTGTGGTTACATTGCTCTCTTGCTTTCCTCCTGCACAGCCCGTGGAGCATCCCTTCGGAGGAGGCAACCACCAGCACATCGGGAAGCCCTCGACCATCCGCAGGGACGCTCCCGCGGGACGCAAGGTCGGGCTCATCGCCGCGCGCCGCACGGGGCGGCTGCGGGGCACAAAGACTGTGCAGGAGAAGGAGAACTGAGCTCCCACCCTGGGGGCCACACAATAAATTTGTACAACAGAGCTCGTGTGAGGTTCGTGGGTATCTGCTGCTGCAGTGGGGAGGAAACTGGGATAATGTTCAACACAGGAAGTTGTGAGTGGAGATAACAGGGTTTTTTCCCCTTGCCTTGAAGAGCAGGGATCCTCTCAGCCAGCACTTGGAGGCTGTCAGCTGGTCCTGCGGGCTGGAATAACACTTGTGTGGATGCTCTTGTGCCCTAAAGTGATGTTCATGTTGGTCTGCTTGTGTGGAAGCTGAGGCCTGACAAAGCAATCAAGTGATCCTGTGGTTACTGCATTAACTTGGGAATCGGGCTGAAAGGATGCTCAGTTTTCTAAGTTCATAACCTCTAACATTATGGTTTTCCATTTTTATCTTTTGGGAGATAAGCTTGAGAGTTGTAGAACTTAGTAGGAAGTATTTCAGCTGCTCTCACTGCAAGGTTTGGGCTTCCTTTTGGAGCTGTCAGGTTCCAACCAAATAAAAAGTGCCTCAGAAATTGGAGGTATCACACAGACTGCCCCCTCTACTCATCAGTGTTTGGGAAGGGCAGGCAGCTTCAAAAGTCTCCCTTTTGCAGCTTGGTCATGAGGGGATATTCCAGGGTGCTGCAGTAACGTGGGCAGTAGCACTGATGTCCACTAGGAAGCTGTGTTCTCATAGCAGCAGCTGTCCTGTGAAAAGCCACCCTTTTGTAAGGGAATGAGAGAAAAGTCAGGGAGTTTAGTTGAAAATGGCTTCATTTACAGCTTTTCTGAAGAATTGGATGAAAGGAGATGGGGCTCGGTGTCACATCTGAGCACACCCAAAGCCAGGGCTCTTCTAGATCTGCAGCAGCTCTGGCTGTGCTGGAGGGGTCTGTGCCAAGGGCCAGACTTCCATGGTTGAGTATGACTGATGGGAATCCTGTGGAATGCAAAGCAGGAAAAGTCGTTTCTACACCCACCCACAAAACCAGTACTGCAGCTGGCCGTGTGTGTGTGGGGAGGGAAAGGTGATTGAAAAAACCCAAACCACACCTTGAGGAAAGGCATCAGATCCCACTGGGGAGAAACAAAGCAAAGCAGTGGCAAGTTTTGTTTCTGTTTCTATTCCTCGGAATTCCAGTGAAGTCTGACGTTCACATCTGTTTTTGCCGTGAGGTCAGAAGCTCTTTGGTGCCGGTGCTCTCCTCACAGGGACCAAAGTCTAACGCTCTTCCCAAACACCATCAGAAGAGCAGCTGAAGTCTTTGATGTTCCACAACAATTTGCACCTGAAGGACTCACAGAAAACCGTGGTTTCTGTCGTGTGTTGCAGTCTCCGACAGTTTCCAACCACGTTTGGGTCCTTTGACCCCGTATGTTTTCTCAGGAAGGGGGAGATGGTTACTGACCCTTGGCTGCTGTTCCAGGCTCTGACAGTGCCCACAGGTGTTCACAGCCACAGGGTCAGTGCACCAAGTCCGTGAGTAGGGAATAATTAATACAAATTATTACAAATAAATAAGTGCCATATTACAGTGCTTAATGCAGCTACAAACACATTTATTGTAAACATACAGGATGCAATGCCAGAAGTCTCTAAATTCACACAGTAGCATGAGGATTTCAAAGACTTTTTTCCCTTCACCAAGTCAGTTGGAACTACTATTCCAGTACAGTCTCCTGTTACCAACACAACTTAAAAAAGCTACAGTGGTACTGGCAAATGACCACAAGACAAACATTCTCCAGGGGCAAAATACTTCTCCAGCCCTAACACCTCCAGTGTTAAAAATCTGTGAAAAACATGAGGGAAGAGGGAGTGAGATAAAGTGATTAAAAAACAAGAGGCTCTAAAGAAACCAACCTTGAATGAAAAATTTGAGTAAACTGAAATGTATTTTCCAAACCAAAGGTCTAACTCAAGCTGTAGAGTAGAGGTGAACTCCAGCAGTTTACACGACAGGGGAAGTTAAGACAACCAACAATGCAACAAGAATAAAAAAAATACCCATAAAAATATACAGGTGATTTCCTAACAAGCTTAACCTCAGGCTGGGAGCATCTGTCAAAGCACTGAGCAGAAAACAAAAACGGGGCTGAAGTTAAGCCAGTCCCTGTCCTCTGTGTGGGCTGAGCGTCAGGCAGCAGGTTCAGCTGAGCAGGGCAGAGGCTCCCTCTGAATCTGCACTGAGAAATCAGAAATTAAACAGGGCAGGGACACTTCAGAAGAGCAGGAGCAGGATCTGAGGAGCTGCTGACCACAGGGAAGAACAAACCGGGCTGTGAGGTGGGCGAGTGTCCTGGCTCGACTGAAGCAGCTCCAACACAAGAACACTTTCAAGTGTAAATAAAGCAAAATAAACACAAACCACGTTCAATAGAAAGCACACGGTTCCTTCTGTGGCCTTGCACTTCTCCTACCCCACAGCTCATTGTATGGAATCCTAAGGTGGTTTGGGGTTGAAGGGACCTTAAAAATCTAGTTCCAACCCCCCTGCTATGGGAGTAATTATGTAATGCGTTGTAATTATGCTTTAATTGTGTATCATAATCAGCAACCTCCTGCTCAAATGAACTGTTTTAGCAGCATGACAGAACACCCAATTGATTTGCTTATATGGTTCATATCCAGGATCCTTCACTTCATGGAGTAGCATCTCAATTCCCAACCCTAACACTGCACAGAAGACATGAGCTGCTACAGATATAGCCAACTTAAAAAACTACAGCCATGCTTGTTAGTAACGTCATAATGATAATAATGATGATAATAATAATTACTATCATTATTATTATTAAATCCCCTCACATAAAGATTAGCGTAGTTACAAGGGCATCAGAAATCCTGAAATGAAGCAAACTGTTTTAAAGAAAGGTGTTAAGTGTTCCTGCAGAATTCTCAGAGGTTATTTCCAGTATAATCCTTTGTTTGCTGAAGGAAAAAGATAATAATAAAAAAAAAAAATTAAAAAAAAAAAGAAGATACGTACCAGTGAAACACTGAAGTCTCCCTTTAGAACGGCTTCAAATTTCCATCTACTGAAAGACCAAACAGCATTTTCTTTATACTTTTTTAAGGGTGTGTTGAAAAGCACGAAGTGCTACCTAAACATTGGCAGGCATCACAAATTCCTTCACAGTAACAGAACCCTCATTAACATCATTATCCCCTTCCAGCACCCCGTAGCTGCTGCACGGACCGAACAATTCCACCTTGCACTGAGCCAGGCATGGGAGAAGCAGGACTTCACCTGGAGGGTCACTGCCCCAGGGCTTCCCACAGCACCATCTCCCATCCTGACTGCCCAGCCTTGAGAAATCAGAGAGGGGGAGCAGTTCTGGAGGATCCACAACCTGCTACACACAGGTGCAGGCAGGGAGGAACTGCAGAGGGAGATGCAAGGAAACAGTGTGAGGTAGGAAAAGGCCAGAGCAAACCCATCCAGGGAGTTTCTGCAAAAAGATGAGAGGGAAATAAACTCCAGCAGCAAGAAAATGATCCTGACTGTTACGCTGAAGTTACCAGGTAAGTATCTATCAAATCCAAGGGAAATGCTTTGGGCTGTATTTTCAGCTAATGTAAAAACCACAGGAGCCCAAATTCTAAAAGGTTTCAGGGAGTCGGGTGATCAATAAAACATTACAGCCTCCACAGAAGTTAAATTTAAAAATGGCTTTTTTTGTCCTGTGGCATTAACAAATTCTCAGAGAGAAACGTGAGAACAGAAACATTCATGGGAGTTGTTTTACATTTTTGCTGTCTTCATCAAAAGCTTTCTTCTCCCAGTTTACAGCAACCCCCCACCCAGCAATGATCTGCTGGGATACATCCAAAGTGTATCCTGAATTCTCAGTTCTGCCGGCATGTTGATGTCCAGAGAATTCACACTCACATCCGCTCAGATGGGCGACATCGACTGAACTGATCAAGGATAAACTCAGGTGTTACAGAATCACAGAACAGTCAGGGTTGGAGGGACCTCTGGACACCACCCAGTCCATCCCCCTGCCAAAGCAGGATCACCAGCAGCAGTGACACAGGAATGTGTCCAGGTGGGTTTGGAATGTCCCCAGGCAGGGAGACTCCACACCCTCCCCGGGCAGCTGTTCCAGAGCTCTGCCACCTTCACTGTAAAGAAGTTCTTCCTCATGCCAAGGTGGAACCTCTTGTGTCACCCGCTTCCATGTCTTTTTAAAACTGTTTTTCAATTTAATGTTAATATCACAAATTCCCAGCACCTTGCCCCTGTTTTCCACTTTCATTTGCATATCTT
The DNA here is from genome assembly GCA_013397775.1 of Eulacestoma nigropectus. Lineage (NCBI taxonomy): Eukaryota > Metazoa > Chordata > Aves > Passeriformes > Eulacestoma > Eulacestoma nigropectus. Next base: position 981,297 of record VZTE01006300.1, on the reverse strand, counting down.
CAAGAGCAAACTTGGGGAACCAGAGGTTTCCAGCAGCTCTCCATTACACCCACCTCACGTTCCTTTGGGTGACGGGCCTTGCTGTGGCAGAGCAAAGCAAGGGGCACGTGGCAGGCACAGGGGTCACAGCAGCGCCCCAGCAGCTGCAGCGAGCGGCTCCTCTCGGCCTGGAATGTGACAGGACACCTGTGCCTGGAATGTGACAGGACACCTGTCCCTGGAGCAGCCGCTCGCTCCGAGGAGAGGCAGCTGCCACTCCCAGAGCCTCTGGCCCTCACAGGCACAAAGGTGATGCCAGGAGCACTCCCAGCTCGTTTCCAGCCACTGCAGCTGGCCCGTGGGTGCTACAGGAGGTGCAAAGGCAGCAGCAAACCTGGCTCAACTCGAGGACACCCCAGCTTTATTTCCCTGCCTTCATCAGAGCGAGTCTCCTCCGACCACTTCGTTATATTGTATTTCAATAAATTCAACACAAGAGGCCTCCACTAGCCCGTTCTTCAATTAAGTCCACATTTTATTTATGGTTTGCTGTTGGTACTTCAATCAGATTTATATATACATAATCTAAAACCTACATCAAAACCATGTTGACTGCTCTGAAGACCGAGAGAAATGACACGATTGAAGTTTTCTTCCACAGCTCTATGGTAAGTCTACATTCCCACAGCAGGTTTTTGGTTCAGGTTGCAGAAGTGTTCAGAAAGCCAATGCCAGGTCTCTCTCAGACTCGGAGTGGGAGGGTTACAGTTGTCTTTCATCATTTCAGTCTTACACACAACCACAGTAGCAATCAGTAACATTTCTTTGTTCTAGATAAACACCTGGGTTGATCTGCAGAATCCTGGCTTTTCACATTCCCACATCTCTCCTTTCCTAAACCCTCACCGACACAGCTGGAAAACCAAGTCCCTCCCTGCAGTTGCTGCGTTATTTGAACATTAATTGTGAGAGGATTTGATGCTGCTTCCCATGGGAAGCAGCACGAGAGGCTGAGGAGAAAGCGTTTGTGAGTCCTCGCGGAGCCACCTGAAAAACGCCAGTTCCTTCACTTGGATGCCAGCACAGGTACCTCAAACGATTCCATTTATCCCCAGGGAGGCAGAGACTGCCCGTGCCTGCCCAGCAAACAGCCCCGCCAGGAATTTGTGCACCTTGGCCTGGCCCAGGGCAGCTCTCACATGGCTGGAGCCACTCCCGGCAGAGCCGCCGGCAATGAACCACAAGAGGTAGAAAGTATTCACAGAAGCAGCTTGCGAAGGCCCTCGCTCAGCCCACTCCCTGTCTTTATTTGCACAGAGGATTACACTTGGTACAGATCTTAGAGGAGAAGAAGAATAAAAAATGCTTTACATGCTACTAAATCTGAAGTTCCTGCTCGGAACAGTTCCTGGTGCCCGGGGAGGCCTGTGGTTCAGGACAGGTCACACCGGGAAGGCTCACGAGCCGCTGCCAGAGGGGTGTGTGGGGCCAAGCAAAGCACATTTCCAGTTCCCCAGGGATTTCACACAGCATGACCTCTCCCTTCAGCAAAATATTCCCATTTCTGCTATTTCACCTGTCCTTAGTCATGCACAGGGCAGGCAGATAGAATTGGTGAGTATCAGTAAGTCCTGAAGAACTAATCATCACGTTTCTAAGCTTTGGAATTTGCTTCCAGAAGACCTTCCGAGGACTTTAAAGCACCTACCAGATATTTAAATACAATCAAGTATATTAAGTGTCCAAGTTTTCAATCAGCCTTCTTTTCCAGAGTAGATTCCAGCAAAACCTACTGGTTTTATTCACCTGTAGAATAATGGTTCAAGATAGAAAATGAAGGGAAAAAATACCCCAAACAACAACCAACCGAAGAAACCCAGTAAGCTACAAACTATTAGAATTCCAGACTGCCATCAGTAGCACAAAGCTTTCCTATCCCATATAAATGATGAGAAGATTCAAGAGATGATGAAGCCCACCTGGTCAAGGCTGTGGTTGCTGCTACTGCACTGTGAAAGGCTCCAGGCTGCCTGGCAAACGTGGGGGTTTTTTGGGGTTTTTCTTGCAGCAGCAAACAGCAGGACAGCAGGTGTAGGTAAAAACAGGAGGTAAACAACCATCATGGCAAGTGAAGGGATTTGATTCCAAGAAAATACAAAAATAGTCAATATAAAATGATCCTTGCAATCCAGAGTGAAAAACTCTGTAAGAAAGAATCACAAGAAATGATGCACAGGAATTTAAGAGTGAGGGACAAGAACTGAGCAGCATTTCAATAAATAAAGCTACAAAAAAGGCCAATACCTTTAAAAGCTGCACCTACAGAGGTATCACTACAGCAAAGGAACAGAACTGCTCACTTAATGGCTCAGGTGAAACCACACTTGGAAAGCATTCATCCAGCCCTGGGCATTGTTTGAAAACAGGAACAGCACATCACCACAACAGAAATGTGGATCAGGGAACGGCTTATGGGGGAAAAACAAACATTTAAAGGTTTTGCTCTGGTATGGACTAAAGGGGACATGACTGCAAACCCACCAAGAAGCTGCAGGCTGTGCAGCTCACACCACTTTGGGCAAAATACACCAACTCACTGGAACAGCAGTGGCAAATTAAGAATGAAAATTATCAGACATTTTAAATACTACAGAAACAGAGAAGGGAATGATCTTATTTTCCTGCACTGGATGTTTTTCTATGGTCAAATTGTGGGTGATGTCATAAAACCTTTTTCCTCTTGTTTTCATTACTCAAGGTTATCTCATGGTTAAAAACTAGAAGACATTTTTTGGACATTATTCTGACCACTGAACAATGACCCTGTCATTTCAGAATTGTGCTGATGTGATTTAAGGCTATATTAAATTCTTCCAAGGAAACAGCCTGTAGGTCAGTTTTATTATCAAAAAGTGGCTTCAAGGAGTTCTAAAGCTAAAAAATACAGAGTTGGGTATTTAAAAATCTGATGAAAAGTTAGCCCTTATTCAGGAGTGTTTTCTCCTTCAGAAACTGGTTCCCCTGTGCTTGTTTTGATTTGTCTGCAAACAAGAGCTGTCTTCTGCGCCATCCGCTGACTGAGCTGGCTTGACCCCCACAACACGTCACCAACTTCCACTCTTACAGTGCTGAAATCAACTGAACTCGCACAAACGCTGCTGAAGCCCATGGATCCACCACAACTTGCGTTAGAAAATCACAGTGCAGGATGAGGATGTCTGAATTTAATGGCTGGAATCTCTGTCAACACACTTCCAGGGACAGCCTACCCTAACAGACACTGCAGGGGTGGGGCTCTGCACTTGCTCTTGTAAAAAACCGACACAGGTATGGTTACTGGACACTTTAAAACAGCCCAGGGGAGACTTTTATACCTTAGAAATAAAAGGAAATTTATGGTACGAACCTTAGGAAGTTCCACAGTGTGGAAAGTGACAGTGCTCGGGTTGGGTTTAAAGCCCTTCCTCCGGTCTGGAACGAGGGCAAGTCTCAGCCAAGTGACTGTGCTGACACGGCAATCCCCAAAGACCACTGAAAGGCAGGGACAGGGACACCCTGGAATGGCACAGAGGCCACACAGATTACTCTGATCCCAGCTGCAAGCCAGGAGAAAACGCACTGAACTCCAAAGAGTGGTTTGGTGTCATCTTCCTCATGAGACCACCTGCAAGGGGAGCAGGATTCCTGCAGCAGGAAGCAGCTGGGATCCTTTCACTTTGCTTTCTGCCACTGCAGCACCACTGTGCAGCACAGGGTTTGTACAAGACACTTCCGAATGCTCCCAGAATGCCTCTTTTGTCTGACTCTAGGCAAGGCGGGTGCAGACTTCATTCCCAAGACCTCATGGCTGTGAGAAAGTGGTGTCGTGAACATAATGGCATGAAAAGTAAGACAGGGAGCCAAAATTACTGTTGTCCTGATTATACTGTGCTAGAGCACAGCCACGAATGGGAAACTTCCACACCTGTCCTAAGAAATGTGAGGTTGGCATCAGCATCTCACCCTCCCAAAAACTGAGGTGTGTCTTTCATCACAGGGGGGAAGAATGTGCTTTCAACGTGGATTTGAAAGTATGGACTAACAAGGTTTAACTAAGCTATTTAAACGGTTAATTGGTTACTCTGCAAATTTCCTAACGTGCCACTTCTTCCTCTAATTTATACAGTCAGTCTTTAGCTTTCATTTTTAGTTAAATCCATATTACTGAAAGCTTCCCTGCAAGGCCCAGTAACTGGAACTCGTGCCAACAAAATTATGGAGCCACTTTGCCCTGACGAAGTTTATCAGCCTATTCATTTCTGGCAAAAGACTTAAGAGGTAGACAAAATTTATTGAAACCAAAAATGAAGTCAATTGCTACAGCAGCCAATTTTTGCCCATTTTAGCTTTGGCAGAATGGCTAATCTCATTCTCTCCTGGATCTCAGGAAATATACAGGAAGTTTTGGAACCATAAGTGCTTTTTCATGATACATATGCTAAAACACACAAGCTAGGCACAACAGAGTGGCTGAGAAGGCATAATAGCAGATAGGATAACACAAATCTCTCATGTTGTCTAAAGTTTCACTCAGAAAAAAAAAAAAAAGAACTGTCAATGGGGAATTTAATTTCTTTCTGGCTTGATTTCAGCAAGATACACAAGCTTGAAAAACAGAGAACTCAAATTTTCAGAGCTGGTAGTCAAGAGGGAAAATAATGTGAAAAATTCCAAGTCAGGCAGAGTCCTGTTCTGCTTGTCCATCCCCACAAGTTCAGGTCCCGCAGGACAAACAAGCTTTGACTGAACCTTGAGCCATCTCCTTCTTGTCAAGGGGGTAACACAGGTGCAGGTGACCAACTCTATGACCAAAATGTAGTACATTTACTGATACACAAACAGTGACTGAAGTCTTTTTATATATGGCTGTACTATTTTTAACACTGACAGCAGCAAGTGTTAAAAGCTTATTTTAGTCACTCAACAACCACAATCCAAATGTACAAGAGGGAGAAATTCTGCTCAGTAAGGTTATGGATTTCCCCCAAGGTCAAACTACACACTAACCCCGACTCAACATCACCTATGGATTTTCAGTTTCTATGTATTCCATGTTACATCGCCAGGAACATGAGGAATTGCTTTACTATTTATTGGCTCATTTTATGGAAGACCAGAGATTCCCTAGAAACTGTTCTAAACAGAAAACAGGACTGAAATCAGTGATGGGGGAATTAAATCTTTAGGCACTTTGAGGGCTACTGCTTTAAAGTGTGCCATCACCAACGAGGTATCGCCAGGTGCATCGCCTGAAAGTCACCTGCCAAAATGCTGAGACAGAAACGTGCATATCAAACTTTTTGCTTGTACAATATTTTTAAGAAGTACAATTCAAAATGGTTTTGCCCAGAGTGAAGAAAACATTGCACCTTACACAAGCTACCTGTTTAAAAAGCAACAGCTGCAGCAAACAATATGGGTTTATCCTTCTTCATGTCACAAAGATGCACAATATCCTCAATTTGCTGCCTGGAAAACAACTGCCACTGCAGCCATTCCCAGTTCCGGGGCAGGGGTGGGTATGGCTGGAGAAAGCCACAGGTTAAAGTGTCACAGGTTTGACATGTCTCTACAATCATTGCACTATTAAAAGCAAACACATTTGGCAAGGCTGAACTAGCACATTATATATTTTACCTATATAGTACAAAATACGTAATAATTGCCTCTGAGATAGCTTGTTGAACAATTACTGGTCCAAATAAATATTTCAACTTGAGAACTCAGGGTAGAATTTTTTTAGTTAAAACCTCCAACAAGCATCCCCAAACATAAATGGGAACACGTTATCCAAATTTACTAAATCCAGGTAAAATGGTATTACTAAAAAACTATGAAAAAAATCTGAATTAACTTGAGCACTAGGAAAAACATGGAAGCATAAAAGTGATCATTGCTACACAGCATATTCAAAAATCTTCTGTGTCCCTCCCTTGTTACACTAAATGCCTAAGAATGCACTTGGACTGAATTTTCCATTGTTCATTTCAAAACTACAGACCTTTAATTTGATAAGCAGCTTTGTTTCTATCAACTCATTTGTAAAAAACACCATCAAGCTTGTGCTCTTAAATATATATATGTATATATAAAAACATACAAAAAGTACAAGATAAATCACATTAAGAAACTTTTACAGTGTAATTGTCCTGATTATTTTATTCTTAAGGGCCAATTTTTTTTTTGTGCACAGAATCTCAATGTGACTGTTGTTCCAGAATTCAGCATAGTGCCACTGCACAGAATTCACCTTTCTGTGCAGTCCATTAAAAAACAAAACCCCAAAAAACAACACACACCACAGGACAAAACATTCTTCTTAAATCAAATTCTATTTGTGAATTCAGCAAAATAATTTCTATAAAATAAAACAGCAAAATATTTAAATAGTATAGGGTGGGCTGTATCTGTTTTGCAGGGGTATTTGGTTTTTAGACAAGTTCCAAAAAAATTACACACATTCAAGTTACCAATTTTCATTTAAATACAGTATTTACTGATGCGTTTCTTTAAGTCTTTAAACAAATGTTTATTCTGGAATAGAGATACCTCAGAATTGTATTTGACTAACCAGTAGTTTCTTTTATATTTAAACCCTGCTTCTAATGTTAAGATTTTCTGTATAATGGATAAAGAGCTAAGACAATTCTCGCTTTCAAGTAGAACTGTGAACGAGCAGAAAACCAGCAAGTTAACTTGGTGCAGTGGCACTCACAAGTACTCTGTGATTTTGTTGACTTCCACTTCACTGGGATGCAGTAGAAGGAAAGTGTTAGAAGTTTATCTAATAAGCTCTACCAAAGAAACAAAACAAGCACACCAAATACAGTCTATTATGCTCCAGGCATCCTGGCATAGCAAATTTTTGCATATTTGTTTTAAATCTTTTAAATTCCTATTACTGAAAACTAAGTGTTCTTTATCCCACCCAGAGAGAGAACTGTCAAACATCAGATGTGAGGAACATATGTGAAACTGAAAACCACTTGTTTGTCACATTTTCCCTCCCCATTTTATAGTCTAGGTGTAAGAAGAAAAAGTTTGAGCAATACAGTTGTCACATTGGGACAACTGCTGTCACGTTTGTTTTTTTTTTTTTTTTTTTCCCCCTCATTGGCTACACTAACTTGGTGTGAAGCCATGCTAAATGTTACAGCATAACTATAGCTTCAAAGTGATTAACCTAATACCAGAATGAAAAAGGCAATGAAAAAAGATCTAGAAACAATGTTACATCACCAATTTTCCACATCAACCAAATAATTAAAAGGTTACCAGCCATTACGTTGCTCATAGTAAAATCGACTCCAGTGGCAAAGAATTAACATGAAACTATTTTTGTGGTTGACATGGATAGGCTTTTTCGTAAAGGAGTTGATCCAACTGCCATGAGGCAGGCAACACTGGTTGCAGAGCGCAGCAGATATATCAAGAAATTATTTTTTTGTTTTTGTAGATCTGTGAGTCTCATCAAGACAAAAAAAAATGTTTCTTGCTCAAGAATTAACAGTCAAACATTAATATACTATATACACCTTTGCCATTTACACATTAGCATCAGGCCATTTATTACAAAACACTATACACTTTCCACTGCAGGCGGGTTATATATTGACAGCAATTTTCTGCAGATAAGACAGTGAATAGACTCTCCACTCCATGTTGATTAGGAATAGTTTTTCTAGTTTTAAATATTAGCCAGACACAGAGAAAGGTTGGACTGTAAGGCCTGGGTGCACAGTCTTGATGGAGCAAGTTAATTGATTATGTGCATTTCACTAATCTTTTGTCTGAGGCGGGGAAACTTCTTCACTGCCTTCGTAGTTTTCTTGTGCTCGTTGGCCAGTTCGCTGAGGGTTGTTCATATGATGTGCTGCCGGGCCCGTATATGGCTGTCCATGCACGTGGTTATTCTGCAACAAAGCACACACATTTCAAAGGGATTTAAACCTGTGGGCCTCCTGACTCCCTGTTTTCCCCCTTTCCACTCAAACCACTGCGAAGTATCCTCAAGCACACCAACTTCTCGTATACCTACATCCCTATGAACACACATCCCAGCTGCTTCATTCCTCTGATTCACACCTTTCACTTACCTTGCCGATTTACACACAAGGGAAACGAACTTTCAACTTGTAAAGATAAAAGGATCAGTTGAAACAGTAATCTCAGCTTTTGAATCACAAACAGTTACATGCAAAGCAAAAGCAGCAAGAAAGGAAAAAAGGAGACCAAGAGCGGTTGCCTATGTGCTGCCACATTAAACCGTGCACATGTTTTATTAACAGATTCGACCAACTTGATTTTTTCCCTAAAAGAATGGAAAAAGCAAACCTGTGTTTATGCAGCATACTTTAATTTTTAAGGGAGAAACCTCACTGTTACAGAACTGAACGAAATCTAGACCAGCAATTTAGTGCAAATGCTCTGCCCCCAATTTAAAAAGTCACACACAGATCTGGCAAATGAAAACACCTCATTTATCTACTGTTTTGCAGAGTTTGTGGAGAAACCAAGAGTACGAGGACTGTGTGTGTGTTAGTGAGAAATGCCATCTCTTGCAAGAAAGTGAACACATGACAAGGGCAATGGTGAGGTTATGGAATGTGTCTGAGCTCAGGAGCTCAGGAAGGAGCGGTAAAATCTGCATGACTTACCAACTGCTCTGCTGAGAACATCAAGTAAGGAAAGCAAGATGGAGGGGAAAACGGATTTGGGCAGGAAAGGAAATTAAATTAGCAGATTTGGAATATAAAAAATGAATTGGAACAAAAAATGGCAAATAAGTGAGGGATCTAATAATTTAGTCAATTCAATAAGAAGACCATAGTTATGATTTCTTCCAGATCTGGCTTTCTACTGGAAAGTATTAACAAAGCAGCCATTTAACATAAAAACAGATTTGGATTTCATGTGTACTTAAGATGTAGAGATCAGTGTTTATAGCACGAGTTACATGGCAACAAAGCCATCTGCCTTTTTCCAAAAGCCTTCCAGTTATCCAAATTCAGGCCTTGAGACTTGATCTTATATTTGAAAACAAGAAAGCAACTCACGAAATATTATCAATGTCAATAAATACAACAGAATCAAATTCAGTATGCACTACGCTGTGATGGCATCAGTCTCTCTGCTCTTTCTGTGGATGATTAATCCCTGATCTGTTAAAATTCTCACCTGAAGCTCTGATGGTGAAACTGCTCCTGGCAAAATGGAGGTGTACTGTTGCCCTGAGTTTGCGGTTCTTCGATGTTTTCAGTTTCTGTAAAAGTTTCTCATGCACTGTCTGTAAACATGGTCATGTTTTGTTATCTGTACTTTATTGTTTTTCATTCCATTCTCCTAGGCGGAGACATTTGATGGATTTTTCCTTTGACCAGTGTGATTGAGGGATGGTAATTTCTCCCTCCACTCCACGGTGGTTTTTAAGAACATATATAATAAAGTTCGGGGTCTCGCCCCGTCTCTCTTTTTTCTTGCTTCCCACCTGACGAGGTCTGCGTGATTTTTTCGTGTCTGAGTGCGACATCTGGGAAGAACTGCTAACTCAGGGCAACAGTGTACCTTTATCTTTATTCCTCCAAATATGGTGTTTGACAATAACATGCTTCTGGCTAAATGCTATAATTTAAGTCACCATAAATGCTAGAAAAAGCAAACCTGAAACTCTGAATAAATAGTTCAACTCAGAGCTTTACCTGTTGATACTGGGAACCAGGTGAATGGGGATACAGTGGGGCATCTTCAGGTGGAGAAGACTCATGTTCATCTGGGGCATCAGGATCATCTGGTTCCTGAAGTTTGAAAAAGCCCATTTAATTTACTTAGGTAAAACATATTACAATTATTCTAGCCAGAACCAATCCTATGTGTAAGCGACGGTTTCAGACATGCTAGAGTTATGTTTTAGACATTTAGAGAGAAATTCCACCACACTCTGTCACCTACAGCTTGTGTTGTACTAAATAAAAATTTCCTCTATCGATGTATTACTGGAAATACAGACCCATCCAATCTGCTTTAGAGGGTCAGTTTCTATTCTATACTGCTAATTCTGTAAGTGACAGATTCCTATAGGAACAGTAATAAAAACTGAAAAATAAAAATATAAATCCATATTTATAAAATACTTATGAAATGTGTTACCTCTTTAATGAGTGGAGACTGTTGCTAAGGCTAACTATTTACAGGAGCACTTTACTCAATTTTTTAATTGAAAGTCAAATTAATTCTTTACCTCCTCTGGGCAGAGTTCACAAGCCTTTGCAAGAGTCATTCTAGCACTGTGTGACCTCTCTAGGAAGTAGCCATTTGATGTTTCATTGCTCTGTATTGGTGGAGACCAATTATTGTAGGTGTATTGGGGATTGCCAGTGTATGGTCTACGCTCCAGCTCGTCTCCAAGCCATTCCACTGCCCAGGTCCATTTTCTCTTCAAATCTCCATTGCTCTGCAGATAGAAAGTGAACAATTCACAATTATTTCCTCTATTATTGAAAACAGAAGTATTTTTCCTTTCTTATACATCAGCTGTCAGAGAAAAGACCACCAACCTATCTGCTGCTGTTTAAAATTAGAGTCCCAAATACCTTTTTTCTCTAAAGGAAACTTCAAATTTGAAATTAAGTCTGCAGATTTGCAGCTGCATCACAGCTGCAAATGAGTGTGAATTTAACCAAACTGCTTTCAATCCCATATAATGACCTTCTGATACAGGAGGTTCAAGTGAGTTGTACCTGGAAGATGTAATTTAATCAAGGTGTTAAAAACTATATAATGGTGGGGTTTGTTTTTGGTTTTTTTTAAACACAGAACTGGGAAAAAAGCAGCAAAAACAGAGTAAAAGGTATCACCTGAAGGATCTGGTAAGCTACAGGGCAGTTGCTGAAGAGAGCTACCATGCACTTTATACACTGGTAAGCTCTTTTCTGATAATGATTCTTTGAGCGCTGAATGGTGTCGAAGAGTCCATCCCTGTCATCTGGGATTCCCTTAAGTGCATTGTGAATCCTAGAAAAAAACAAACCAAAACAATGACAAAACTTTAAGTGTTAAAGAGTTTTAGGATTTGAATTAAGGCTCTATATACAATGTAATTATAAAAGGGACAGTTGATGTTCTGACTTCTGGTGCGAGTCAAGAGGTTTTTTTAAAATCAGAAAATTAACCTGACATGTCATATATATAACTTAGTTTAAATATCACCAAACATGCTAAAAATACAACTGAACAAGACATATAAAAAATGCAAGTATGATTAATTCTGGTCACAGTGATCAACTTCAATATTTTAATTTTTATTACTGAAGTATCTACTGCATTTACAGATCAGCCCTGTTGACCCAGTAGGTCCTTACAGAATTGGAACACTTAAATCCACAACAGAATGATTACTTACACTCAGTTATGCTTCTCAAAGACACCCTTTTACATGCAGCTCCTCTGAAGGGAAATGAATGGTACATATTTGTGTATGGGGATAAGGGACTTGAGCATTCCCTGGAATTAAGCCCAGTTTCTGTGCCTTCTGCTCTTGAACAGGGCAGAGGAATTAATTACTACCTTGAAACTGTGCAAAAACCCAGAACTGACATACTTTTGGCTTTGAGAAAAAGTCAGAGGGGACACAGAACCTACACTGATGTCTCAAAGAGCTACACTCATGACAGGGAAAGTAACTGCCCTCTTTCCTCATAGCCCTGGCAGCTGTCAGCCCAGGCTCCATCTGTAAAGCAGTGATGAGCTTTACTTCAGTTGATTTAATTTAATGGTACTTCTACCATTATTATTCCAAACTTGGCACTTGAATTTGTCAAATCAAGAGAAGTTTAAGAGAGTGGGTCTGATGTCAAGGGCCATCAGCAGTGAATTGCAGTACCAAGACAAGTTGCCCCAAGGGATGCACACTGCCTAAGGTCAAATCAGACTTGTTTTCCAGGAGTTAGGCGACACCATTTACCATGGACAATTTCACTATTTGGTGGTGGTTTGCTGGGTTTTGTTTGTTTGTTTGATTTTTAAAGAGAAGACAAAGATGATTAAAACTCTCTGATGATCACAGCAAAACCAAGAACAGGGCAGAGACAAGCACTTCAAGCTACGGCCAGAAGTGGCAGCAAGAAGTCAGTGGATGACTGGAGCTGGCCATTCAATACCCTCTGCAGCAGCCTAACACAATTTCATAGAGCAGTGCTACTTCTGACACTGCAATGGAACATGGAGTGATGTACTTCTCCAGGGAAGCCATACCACAACATCCCACCTCCTTCATACCCTGTTATTACAAATACAGCATTATCCCCAACAACCATGGGGGATGATTTCTCACCTGTAGTTCAACCCTAAAAATCCATTATTTTACTTCATTTCTATTAAAGTATGCCCATCCTCCAACATTCTGTGGACTTACCTTATGGAATTATTTGTTTATCCAGAAGAAAATATAAGATAACTGCATTATTTATGTATAGCAATTCCCATAAAGAAAATTAAGAAATTCCTACAACTCAGTCACTGTGTTTTGGAGTACAGTTAAGCCAGACCACCATCTCCTTTGAGTCCCTCCAAAAATAAGGCCAGGCAATTGGTAACATCCTAAAAGAGCAGTCTGTTTCCACAGCTAAGGACAGGAGTGCAAGTACCCAACAAGTGTGCTCTCACTTTAAGTATGTGAAATGTCCTATGAGACACAGTTGGAAATGATTCAGTAAATCCCATACTAGCTGTAACTGCTTATTATGAAACAGTGACATTTTGGAACACTGACAGGTAGCTTATTGGTGACATTTGTGCTATCTCACCTACTACTTTCATATTAAACTTCTGAAAAATTGGCTATTCTCACAAATAGTATTTGCAGTAATTACAATTTTTAATAACTTTCAAAAGCTTTATTCTGTAGACATATAAAAATTAGGTTTTAAACTGGATTAATATGTAATATGCTGAAGTTACAATTCTCTTAAATGTGATCATACAGAGAATATTTAGGTGTGAAATATACTTTTCTGCCACACTTTATGCATGTCTTGGTACCACTCCTACAACTGATGTGCTCCTAAGCAAGCCCAGGCTGTCGCTGACCCACCTGAAGGAGATGTTTCTAAGAATCAATCTGAGCACCTCACAGGAAGACCACTGAGTTTAACCTGAACAGCACATTCTCTTGTATGTGAGAAATCCTGGCTTTATAACAAATTTCTCAATAGTAAGGAAGGTGAAAAATTGTACTTATCTCAAAATGTCAGATAAAACCAAGAAAAAATGCCTTATTGGTGAATTTTGAGTTAATACCTATTTAGAACAAACCTATTGAAAGGATCAGCAACAAAGCCACTGGAAAAATAATCTGTACAGAATAGTATTGAACTATAAAAAGGCAGGTAAATACTGACCTGTGAGTTTGCCAAGAGTCCTCAATTAACAGGATTTGCAGAAGCAGATCCAAATAAGGTCGAAGCTCGTACGTATATGAGTATGCAACCTAAAAAGTGAAAATGCAGAAAACACAAGAAAGCATTCCTTGAGGCATGCAGCTTACACAGTGAAATACAAGAACACAATTCATCTGAAGTTTACTGTAATTCAAAGGATATTTCAAGATACAGTACTTCTTTTCTAGAAAGCGTTGGTTGTGTCAGGAATTTTGTGGGCTGCAAGTTTGATTTGTTTTGTTTTGAAATATAGTAGGTTATGTAAAGGACAAAATGTTTCTTTTTCACTTTGTGACACAGGGAAGTCCCATATCTGAAGCCCCAAGCAGGACATGCTGAACAAAGTACCTTAAAAATACCTTTAGAAAAGCAAAATTACAAAATGGCATTTTGCACTGGTATTGCCACTTTTAGGCAGTGTTCACAGGTTATCTTCAAAGGTTATCCTAAAATGTAAAATACATGGCTAGCAAAATATCAGTAAAGGGATTATGATTCTTTCAAGTGTCAAACAAAGGGACACAGAAAAATGTGATGTTACATGAAAATAAATGTGCAAATATAAAGATAGGCTAACAGAAGTAAAAAATTTTATTTGGAGTGGAAAAGTGTAACTGACCTTACAGAGATTACAATGGAAATACAAGGCAGTATCAGAGATTATTTGCTGAGTCTGAAGCCAAATATGTTCTGCAGACTTGTAAAAAGAACCTTATGAACATGCTTGAAATAAATACAAGGGAGTTCTATGGAAATTATTTCAACTTCCCATGTCATCTACAAATCTCTTTTATGGATAATGACAGAAAGCTTTAGCAGTGCTCTTGAAATATACAAAGACCACCTTGGTCTACTTTCCACCCTTAACACATCATTCCTGACTTGTTAAAGGTTGATTGCTTCCCTAAACTCACACAGCACTTCCTACAGTACACCAACATGATGTACAGACCTAAGACTGTAAATACTGACAGAGGATGCCATCTTGAGGAAAGTTTATTTATCAAGCACCTGTTCAGTATTTAATACAACATTCTTACATATAAGTGCAGAATCATACACATTTTTATTCCCATCTTTCTCCTAGCTTTTTATTTTTACCTGCCAAAGTAGTTCACTGAGGACTGTGGAAGAGAACTGAGGATTCTCCCAACAGCAGAAACGAAGCAACTTGATGGTCTCCTCAGAGTTGCTGCAATCTTCAATAATTTTCTTTACATAACTAGTTCTCACAAAGAGAATGTCTGCTACGTTCTGCTGAAGTGCCATTATAGGTTGAGATAAATTAGGATCACCGTAAGGGTTGGCAAGTGGGGGATTACCTGGAACAAAGAGTTATTACACATTAGAAGGTGCTGAAGTACTTTCAGTGTAGACACTCCAAAACAGAAACCGGCGTAACTCATCAAAAACATAGACGGAGAAAAAACACAAACTCTCCCTTAACAGCTGACTTTCTTTGAAAAAAAAAATGGTACGAAATAACTAATTTTTATGTTTGTGAATCTTGACACTTGCTGCCTTAGAGAGCTACTTCTCCCTCTCTGGTAAGATTATGCAGTGACAATCAAAGCACAACAGCTGGAGACATGTTCATATGCAAGAGGAGAAATCACTGAGATTCCTCAGAGAAATCCTCTTATCTCCTGAACTGACCTACTTCACTGCTTGTGTAACATAGCCCAAGTCATATTTTAAGGACGCAGTGTCTGTTTACTTCACAAGACAATGCAAAAGTGTTCAGAGGAGTATCTATGTTAAACGGTCCCATCTGAATCTCTGGAGTGCAGAGAATAAATATACTTTTGTAATTAATGTATCTTTTTAGTCAGTTTCATTTTGTGTAGTGAAAGAATGCTGATTTTATCCGGATGTTTCTAAATTTAGCAATGTTTTGAGTAATTGTTTGAAGATGCCCAGAAGTCCAAGGGAGAACCTTCCTAGCCTAATAAGCTGAAGCAAAAAATAACTATTATGCAAACAGTAATCATAATTAGTAGTCAGAGTAAAGTTCATACAAATAATCTTTTTTAGTACAATATTATGAATACAGTGAATATACAACTATTTTTCACAGGTAGAATATCTTTTCAGTTTAAGCTTCAGGTAATGCACTGGAAAAAACTCCAATCAAAACTGCCATATGATTCTGAAGCTTATTACAGCACAGTAGAATTTTCAGTTCATTAATCTCACTATAGCATAGTCTAGCCTATTGACTTTATAGCCTGACACATCAAGCTGTAATGAGTTTGCCATTAAATAGCTTCTCTTCAGATTTCTAATTAGGTTTTCTAAAATATGCTTAGCAGAACATGTACAGATACAGGCTATAAAGTCCACATGGCCCAATATTCTGTCACCATTTCTCAAAAATAACTGCACTCTATTCAGCTACTGGAAATGTTAATGATTTACACTGTGGTTAATCAATTTCTAGCTGATTCTTTACCTTTTATAAACTGAAGTGCTGGCTTCTGTTTGCTGTCTTGAGTTTGAATGGGCACCAAATCATATTCAAGAGCTACCCAAAACAATGCAACATCTCTTCCGTGGTAAGCACTATTAGTTATCTCAAAACCTGCTGTGGTGGTTTTCCTGTACAGATTATTTCTGTAGCCTATTTTTTTTATCACCTACTCAGGATAAAAACATCTTTGGACAACTCTTTACAATGGGCTTAAACTATTCTAAAAGCATTACTATTTTGTAATGAGCAACCTCCTACTTTACAAAATATTTCCCAGTACTTTTAAGGAATAAGCCAGCAGCATAAAGTACAGAACAGATTTCTGTCGTGGTCTTTTTAATATAACAAATCAGTTTTGCTTCTGACAAACAGTTTTGTGTCTTTAAATGAAAGGAGCTGCTACACATAAAAGCAAAACATTTTTCCAGCTGATCCAGTTCATAAATAATAGCTAAACATGCACAAAAACATGTTTATTGATATAGTCAATGGATCTAAAGCAAACTTAAAATTCACTGTACCATTGATAGAGGACTGCATCCGTGACGAGACGTTGCAACAGCGGATCAGTTGTGACACGACAGTGTACAGCTTCCCCAGCTCAGCATACTGGTATTTAATTGGAGGGCCTGGACCTTCATCCAGAGCAACAAGCATGAAGGTTGCAGGAACATTTAGTTTCAGAAGTTGTGTCTTCTCTGCTACACCTTTATGGGGCAGGGAGAAAAAAAAAATTTTGTTTCTGGCACTGAAAATACATTATTTTTAGAATTTTTTAAAAGAAAAATAACAAGTTTACATGACTTGCAACTTTTTAGTTCCTGGGTTCTATTAAACCCTCATTTATACTTTCTGGGGAAAAATAATCAAATCAATAAAGATGCACAACAAAATTATATACAGCTGAAAAATCACATGGAAAGAGAGCTGTAAATTACTATAGTTTCTTCAAAGTGCTCATTAGCACTTAATCAACCCACAAGTAGCATCTGTGTCAATAGCAAAGCCTCAGAGAAGTCTTTTGGACAATTAGGAATTGGAATTAATCCTTTTATTGTGAGGCCCAGGATAGGAAAAACAACCCCCACAGTGTATTTTGCTATTTTTCTATCATGTCCTAGATACATCAATTACAAATCTAAGACATTTCTAACTGTGCCATACAATGTAATAAATGCAAATTACATTACAAAATCAATAAGAAAACCTCCATAACCCCAACTAACCAAAAAATCCAGACCTACACCTGGTTTTACTGCAAGAAAAGCTTGCACATACTTCACAAGTACTTACCAGGAAATTCACTACGTCCCTTCTTTCATTCTGTTTCTTATTTTGGTTAAAAGTAATGATTTTTCATACATTTCCAAGTCTTTTCTTATTCTGAAATACATCTGGACCTTACCTTCCATCTTTCTGATAAGAAGGAGGAGTGTAAGTGCTTTTTAATGGCATTTTTTCTGATTATGCTAGATAGTTTTGTAGTTGCATCCTCTGTAGAACTGACCTCTCATTTGCTTTGATGTGAATAATTTACTATTTGATTTCTCAAAATGTCAGACAATTTAATCTTTTTCACAGAATGCAGGAATTATGTTATTGGGGTTTTTGCTGAATGAACTCTACATCCATACAGAAGCCTTCAGGTAACAGTAGTAAGACAAGGACAACTGCTTATTGTATTAGTACTTCCAGGTTTATCTCTGCAAGGTAGATTGTGATAATGATCAGACCCACAAATAAAATTTTATTTTCCTATCTGGCCTCTGAGTGCTCTCCTACTCAGAGGCTTGAACTGCACTGACTATGAAAAGCTAGTGAAGAAGAAAAGAGAAGTTAGAGCAGAAGAATTGCATCTCTCTTCTCTGCAATGACACTAATTCTACTCTGGGGGTCATGGCAGAAACCTGCCAGACAGAGAATGCTTTGGTAGGCAAAGTATATGAAAGCAACAGACATTACAGGTATAATTAAATTAACACAATTGTCTAGATTAATTTTAGAGATAGGAAATTAAATTCCTTTAAAATTGTCCACTTCCTGCATGAGCTGATAAACAGCAATGGTCAAGTATTTTACAAAATTTCACCCCCACCTTCTCTCAGCAGGACACTGTCTTACTGCTTCAAGCTTCTCATGTTTATCTTCCACGGATGATAGGGAGACTGAAGCCCCAAACTCCAAAGAGGAGGAACACAGATGCTAGAGAGCATTTATATGACATGTAATGATAACAATCTGCCTAAGGATGGAAAACTGGATTCTCCTGCTGTTACCTCTGTAACTGGATAATCAATAAAGCCCCAGTTTATTACAGTGTCATCAGTTAAAGCGATTTGCTTACCTAGATTGGCATACATCACAAACAGATTGAAATACTGCTGCAAGTGGCGCCCATGTTCAGATACTTCCCTTCTTAGAAGATTTAGTACCGCCCTCAGTAAGTGATCACTTAAACTTAAGTTATCGTAAGCCTACAGAAAGAAAAAAAGTTCTACTGTTAGTGGCTGAACCTATCATATCTTTATTTAGTTTATACTTCTTACTATGATAGAAAACAGAACTGGTTAAAAGGTGTGGGATTCATACAAGCTCCGAAGTACCAGCAGCTGGTCAGTCTTCTGTGTCTCACACAGAGAAAAAGACACAGACAGGGAGTAAGACTCCCACCACCCAATACCATGTAAGTCCAAGAAATTATGCAACTATAGAAACTTCTAACTGGGCTTTTTTTTCCAAAAGCAGACAGGCCTAAATACTCAAGAAACACACATGCAATTCCATTGTTAACTTCGTAGACTAAGACAACCAAATCACCTCTACAAGGTGTATCTCAAATACCTTGTGATACAAAACACTTCCTAAGCCTGTGTAACTTTAACTTTACACAAATTCTTTTGCTGGACACTGTAGTGAAAACATTCTGAGAAGGTGAGTGAAACCATGTAAGCAAAAAGTGCCTCACTGTAGACATGAAAAACGTGACAAACCAAAGGCTCAAAACTGATGATCTTTAACAGAGTCCAAACAAAACCACTGTTATCACAAGTATTACAATAAGATACAAGCTTTTTTTGTTTGTTTGTCAGTTCTAGGTGTGTAAAATCAGGCAATTCACTGTCTACTCCCACAGTAAGTTACAATTTTGACAATTTCACTGTTGCAAGATACACAGGATTAAAACTTGCGGAACTCCTTCAGGTTTTCAGGTTAGTGTTCGTTTGTTTGTGGGGGCTTGTTTGTTTGTTTTGAAGTTCTAAATAAAAACAAGGGTTCAATTCCCTACACATTACTTCACTAAAATAGCCACTGCTTTTATTTTGCAGGTTTCACGCTGCCAACTCAAAGCTCCCACTGAGCTTTCACAGAGATTTACAAATGAGGGGAAACTGAAGCCCTCTGACAGTAACTCTCTCACTAACGGGTTGAGATATATCCTGTTTTGTAGTGCAAAATGGGCTGTACAGCTTTCCAGCCAACACTGATGCATCTACTCCAGAGTTTACTTTACATTAAATGCTTATTACGAAGAAGTAAGTTTCAAAAGCTTTTAGTTAGACAATTAAATACCTGACTGGAAGGTCCAGGAGAGGCAAAAGGTGATTGACATGGTCCGTCTTGCAATGAAAAATGTGCAATAAATACTATAAGTTTTGCAAATGCACCCCTCACTTCTGCACTGGGGCATTCCAGAAGATACTCAGAGAAGCGGTTTGAAACATTAAAAAGGACGTTGTGTGCAAACCAAAAGCGTACATTCTTGCTGTGACGGAGGAGGATGCACAGGGCATCATACCTGAAACAGGAGATGACACCATTATGACCAAATGCAGACATTAGTGAATTCTGGCAGACATGTTCTTTTGCAGAGTTTGAAGAAAATACGTGTTAAAGGTGATGCCCAAACATTTTTGTTCACAAAATGATTCTAATTACATAATTCATAGTTCCTACAGTGATACTCTTATGAGCAATCACAAATGGAAGATATCCTTCAATTAAAAACCTAACACTTAACTGTAGCATTTTACTTCTACCACCTATAAGAATAAGACAGCATTACACCTCCTAACTACTCCTCAAAGCAGGTCCTATTTTGGCAGCCACCATTCTCTCTGTACTGGAACTGGGGAAGAGGGTGAGCAGCAGAGAACACAAGTGGATTTCATAAGCTGTGTATACAACACATAACTAAATATGTAACATAGCAAGAATTTCTAGCCTCATTTACAGCTCTTAAAAAAACCCACAAAATGAAAAACCAATACCCAAAGACTAAAATATGTTTCAGAGAGGGTCTTGCATTACTCTGTCCTTCCAGCAGGAATATTTCAACTCTTTTTGATCTCTTAAAATAAAAGGAGTAACTTCAGCTACTCTGGAAGTTGCTACTGGGGGTACGAATTTGCCATGTATTACACAACTACTCACTAGTAGCTGGTAAACTACTGGCCATGAATACTAGATTTTCTCTCCAATTTGACCAGTAGCAACCCACACTCCTCTCCCCAGCAGAGAATAACCCAGCTTAAGGACTAAAATGAGTAAGACGGGACTGTTTGTCACAGTGTGGATTTGAATTACAGGCCCCGTAGCAATGTACATAAAGCACCCTGCCAACATCTCAGAGACTATACACGTTTCACAAACAGAATACAAATATAAGCTGCAACAATGGGTTGTAAAGAGCTTTGTTTAAAACTATTCAAACAATGTAAAAACCATTCTCAATTTGTCAGAAAACATAACCTGTTAGTTCTGTGCTAGTGACAGCTTCCATTCTTTTATTCTTTTTAAAAGAAAAAAAGACGGATTTAAGCTCTGTTTGAAAATGAAATTTGAAGCTGTTCAGATCAGCAGGATATTTTAAGGCTCATATTCTTCCCAGTATCTTCTATTCAAAATTTCCCCCCTTTTCATGTGCACCTTCACCATGTTATCTAAATGGGTTCTTTTAACAGACATCAAACTTCAAAAATGATAATTGTTGTTAAAAGACAAAATACCAATCACTAGCAGGGCCACGGACTATTTTCTTTGTATGAAATCCTGTGGTGAAGAGAAATCTAGCAGCAAGCTGAATACTAATCATAGTTATTTCTTCTGCTTCAGGCAACAGATGATCTTGTCCTAAAGAAAAATCAGAATACTCACATGTAGACAAAGTAAAAGCAACTTTTAATAATTTAACTGATTTCAGATTACTGTTTTGTCTGACATGGTGTTCCAATTTTAGAAGAAATTGGATCAAAATAGCCTCTAGCTTCTATAATGTATCATTTGAAAATATAAGCTTTAATACAGGTACCTGGAGGCTAACATGTCTGACTTTTACAAATTCATTATCTCACCTTTGAGAACTGTTTTCAACAAGAGAGTCCTCAAACCTGAGTATTTTAACTTGATTTAGTACAGCAACTGAGTAATAGCTGATAGTTTATCAGAGTATTTTTTGCTAAATATTCTGACAAGTTATCACTGATGAACAACTGAACAGCAGGTGTTTAACTGCAAAAGTCCACAAGGACAAGAGTATTCAAAGCAGGACACACCAAATTTTCACTGGCTAGATAAATCCCTGGCCACACAAACCAAAACTCTTCTTTCAAGAAATGAATCCATAATTATCACACTACCATACTAACCTGGAGGAGGATTTAGGTAGACACTATTACAAGTAAGCAACTTCTTTATGAACTGGAAATATTCCAGGCTGTACTGCATCCGATTGTGCATGAACTGCACGTTCTGCTTCCGCACGCTTCGCTCGATGGCTGAGGGCATTTTAATCTGGTGGGGTTTAGTGGTGATAGCGATTTCTGAAATATATTTTATTAGTTCATTGTCTTTGTCTATTGTGTCCATGCGTTCATAAAAAAGAATGTAAGCATTCCACCACCTCTTCTGGCGCCTGTAGGACATTCGCTTCATCATGTGATCAAACACTTCACCCATGTACTCTCCCCCAAAACACTGATTTTTCATTTCTTCATCGTCATCCATCTTACACTCTGTCACATCTCCATCATCAAATTTGTACCACCGATTCTTCTCACCATCTCCACCATTCCTCTGGATAATGTAAGAGTAGTAATGTCCGCCGCTGGCCTGGCCGCTGTGCACAAGTACACCCACAAGTCTGTATTTTGTGCTCCCAGAGTGTTCATTTTCTGACTGCTCATTTTGTATTATCTGATTTTCAGGATTCACATCATCCCCTTCCAATTTTGCTACACCTGCCACTGTGTAAGGCTCCATGTCCAGTTCTCGTGGAAATTCAAAATAATCATTGAATTTGATTGCACATTCCCTTTCCCAGTCATAATCAAATCGTTTCAACTGGATTGCAAGAACTGGAGGCAACTTCTTAATCAACAAGCGTTTCACTGTGTCCACCTAAAAAAGGACATGAACAGTTACCAGCTCTCAAATTTCCTTTCATTTACTCTCACCAAATACCAAACTGAGTAATGAAAGAGGATTTTTCTCCCCTGAACATGAACTAAGACTGAACTTAGTACAGCTATAACAGCACAGTTGTACACAAATTTAATATATAAGGAAGCATTACCTTTTTGTTGCATTTTTCACAATGATATGCATTTGCACCTTCCAATAAATCTCCTTTGACGTACTGTTCCAAAGAATCAAGAAGGTTTTGGTGATTCCTTATATCTACATTCAGAGTTGTGAAGGATTCCTCACATTCGTACCTAGGAATGAATAGGTAATGTATGAGAAAGGTAGGAATGTATTCAATTTTTTATGTTTTACATGTGCTACAGTGTGTAAGCAGTAAAAGAACTGAACTCTTTTTTACTGCGGTTTTCCTACGATAACATTACAGTAACTGCACACTGTATTTTTATGGTCAGGAATTAGACTGATAAACACAAATACTGTATCACACCTAAAGACAACAGTTCAAAACAGATGCCAAACAAAAAGCCTTTTTATTTTCGATGTAAAAATCTCTGAATCGCCATCTTCATAAAATCTTTTTCCATGTTTATGATTGGCTTTCACACTGTGTTCTAAATATAATCTACAAACAAATCTCTAGCAATGAACCAGCAATGCTTGAGAGACAACCAGTTGATACATCCCGGAAACAACTTTTTGTTTTTAAAGAGAAAGAAGTGACGAATAAATTTAAAAAGCTGCATCTATTCCAGTGTAACCCAGGGCTTGTTTCCCTGATAAGCAATCAAACCTTCAAAGACTGAATAAATAAATATTTAGAAACACTTCAACCAACAGCAATATTCATTCATCCATTAAATAACTTACAAAATAAAAAAATGTTGTTTATTTGCCATACACAAATCCACAGTTTAGTTACCTTGAGTTTTCTCCTCCCTAAACTACAATCAGGGTAACATTTTTATTAACAAGCACAATTACGCGAATCCAGTAGAGTTCCAAAAACACAGAAAATACTTCAGGATAGTACATAGTATCAGGAATGAATGGTAATTGCTTCTCCTCTGCATCTGCCATTTAATTACACATTGCATATTAAGTAAAATCAGTGCTATCATTTTACCTTGCAGTATTTCAACTCACTTCTAGTCACCCACTGTAACCCATGAAACCTAAGATGTTCACTTTACAAATTCTTCTTATTCATATATTAGCTCAACTGAAGGTGAAAGATTACCTCAATAAAATCCATTTGTATCATTTTTTCCTGTCTTTTAATTGCTAACTGAAGGCTAAAGAAAATGGTCAGCTTTCAAAATAAAGAGAATTTGCAATGGCAATATACAGAGATCTGTATTGTTAAAGAATCACACATGATCTGAACAGTAAGAAGACCAACTGATTGTGACAGAAATTAAACACAACAATAAAACAAAGCCAAATGCAAAAAAGAATGAGTTCATCATTAGGCCATCCTGAATTTTGCATGCAATTTTAAACATCCATCTCAAAAAAGAGAGATCGATTAAAAAGTCTATAGAATTCCAACTTTACAATGCCTAGTTCTATTTATTCATTAACAATCAACAACAAAACAGTGAGCTACGGACTTGCAGTCTGATTTGGCATGGGTGGTTTCTTACATACCTTCTACAAAGCTGAATTTCAGTATTCACATTGTAAGTTAACTACAAACACAGCAGAAGCCTTAAGAAAAAGATGAACCTCCTATATCACTGTCCTTAATTACAGGTTACATAGTGAGTATGAACAGTTTTACTCATTGGAACTGAAGATTCCTACTTGGCTCAGCTCTAAACACACACTATGGAAAACCAAAGATAGAAACAATTGTTGGCCAGGTATTAAAATTTTTCACATTGCATTTGGTCCCTACAATTGTTTTCACTTTTAACATGAAAAAGCATATTTTTTTTCCCTGCCTTGATCAATACACAACGCTTCACATACAATCTGTGAAGTAGAAGCAATAATGATTAAGTACGTCAAGGCACTTGTAGACAAATGAATGTCCATCTGCAGAAAAAATAAGGTAGCAAAATCTATTAGCTTAAAAAACTCACTCTTCGACTCTAATTACTCTTATAAGGATACAAACACGGGTTGTTTTTCTGTAAAAAAAGATTAAAATCTTCAGCACTTACCGATGTGGGCATCCTTGACAAATCTTCTGATCAGCAAAGGACCCTCCTAAAACTTTACTTAACATTGCTGGATGGCCCAAAGCTTTTAAAGCTTCATCTAAACTGTCCACCAAGGAATTAAAAAATTCTAAAGCATCGTGTTGTTCACGTAGATTTACAGGTTCACCCCAAAGTCTGAAAATGAAAGTACATTTTGTCAAATATTTTTTGTTTTGTTCACCAACAATTTATTTTCGAAAAAAAGTATTACTCAAGCTACTAACCCCTCCTCTTTAAAGAGCCAAACTACTGGTTTTTGATGTACTATACGACCTGTTGTTCTGTCCCTGACACTTTCTGGTAAGTAAAAACAAGGTCTTCATACTTAACTTCATACTTAATTCAGTGTCTCACTATCAAAAAATGATTAAATTCAAAATAACCATCTTGCTGTAAACTTCAGTTTATTAACAAACTTCTACAGAATGGTGAAACAGCATATAAAGCTGCACAACTTCTGCTGATTTACACTTTACATCATTGCCATTCTACTGTGATTAGTTTTGTTGTACTTCAGTGATACAGTGAACAAACACCAATACTCAATTTTCTACTTACCTAAACTGTTTCCAAAACCCTCTTGGTACATAGTACTGTAGCCTGGAAGCTGCTAAATGACCAAAAATTACTTGGAGATGCCTCAAAACTCCAATATTGTACTCTTTTCTATCTTCAGTTTTGCTCAGCGCTGGTTTGTCTTCATACTGATGTGGATAACCAAACACATCATCTCGCGGGTCAACATTGCTCTGAAAAGCAGAAAAAAATTTGTGCAATTCACTTCCCTATGTAGCTATCCCACAGTTAGTTGCATCCTTTGTTTAATTTGACAATCTAAGGTGTAGCTGTCCCACAGTTAGTTGCATCCTTTGTTTAATTTGACAATCTAAGGTGTTTCACACTCTCAGCTGAAAACTCAAATACTGTCTTTGTTTGCATTAACAAACATGGCATTAACATGGCAGAAATAAGGTGCAGTGCTTTCCAGTACAAAACCATCAGGAATTCTGGAAACACTGCCACCTGGATCTTCTCAAGTGCCCCTCTGGCAGTGAACCTATTCAAGTATGAACTATTATCCTATTTTCCCCATGGATATCAAAGTAATTGATTAGCAACTGAAATTTATTACGACCTTTTCATTAAAAAAATAATTATACTTTAAAGATTAGGTAATTCTATGTAATTAAATTTACCTCGTTGTCCTGCTTTTCATCCCCAGACATATCATCATCTACATCACTGCCCGTGCCTTCAATTGCAAGAATCCCATTCCTGATGGCTGGAATCATGTACAGCTGCTGAATGACAGAATTCATGTAACAAGTGGCACCAGCATTTTTCAGTCCCACAAATCCCTTTGGTGGTCGAGGCCCAACAGGTGGCAGATATTCCCACTCTGTGAGCGCTTCACAAGCTAAGAGAAAACAGCAGAACGTGGTCAGGGAACTGTTTTGTTATAAAATAAAGAGGACATCAATGCAGTACAAAGGGCAGTTGCATAAAATTATTAGTAGTCTGTATCACGCTTCAGTTTAATAAAAAACAATGTTCCATCAGAAAACTTAATTGCTAAAATTAACCCAACTTCTATGAAGGACAGTTCCATCTGTCATCTTAACATTGTAACATTTTCTTCTACTGCATAACTGAAGAGTTGGCCAGACAACAATTTAGTCTATTTATATACGAAACACAAGTCTTTCCTCAATACCAGCAAGTTTCTTAGCTGAACAATTCAGCTGAATGAATATAGAATATATAACCAGTTTATAAGCCTTTCAAAAATTATGTTCTCAAAAACTTATAATCCTTAAAAAATTTACTTTATTTCACTTAAGCCTCACTTTTACTTGCCAGGACGGGAAACAATTTTAGCAAATGCTATCTATATAATTTGATATATATTTTTTCCTCCTGAGTCTGCTCTCTCAGGTCCCTCACATCTCTTCAAGAACATTTATGATCACAGGTTTCCTATGCTAACCTGCTGTTCTGCAGTTTTAACACAAAAAATTCTGATATAAGAGAGCATGCATATTTACAAGCAGACTTGGTATATGAATCACAGAGCATGCACAGTTCATACATGTGTTCTCTCTTCTGTCTGACATACCACAGAGATCTGGTGTTCTATTGTGCTTATCAAATACTTGAGTGGAAGGAAATGCCATGAAATCCTTCTAATTGTGAGGTGATAAGAAATACACTACCTTCCCAACAGAAAACGGTGAAGAAAGGAGGATGAGGCAGAGGGGAAAACCATAAAGCTACCCTTTTAATTTATTCATCTGAGATGGAACCAAACAGGGCAAGACTGAAAAACCTCAAATGACTCACTGATAGCACCATTCAAGCAAGTAGCACTGGCACTCTGAGAGGCAGTGGACAATGCCCACCTTGGGATACTATTTCTGGTTGCTTATGGTTTTGCTGAACTCTATAAGTTTAAACATTCTGTTAAATCACACAATGGTTTTGGTTGGATGGACCTTTAAAGATCATCCAGTCCAACCCCCTCCCATGGGTCAGGACATCTTCCACTAGACCAGACTGCTCAGGGCCCCATCCAACCTGGCCTTGAACACTTCCCAGGATGGGGAATCCACAACTGGGCAACCCGTTCAAATGTGTCAGCATTCTCATAGTGAAGAATTTCTTCCTTGTGTCCAATCTAAATCTACTCTCAGTTTAAAATCATTGCCTCTTGTCCTCTGTAACTACAGGCCCTGGTACGAAAGCTTTTCTCCATCTTTCTTACAAGCCATGTTTAAGTAATGAAGGTCACAATAAGGCACCCCCAGAGGCTTCTCTTCTCCAGGCAGAACAATCTCAACTCTCCCTGCCTTTCTCATCATATGAGCTTGGGTTTTCTTGGTTTGATGATGTTTGGATTTTGTTTGGTTGTCAGTGGTGGTTTTTTCTGTTCTTCCTTTCCCCGTTACTATTACAGCAAAACGTTTTTGCTATCCCATATAGAGCTGGAGAAAATATGCTCCTGCTTGCTCATTTTAAAAAAAGTCTTACATGATTTTAGTGATAACAACAATCTATGCTCAGGATGAGTCTTTTGCTATCCTTGTGAAAATTAGTCCAAGGTTCACTTGACTTTTGGCTTTTGAAGCACTAACATTTGCAAGTTTTTGTACAGACTGCAATCACTATGATCTTTCTCCACTGAGGGAAAAAAGTTCTTTCAGTGCAGAGCTGTGCTGAGACAAGGCCAAAACGGAGCCTGAAAAAGGACTACAACAAGCAGAGAATGAGTTCAGAACTAAAAAGAGAAACAGAACAGTGGACCTGTGTCTGTGTGTGGACAATGATGACAAATCAGGTGAGCAACCAAGAGACTGGCACTAAAACTAAGCTGAAGATACCTGGTGAGGCTCTGGGATTGGTTAGGAAGAGCCTGAAACGACGAGACAGAAGTAGAAGATACAGAGAGAATGAGGTTCCTGGGAGCTGGTATGGGCAAAGGGGAGTAGTCAGAGACTGGGACAGGAAGGGTCAGGCGGTGCAAGTGACCAGGGCTGGAATTTGGATGCTACCATGGAATGCAAGCCAGTACATTTACTGCATAAAGAAAGACAAATAAAGGCTACACTGGCAAACTTTTCTAGATTTTGATAGCCTGATTTCACAACATTAAAAGCAGCTACAAACAAACCATGAACTGAAAAACTCAGCATTTGGTTCAGTGGATAATATAAACAAAACCTATACACGATATATACATTAAAGAGTAGAAAATAGATAATTAAAAGTATTACATACTAGTGATTGCTGTACCTATGTAATACATTTCAGTCAACGTGTCTACTATCTGTTTGAGATTTCGCACACATCCAACTGCTAGTGCAACTAGGAGCTCAAAGCCAGCATTAATAGTAGCTGGTGAACTACAGACTGGTATGGCCTGCTCAGCAGGCAATTCTCCATTTCTCATGTATTGTAGATAAACATTGGATGCTGGAAAGATGAAATCATCTATCAACTCCTGAAAAAAAAAGACAATAAATCACCTGTTACCATGGAAATTATTTTATAACAGAGTAAGGGTTATTACATAAATGAATGTCTGAGAACCAGAGGGGTACTTAAAAACAAAGTAAGAGTAAAAATTGAGACCAACACCACTATGAGCTTTTAAATTTGTAACAGAAGAACTCCATTCTAAGTTGGTTCCCTGCAAACCACCTCCCCACTGAAAGTTAAAAATAAATCTGTACTATTCTTGATTGGTAAAAAATTTCCTTTGCAAAACCAGTATTACCTACAAAGCTCTTTATCAATGAGTGCTGAAAAACCAACACTCCTGCTCTATAATATCAGAGGTACAAAGAAAACAAGTCTGATTAAAGAGATGCTCAGATGTGATGCACTTGTTCAAACCTGCCCTAAGAATTAACAGCACTAATTAAGAACACGTGCAGAAAAGACATTACAGGGGTAATGAAGGAAAGCAGTCCTGTACAGGACTATCCTGTATCTAGCTCACTATCTTCGTGTGATGTTTGTCAAATACTGGGATACAGTAAGAACGAGAATGTTAAATACACTTTATGAATGAAACATGCAATTTTAAAAATTATTTTTGAGGAAAACATTGAACTCCAATTAAAAGCATTTTTATGGATACAGACCACAAGATGTGAAGTTTCTTTTTATTTATTTACAGGTAAAAACAAACAACAAAAACCCCCAAACATCCATCCCCCAAAAAACCCCTGTAAAACCTCACAAAGAAAAAAATTCCCCTCCATAGGTCAAAAAACTTGAACTTACTTTAATGAGATTAGCACCTCCTTTTTCACAACCAATATGGTATTTCTTCTCAGGTGTCTGGAATGCTAACAACTCTTTTGTTACTCCAAGGTGACCCTCTAAGATAGTTTCTTCAACACCTGTTTCCCCTGTTCTTTTTACTTCATCCTGCCATTTAAGAGAAAGTTAGGATACTCCAAATAGCAAACATTTACCAAGCTCAGAACTGTACTTTACAACAAAGCAGCAAAAACCGAATTAGCAGGAATAAACTGACCCTCAAACTTACCCTAATCCTCTTAAGCCAGTCAATTTCATTATTGAGAAGAACTTCAGCATTGGGCACATTAATATTACTGTTGTAAGCATAGTTAAGAAGATGCCTTAAGAGGGTGAAGTAGTCTCCAGAATGCTTAGCTCTCTCTCTTGCAGTGCTCTGTGTAAACCAAAAGCAAATGACAATTTATACATGCTTCTACTTACAGTGCAACACCAACATATTTCCCCTAAATCTGGCAGTAAACATAAAAGAAAACAAGTGTAAGGTAATGAACCTTTTAGAAGTTAACAACTGTATTCAGCTGTTAATGAACGACTTCTCAACTATTTTAGTAGCAATTTCTATACCTGAATGGGAGAAAGAAAACCAAACCAAAACTTATAATCAAATGTTCAAGAAAGGCATGAGCATGGGGAACTGAAAAGCCCTGGCAGGACCAGCAGAAGAAGGCACTAACTGTAGATATCTCTCTAACCTGCTAATGGTTTTTACTTAAAGGTTAGCAATCACCAAAGATCAAATGCAGATATTAAAGCCTATTGCGCGTGTTCTTATCAGAAAATGCAAAAGAGTCCCTTTTCCCCTGATCTAGCTCAAATGGAAATCATCTGTGCTGCTTGCCTGTAGGACAAAAGGAATCTGTATTTTAGTGACTGTTGTTAATAGCAATTTGTCTTGCAGGTATTTTGCCCTATTACTTTTTACAGACACTCCCATACTGAAGACTTCATCTCTGAAAACTTACCCCTAGAACAGTAAACAGCAGGGTAATGAAGAAAAGGAGAGGTCTCTGTCCCATGCAACACCTGGTAGCCATTAAAAAGAATTGCTCCTGCGCCATCTGACGAACGGTTCTGGAAATAATTTAATAGAAACATTAAATTCAATCTCCCTATCCAAACAGGACATTAATTAAATTTGTGTTTATCTACTTAATGCCATTTTCTAAAACTGAACGTAATGTAAGAAACAGGAATAGTTTAATTATTCACTACCCATCATATTGTTTCTCCTTGCAGTGAAATTTCAGATGCATGAATTATATTACAAAACCTGTTCCACAAATCAAATATTTAAAGAAAAAGAAACTTTGAAACACCTAACCACTACACCTTTGCAACTGCCAGCAAATATTGCATAACACAACAATTTGCAATCCTAATTAATTTTTTTTCTAATCAAGCACCAGTTGTACCTGTAAGACAAACCACAACTACTCCAGTAACACTGCTTTTATGTGTCACTGCAGCAGTTTGCTGAGTATCTTTGAAGTGATCAAAATTTATCATTAGTAAGATGTGAGAGATGACAACCCTCCTGAAAATTCAAGTGGCTATAATTAAAGGAAATTTTCGACCTCAGAACCTAATCTAATCACTGGAGCAATGCAGGAATGGATAAGGTTCAGTAAAAAAAAGTATTTAAGGCAAATCCTGTTCTTTCAAGTGTAGGATTAATTGTCTGAGCAGTATGTCTTGTAAAAACTGTTAGGAACAACTCTGTGTGGGAAGAGAATACAAATGAATGCTGAATGAATGGTTTTATCAAAGTATCTCAACATAGGAAAAACTGAGTTTTGCAGTGTCTGGTGTGGCTGTCTTTGTTTTGTGCCCACGAAGTCAGGGTCGAAAGCACACCAAAGAATCCTATTCCCTTCAGAGTTTTTTCATGTGTGGTTTAACCGTGGTTTCAAAGCCACATAAGGATGACCTTGAGGTCATAGCAAAGATGCACCTGGCTGAGCACCCCATCTCTGGTGCCATGCACAAAGGAAAGTGCACAAGAAGGAATCATGCAGTGACATCTCTCCAGAATGTTCTCTCAGCTTCTAACAATCTGTGGTTCAGGAACACTACCAAGAGCAGTATTTCATAGCCCTCACTGGACAAGTTCATGAAAGAACCCCTCAAACCATTTCCAAACTGAAAGTTTGCACTGCTTAAATGTTATGCTCAAGAAAGTCTTATACAAAGAAACACAGTTCTCCATTTGTTCTCCCTTTGCTACTTCTGATTTTAAGGGTCTCTGTGGTATTCTCCTCCCACCATTCATCTCTCCTCCAATATGAATTGCCCCCAGCTATTCAGCTGTTCCTCATATGGAAGTCATTGCAGAGCTTTGATCTCCCTTGTCACCCTTCTCTGATCTTTGCAAGTTCTCCTACTCTGCTCTGAGTTGCAGCAGTCCGTGGGGAGGGGCTGGTCTGTTTTGTTCTTAACAATAATTGACATTTTATGGGGTCTGATTGCTGAGACGACATTTTTGTAGAACATCTCACAGAAAGCTATTTTAAGATACAATCCTTCAGCTGCTTGGGACACATCACACAAACACTCTTCAGGTCTGTGCATTTAAAGGCAGAATGAAATAGATACAGGTGATACTTTCCTAATGTGAGAAAAGTGACCAAGGAAACACATGCCTCACCACTGCTATGTTTCTGAGGAGCATGCAGTGTTTGAACACAAGTATTATATTTTTGTGAAGCTATAACAATCTAAGAGCTCTTAAGGAAGCAGAAGAGGGATGCAGCTACCTAAGCACAGGCATCTCATGCTGCTTTAGACACATGATGGCAGAACAGAGCTGGCACATGGGACATGAGCTGCACGATGAACTCACACTCAGCAGATGGAACAGCTGGAGGTCAAGCACCTCCCTTAGGGCTGGCAACCTGAATCCTGCCCTACTGAGTGCTCCAGGACACAGGTTTCTGTTTAGTTAATAGAAGACAGTCTCTAGGTTCCAGGATTATTTAGGACTAACTGTTCAGCTATGTCCTCTTAACTAAGCCACTCTTGCATTCAGAGGACACCACTATAAAATCAATTATCTTGGAGGGGAAGAACTGCCCTAGCATTTAGTATTAAACATTTTGCATTCCGTTCCTCAATTTAGAGGTAGCATGGTTATGCTCTGAGGAAACAGAAGTCCCAATCTCAAACTATGAAAAACAAACAATCCATCTGATCTTTTCTAGAAAGATCCTATTTGTGAGATCTGAACTTGGTCATCTTTCTTGTCTTTTACGGTGCAGCAAAAATATTTTCTCACATGCATATTTTTGCTCACATTTTTCTCTGATTGAGTATAGGAGATTTGAGAACAATAGTCATGGAAGGATATTCAGAGTTCTGTCTGGTATTTGCTAAATTTTCTCTGCACTGCAAACACTGATTTGTTTCCACATTAATTCAGAAGAGGAACTTTTTAGCAGCTTAGTTCAACTTCACCATCTTCATTTACAAAGCAGTCTTTTGTTTCTACTCATGTTTATGCTATTCTATCATGTAACAATGAACAGTTGCACCATTCTAAGTGAGATTATCATACATATCACAAGTTTTACAGGCACATGAGAGAAAAGAGCTCAAAGGTAGCTTCTTGTACTGACAGTATGACCTATTTATCCATACAATGAGTGATACAAGCAAGCTCCAGTGAAACTGAAAATTCAACACCCTATTCCACAGGCTGCAAACTAATAAAGCTTGTGGTATTTCTGGTAACCCTCCATAGTTTCACCGATGTGTGCAAAGAGTTCACTGTCACGAGATGCTCTGATGATACTATTGGTCCTTTTGTTAAGGCAAATATCCCTAAACATAGGACTTTTCAACCTGTTTAACTAGAAAAGTTAAAAACCCCAAAACACAGTGCTCAAGTTCTGACCCCATTCATCTGAGAGCACCACAGTCTGACTCCCTTTAAAACGTACTGAAAGGCTTAAGACACTACTAATTTCTGATCTTCTCTTTTATTTCTCAATGAAAAGTTAGAATAGTCATTCAAACAACAGTATCCTAAAAAACTAAAATTAACTCTTTAGTAACAGATCAAAGCACTGGCAACCAAGTTTAATAGCATACAACAACTTTCCACCTGAATGGTTTCTGAAAACAACCACCCCAATACTTCACATCACAATTTCAGATGGGCTGAAGCCACTGCTCTGCATTTAGGCTTTATACTCTTTCTGAATTGTAAAATAAGAGATGTGATATTAAAAAAAAAAAAAAAAACAAAAAAAATCCACACTAAAACTTACTTGCTGTGACAGTGCAATAGTAAATCAATGATAAACGTCTGCCACGCCTTCTCTTTACTGAGTGCATCCAGTGCCGTTGGAATCAAAGCAAAACACAGGGTCATCACCTCCAGTGCTTCACAGCAAACTTGTTCATCTTCCATGTCTGGTTCATTTCCTGCATTTGTCTGTGAAAACAAACACCAGTGCACAAAGTGGGTACAGAAAACAATCCCAAGAAACCTAACTGGCTCCAAGGTATATCACTAAATACAAACACAAACCACAGCTTTGTATACTAAGTGATTATCAGTGCCAAGTATTTTATGCACTCCACTTAGATCCGAGCCAAAGCACTATGTGGGATGACTTGAACTTCCAGAACTGTGCTTCTCAAAGGAGGATTCCAAGCGTGAACTTATGGAGACAGAAGTTAAATAGGAGGCTTGCAGGCAGCAGTTACACCAGTTAGTACTGCTGGGAGTTTTTTCTTGGTTTGCATCTGGGGTTTTGTTTGTTTGGGATTTTGTTTTGTTTTTCTTTACTACTCAAAACATGGAGTTTAAAGCTTGGAAAACTCGTACTATTTAAACAGAGAAAGGCGTAGTGCTGTATAATTCATCAATCCAATTTTACAAGGCTTTGACACTCACAACTTATTTGACCAAAAGCTTTTTAATACTGCTAGAATTTATTAATCACTTTGCTGTTTTTCAGAAACATGAAAGAGCTGTTTAAGTTTTAAACATAGCTGCTGTGGTGATTTTTGAAATAGAAAATAATATTACTGCTAACTGGTGCTTAGGTTACTTCTTCAACTAAACACTTGAATCAATTGAGTTGATTTTGGTACATTTTTTCAAAATAAATACTTCAAGAATAATGGCAAGCCCACTCCTCCATCTAGAAGTAATTATCTTCAAGAAGTTCTGAAGAAACTGAATGTGAGCAGGTCTCAATTCATCATTTATAAATCATGAGTGCATGTTTGCAACATTACTAGAGGCATTTAGTACTTGTTTTATGTGTGGAAAGGTATCAAGATTAATTAGGCAGAAAGAAGGGATTACAATGCAGAGGAGAGAACTAATTGTGAACAGGCCAAAATATGCCCCACTCTGGCAACAAACACTATTTTGTCTATGCACAACAACTGAAAAATCAGAGGCAGTCACTGCACTGCAGCAGGAGGATGTGGCAGTTCTGACACAACTCAAGATCAGAAAGCAAACAGAGAATGCCTTTAACAAGTCCAGAACTGCACCTGCTCTGCACTGAAGCCCTGGTTAGAAAGGAAAGTTATTTCTGCACAGCTGCAGGGAGCCAGGAGAAAGGCAAAGTGCATTTTATGAAGTCAAGTACTTCCCTGCACTCGGGCACCCAGAGCTGGGGGGGTCTGTACATCTTTATAGTCAATCTTTATAAAGCCATCATAAAATTGTTTCCTCTCATCTACAACCAGATACAGTTCTCTTAAACTGCGTCTTTTCTTCCATGATATTCCTCTACTTTTAGGATACCTTCCTCTCTTTTAATGTTATATTAACAAAGAGTACTTTATTTCCCCTTATTATTTCTGCAATTCCTTTCTCTTTTGAATTTCCAATTTTTCCCCTTCAATTTTTATTTTCCTTTTGCCCAGTGGAAACCAAATGCAGCTGCCATTTATTACGAATGTCCATATAGGTGTCAATAAGAATAAAAATGAACCCCTAAAACCAAAAAAACCCACAAAATCCTTTGAAGGATGACTGATAATGCACAGCCTAAACTTCACCTCTTTTAAAACTTCAATTATTTCAAAGTATTTTTACAGGACTTAAATGTACAATTTTTACCCAGAAAAAATGTTTAAAAAGTCCATTAAGGTCTGTTTTCTTTAAGGTGTATTTTCTCTAGTGCACTACTGCTCTTAAAACATCCTATGTACAGACACAAGCACTTATCTTAGCATGCCTGGACTGTCACATGAACTAAATCATGTTTTATACGCAAGTATCACCTAAAAAAACCCCCAAACTCCAATTTATTTCATGAAGAAGTCATGCTCACAGCAATAGAAGCAGATGTCATTACAACATGATGAAAACTAATGGAGAAGTGTTGCATTTTGCCAAAGTAAATATCCTTCTTTCAACTGATCATTTAAGCACAACAGCGAATACACCAAGAATTAAGCCTCCCTACATATTCCTTTTCCTTTTACCCTAAAGCAAGTATTGATGAGTACTAAACCTGATTTTGTAAGACAAAAGAAGGAAGATGCTTTTTT
Source organism: Eulacestoma nigropectus (assembly GCA_013397775.1). NCBI lineage: Eukaryota > Metazoa > Chordata > Aves > Passeriformes > Eulacestoma > Eulacestoma nigropectus. The sequence continues at coordinate 945,406 of VZTE01006300.1, read as the reverse complement.
AAAATCACTGAAAAATACAGATTATTATTTCCTAAAACTGTAAGCAACATTACTTAAACACAGGGTGTGTGAAAATGTACTGATATAGAACTCCCAACTCCAAACTATTTGTGAAAACCACATGTGAAACCATGAATAAAAGAAAAAAAGCCATACAGAATTAGCAATTATATCTTTTTTTCCAATGCTTCTCACATCACTTTTCTCTTCTTTCTCATTCTAGACTGCACATATGCCTTGAATCCCTTCTGCAGAACAGATCTTTTAAGCTTGAAGACTAGACAAATTAGCATTGCAGGAAGTGCTTATTCCTTATTTGGATGCAGAATCTAACTGGGCTGAAAACATGTTACAGCAGTTACAGAACTGGTGCATTTTTGAACTGACAGCAGGTTCAAGCTACAATTCAACAGTTACTGAGAAAAGGAATTTGGAACAGAAAATTAAGCTGTGTTATGACAATGATATATACTAGATTCTGAAATACATCATCGTATCTACCTAAAAGCTCATCACACTCTAAGCCTGACCTGGTCAATATTCCCTTTTGTACAAAAACAAACAGTTATACAGAAAAGTAGTTGTTCAGGAATTCTTACCTTTTCATAGATTTTACTAATTTCCTCATTCGAGCTGAAAACCAGCTGAACTGACCCACAACCTGATGCCCAAACAATTTTTTGTACTGCCCTGATAACACAGATGTCAGGGATGTATTTTGAAGCCTGAAAAAAAAAGAGAAATTAACTAAAGCAACATTAAAATGCAGCTGCAGGTAACATTACAATGGATTCTAAATTCCCACAAGTGTCTTTCATAGAAAATTTAAGATTTAAAAAGTTAAAACAAAGAATTTTTCCTTAAATAGAAAACAGATGATGTATCTTGAAGAGTGTTTATACTTCACTTATGTAAAATTTCATTTTTTAAACTAGGATGTATGCAACTCTGATTCTAAGGCTTAGCAGAAACTACCAACTTCAATGCTAAAACCTTCTTTATTTAGGAAAAAAACCCAAGAAACCACCAAGCATTCATCCGGAAGGCAGCCAGCCTCTTAAGCAATGTAGAAAGTTGAACTTATTTTAGGGTTTCTCCCCATGCTGTGCTAGCTGATAGCCAGCTTGACAAACAGATGCTTATCATGTATGTGATCATTATATAAACAGATTGCTTCATGTTCAAGATACAGAGGGTTGAACATGAGTAAGAACACAGCTCATGTATCTTATGAATACAGAGTCACTCTTCAGTATTTTATGCATGGTCTGAGTTAACATCCAATAGTTTCTACTGATACATACACATTACAAAACATACTACAACCGCTGTTCTTTATAGTTCACATCAACTTTCAAAAAAAATACTAAACTTATCTGAAGTCTATATTCAAAATAGAATTGTTCAAAAAATAGCTAATCTCTAAAAGCAGATGGCAGACAGTTCCCAAGTTTCATTTTCCTAATGCTCAGACAATACAAAAAGGGGATTCTAAGAAGCTGAGCTAGTGAGGTATCTGCATCAGGAAACCTGAACAATGTGAATTTTTGTACTGATATGGACATTAACAGTAGTTACAAGAAAAATAAAAGGCATTTTATCTTTGTCAGAAGCAAAGCAACCTTACAGCAACAGCACCACGAGAAAAATAACAGGGTTTTTTTAACCTCATTGTAGTTTCAAACTTTAAGTATCAACATTTTTTAAAAAGGTGAAAGATTCCTCTCTGTGCTCAAGTCTTCTCTCCGGCCTATGGAAACTATGTCAGATTAATTTTTTTTAAAACTGTGAGATCTGTTGAAAAGAGTCACTGACCATCAAAATATGAAAAGGAAAAAAAGCCTTTCAAAGGCAAACTACAATACATATGAAGTTTAGATCTACAGCAGTATTCATAATTTCAGAAAATTACAGACAAAACTTCCACAGCAATACTGTTTATGACATTCAGATTCTGTTTGCTTTGATGTGCTTGGTGAAAGAAAAATAGTTTATGTATTTATTAGCAGGCCTCTAACAAAGACAAGAGCAGAATTCAAAAACCTTTCCTCACACCTCACCTCAAAAGACATTTCTTCTGTGGAAGAAATTTAATTAAATCGGAGTTCAACTGGCTGATTTTACACCTATGGATGCAAAACCACCACTGATGGAAGGTAGATGGCTCAGTCCTGCAGTGCAGCACACTGTGCTTTCTTGAGACACTGCTCTTTTTTCTCAAGGGATAGTGCACTTGTCAACATCAAGATGATAATACAATAGTATCTTCTATCTAGATGCTTCAGAAATATTTTGGAGATAATTTTGCAGATATGCTATATGGTACAGAAAAACTATATTTATGGCTTCCACTCTGGAAACTGAGGGATCCTGATGTACGTGGAAGAGGAAGTTAAAGCAGTTGTGATTTTAGCTCCTGCTGCATGCAGCTGAATTCACTAAGGTGTTCACTAACATGACTCGTGATTCCAGATCCAAATGGGCTTTGGCCACATCACACAGGTAAGACCACTACGTTTGTAAAGCACATTCTTTAGCCTTACTGAAGTTTTCATTTGAATCATTAATGTACCTTCAACATATAAAGATACATTGGCAATGAGACTTTTCTCTTTCATATGAAGATTACCTAAAACATTTCACGACATTTTAAAAGGAAAATCCATGTCTTACAGAGCAATAAATTTAAGGATTAAAAAACCAGAAAAGATGCTACAAGGAAAAAGATGATACAGAAAGGAATTCACCAACCTCATCAGATATTTGCTGTGCAAGACGTATTGCTACATTTCTCAGCATGCATTCTGAAGTTGGATTAGGAATGTTTTGTAGGGCATTTTGTAGCACCACTGCCTGGTCATGCGTAGCCTGGTTTATCTGGAAGAAAGTATTTCTCATACTTACTTTTACATGGGAAAAAAAAGGCAAGAAGACATGAAAATCTAAACTTACTTGGAAAGATTTGGTAGAAGTAGGTAAGATGTTGGAAGGAAAACTACTTAGTGGAAATGCCAACACAAATTAACCTAATTTTCAAACAGATACCATCACATCTGAAGACCCTATGCTGCAGCGTACGATCATAGAGTACAAATAGTTAAGAGGAAAGGCACTTGCTCCAAACTTATGAGGTTTGGGGGCTTGTTTATTGATCAGATTATTTCAAGTTAACAGAATTTTTTTCTGTTAGAATGCCTCCTTCCCTTTCAGTTGATGTGGGAAAGAAAGGGTTTGGTAAAACACTGGGCCTCCCTCTGGATTAGATAGTATCGTCCAGACAGAATATGGCTGGAGTTTTTATTATACTGAAGTACATTTAAAACAGTTGAGTTAGGTTACTCTTGAAGAATTCTGTTCTGAATTATCCCTTCTGTTTTTTATAACAGTTTCAAAACAGAAACAGTAAGACAAGCTTTTATCTTTTCTGTATTGGTTTGAGCATAGATCACTCTCTCCTTAGTCTGCCAGAGCTTCGCAGTTTTGACAGTTCAAGTCCAAAATGGTTGTTTCCTTCTCACACACAAACAAAAGATGGTGTGCTATGGTTACAAGTTAAAACACAAGAGTTTCTTCATTTTCCTGTGCCAGTTCATTCAAAAAGTTCATCTCAAACGCTGCTCAAAAGACACACTGTGAAGTTGCTATGTAAGGTCTGGTGTTGGTCACATCCCTTGTTCTGTCAGCTTCACTAAGACACTTGATTCAGGGAGCAAAGTTACAGAACCTCCACTGAAGACTAACAGAGCTTCCACAGTCAATCAGCTATTGGATGCTACTGGAAGTTATCGACAGCAATATATATGGGGCAAATCAGGTTCTGTGTACCAGAACACTGTATTTAACAACGTTATTAATTAAACCTTCTATGAAAATAAGGGAGAAAGTAAAAATTTTAAATGTACTACTGACAGCAAAAGACCAATAACTGAAAGATACAGACACATAACCTTGGCTGCCTCCTTCTCTTAAATACTGATGGAAAGCCAAGAGAAAGTTATGCTTTGGTGCTTATGCTTTAGGTAAGAGAAATGAAAGGTTTTAACCTGCATCCCAGGAGAATAAAAAATACCAAAGTCCTTCACAGAGGATGATGGTGACAACAAGAATAACCATGTTTTTTCCAGCATGTGAGTTATTATTAAATCAGATGTTTGCAACTCTAAATAGTGAAAGTCAGCAATAGTGGACAAATGTTACCACCTCCTAAGAGGTAAGCCTAAGTCTGTTTCAAACAATACTTCAAGACTCAAGTGATGTTATGTGTGTTCCAAACTGCACTTTACATAAGTGTTGTAAGAAAGCAAAATTTACTCATTTAAAATAGACAAAATATAGGGTGGCAAACATGTCTGTCTTAATATATTCCTATTATATTCTCTCTAACATGAGACATAAAAAGGGATCTTCACTTCTTTTTAATCATTACGGGTTTTGATTTACTTGAAAAAGAATTAATTATGTATCTTCCAACAGATGCAGCTAACCAGATATTTATTTTTGAGGTTTAAGGGGAACGTACTTCTCTGATTCAGAGATGGATCTTAGTCAGTATTATGGAATAAAGTGCTCTGAAGTGGGGCGCTCTGTGTATTCTTGAGTACAGGCTGATAGATCAAGAAACTACTTGGGATGGAACCTCACAAATGGGGAATTCACGTTTATCACAGAACACGCTGAATTGGAAGGGACCCACAGGGATCATCCAGTCCCACTCCAGGCCCTGCACAGAACCATCCCCAGGAGTCACACTCTGTGTCTGAGAGAATTGTCCAAACACTTCCTGGTGCTGTGACCACTGCCCTGGGGAGCCTGTTCCAGTGACCAGCCACCCACTGGGGAAGTACTTTTTTCTAATATCCAGCCTTAACCTCCCCTGACACAGCTTCAGGCCATTCCCTCGGGTCCTGTCACTGTCACCACAGAGCAGAGCTCAGTGCCTGCCCCTCCTCTTCCCCTCACCAGGAAGTTGTAACTGCAGTGAGGTCTCCCCTCAGTCTCCTCCAGGCTGAACAGACCAAGCGCCCTCAGCCGCTCCTCACACAGCTTCCCCTCAAGGCCCTTCACAATCCTCGTGGCCCTCCCTTGCATGGTCTCTAAGAGCTTCATATTTTTCTTATATTGTGGTGTCCAAAACTGCCCCAAGCACTTAAGGTGAGGCCGTCCCAGTGCAGAGCAGAGCAGAGCAGGACAATCCCCTCCCTCGCCTGGCTGGCGATGCTGTGCCTGATGTCCCTCAGGACACGGATGTCCGTCCTGGCTGCCAGGGCACTGCTAACACATATTCAACTGGCCATCAAGCAGGATACCCAGGTTCCTTTCTGTGCCACTGTTTTCCAGCATCTAATTCCTCAGTCTGTCCATACATCCAGGGTTGCCCCGTCCCAGGTGCAGAATCTGGCACTAGCCCTTGTTTAACTTCATAGGGTTGGTGATTGCTCAGTCCTCCAATTTGTCAAGGTCTCTCTGCATGGCCTCCCTGCCCTTCACTATAAACTTTTGTACCTGACCCCTGAGCTGGCTGCTCACCCATCATAGGATGTGTTTATCCTGCTGTGTGCTGGACATTTTGTCCAGAAGGATAAATATACTTAAAAATGAGAAGTTATCTGTAGTAACCATCATGCAAACCATTGAAAATCATATACAGAGCAAGTGCATCTCACACCTAACTTTTAACAGTCACCAAGAAATAGGATTTGTTTAGTAAGTTGATCTCTTTTTTAGAATTGCAAGACAAACATTATCTGAAAGTACTGTGAGTTCTTGACATGCAATGCACTCAAAGAATAGACTGTCAATGAAAAGTAAAGAGACGTTACTGCAGACATTACAAACACAGAGCACATTTCTATTTGCAGCAAGGAAGATTTATATTACCGGTGAAATTGTACTTGTGCCTTCCACAACTGGCTGACAAGCTTCTGCCACAGCTCGAACATGGCCATATCCAATTGCTGTTAGCAATAATTTGGCTATTTTTAGAGCGTTAAGGTAGGCACCCCTTCGAGTTTCCATATCTGCATTTGGCAGAAAGTTATTTCTGGTCAGCATGCTCAACACAAGAGGCAAACCACCACTTTTCAAGAAGTTGTATTGGAAGTCACTGGCATCTTCTCCCAGAGGTGCACTGGCAGGCATTAACAAGGCATAAACTACCTGTAGAACAAAATACAGAGTTAACTAATGGAAATGCACCAGCTTGGATATAGATGACTGAACACGAGAATTTGTAGCAATACTACATAAGCAATGCTTTGACAGCACTGGCCATACACGTTTATTCCAGTAAATCGTTAAGTATTTTCAATTGTTAATTTCAAACCAGAATTTGATCTTAGGCTTCCATAATGTTACAGAGAGGACTGCCATAGAGAGAATTGACAATTTTTAAAAAACAGGCAAAGCATCACAAACCTCTGTTAGGTACAGCACTTGTGAGGCAGAAGGACCAAAGAATAGAGAATCAAGGGATGGACTAAGGCTGCTTTCCCCAAGCTTTGCATGATCTAAACAAATTGCTCTTAGTTTCTCGACCGTAGTGTTATCTGCAATAAAAACACAACTTCTAAGCATTTTGCAGCAAAACTACTCCAAAAGCCAGTACTATTTACAATTATAAATCTGAAAAATTTTAAGTGTATCAGAACAGTTGCAAAAACTTACAGACAAAATCAGACTACAGAGTGTTCTCCAATGATTATTACAGTCAAAAGTCATCCTGTTAAAGCAGTGCTACAAAACCACTTTAAAATACAATGCTTCTCCCCATTTTCACTTCACTGTGGCACTGAACCCCAGTACCAACTGCAAACTACGCAACTTTATATAGCAGACAAGAAACAACTACTTAGGAAATCTTTTACAGTTCTAATTAGGATAACAGTAATGAATTACAGAATCAATAAATTACTAGAAAGTAGAAAATACTCCACTATCTTCACTTTTACAGATCAGGTGAGAAATTATTATACTGCATATTACAAGATAAAAAAAAGGATAAAGTTAAGTTTTACCTGGTGGCATGAGCTTCATAAGAACACGAGCTCCATCTCTAAGAGGTGGCATATTTAGACTACTACCCAAGTCTGCAACTTGCCAAAGAAAAGAGATGTATCGAGGATGCAGTGACATGATCTTAAAATAAGCAAATTTAAAAAAAAAACCATAAAAATTATTACCCAAAGTAAGAAAAAACACATTTGAACTGTTAATTTCATAAAATGCTTACCACTCCAGGCAAACAGCTTTCAACTTCTGGATTTGGACCATCACTGTAGTGATTGCCGTGGTTGCCCGGAGAACCAGTTGAAGAGTCAGAAGAACTATCTGGACTTGAGGGCATATTAGAATTTATCTGTGTAAGCTTAGCTGTAATTAGCTGAAAAACACAACCACAGTTTTAATACTCTGCAAAAATTAAGATTCTTTACCAAATAAGCATCTGATATAATGTTAATGGCATAACATAAGGAGGAAAAATGGAACTATTTCATAAAAATAAATGATTCCATGCATGGTATTTTTCAAGCATTTACAAAAGGGAAGCAACATCTGAACTGATATAAATACCCAGCCTGCAACACTTACCGTTTTATCTTTGAGATTCAGCTGCCCAATTAATTTTCTGTCATCTGCAGGGTCTACCAGCTCACCCCCAATGAACAGCTCTACTTTTGTGTGTGCACTGTTGGCTTTAATGCGATTGAGGATGCAACGCCGCACTTGGCCAATCGTGTCGTTTGTGTGAGACCAAATATCCAAATCTTCCACCTGCCGGCCTTGGTTTGGAAAACGAACTACAAGTGTGATATGTTTACCACGGAAAGCTCTGAAAATAAACAAATCAGCAAAAGTTACTTATGCCCTCATAAAATAAATTCTTTTCCCTGCTGCAATTTTTGTTGCAGGTATTCCAACATTAAATCTTTACATGATATTTTCCAGTGTAAGATTTGTGAAAGCTCCAGCAACTACAGCAACAATATCCACAGAATCTTTCAAGAAGCCACACTCAGAACAAATGCATTAATCATATGGTCAAATTTACAGTTAGGTTAGGAACTCTTATAAAATTTTAGATCTTTTCTCTGTCTTGTAACTTCCTGATCAGAATGTGCACACAAAGCTTAATCAGACTGGCAACAACGTTTTGCTCTTTTAGCAAAGCAACTCAGCTTTAAATACACCAAGATCAGAAAAAGCCATCACATCACCGAGCCTTCATGCCTTCTGTCAAAAGCTGTTACGAGTTTTATATCAGAATTCCCGTTTTTAAAACCACAATCCTTTAAAAAAAGTTTAAAGTGGTCAAAAAAGGAAGAAACAGTTTCATATTAGCAGTGATCACACTCCTTACAATGGCAGGGAGCTCATTAGGAAAGATGTGCCCAGATAAGCCCAACAAACTAATCCCACACAACAAAAGGCAAAAACTCCTCATAAAGCTCCTTGCTAACAAGGCCTATGAAAGATTAGTCTAATCAAATAAGCAGCCCATATAAAAAAAGATGTACCCATAATCAACTTCATTAGGATTAATCAATCAATCAATATATACAATAAAAAAGCTGTAGGAACAGTGCAAATTACTGACACACCATAAAAAACCAGCAATTGCTTCAATTTTTTTGACAAAATGTGCATTTAAAATAAGTGGACAAAAAACCTCCACCATGTTTAAAAATGTTAGCTGCATTGTAAATCCATAGAGACAGATAGGATTTAAGCTAAGTTTTCGCTCAAGGACAAGTATAAGAATAATGAAAGTATACAGAAAATAAATATACTTCAAAGTACTGTTCTTTTCTTCCCCTTCCTATGAGGAACTTACAGAGTATTTCACTTAAAGATAATTAAAAATTTAATCTTGCAAAGTAAGATTAGTATCTCTGTAAACAATTCTGGAAGGTGAATATATACATTTACAACATGTTTTTGTATAATAAGACTATGAAAAACAAAAAAGCTTTGCCCATGCTAATGTAAAGAACAGTACTGCTTTTAAGCAATTATCTGAAATAAAGAACTATATCTAAAACAATTGAGCCTCAAGGTACGTTGTGTTTGTTACAGAAAAAACCTCCAAGTTTATTCTTAGGTCTGCTGTCCCTTTCATGTTTACCTGTATTTGCCTGATCTTTCAAAATATTTTTTTTTAAATAGTTTCATGTATCAGCAAAGTAAATGGAATTCTGAAACAGTGAAACCATTTCCTGAATAGAAGCCCTGTAGAATGTAAAAATCTTGAGGATATTAACACTACTTTAGTTTAACAGAAATCAAAATCACAATACTGCTTTTTCACACATACCTTGACATAGGTAGAATAGTTCTCTCTTCGTGGTAATCACTGTCACATTCATTTATATACTCTCTTAAAACAGTCAACACTCTCACCATCCTTATTGCTTCTTGTCTTGCACAATTGATACTGTCTTTATCTCCATCCAACACACATAAAGTATCATAGGAGGCTTTAAGACGATCGAAACAGGACTGAATGAAGTCTTCATGAATCACTACCTAATTACATTAAGAAAGCGGTGCAATTACAAGACATATTAAAATCCATCTTTTCAGAAGAATAACCGAATGGTAGAGAAAAAAAAAAAATCCAACCCAAAACAGGTAAGTTAAATAAAGCTCAATAAAGTTGTTTTATTCCAGCAACTCCTATCAATAAATAGTTGTAATTTAGTGTGCACTTCAATAATTTCACATGTCCTCAGCAGCTGTAACCATATTGTATGTAAATGGAAAAAGTGAAAGTTTGGACAGAGAACACTAAACTAAACTTTCACTTTCTCCTTTTCTCAGACTATGTTGAAGAATTCCTGTGTGCACGTAAATCCAACACTTCTGCAAGTGTCAGAGCAAAGCATGTGCAGATGGACAGATCAATGTGTGCTTAGTAAGCCCAGACCTACAGCAAGACAGAAGCCTCCAGCCATCTGCCACTGCAGTACAATACAGCTTGAATGGATCTAAATTCACCACCTAGAACAGCTGTGCTGGATCTGGCAGACTGGCAGCTCTGAAGATTATGAAAGTGTTTTTGAAGGCAAGTAGAATATCAGAGCTCTAAGAAATACACCTGGAAAGTTATCAATTGGATATTGTCCAAAGGACAGTACCCCTCCACTAAATTTGTGCAGTCACATAATGACAGAATGGTTTGGGTTGGAAGGGGCCTTAAAGATCATCCAGTTCCAACATCCATGCCATGGGCAAGGACACCTTCCACTAGACCAGGCTGCTCCGAGTCCCATCCAACCTGGCCTGGAACACTTCCAGCGGCGGGACACCCAAAGCTTCTCTGGCAACCTGTGCCAATGACACAACACCCCCACAGGAATATTTTTTTCCTAATATCCAATTGAAATCTACCCTCTTTCAGTTCAATCTACCCTTGTCCTGTCACTACATGCTCTTGTCAGAAGTCCCTCTCCAGCTTTCTTGCAGCCCCCTTTTAAGTACTGGAAGACTGCTCTACGGTCTCCTGAAAGTCTTCTCTTCTCCATGTCTACACAGCAGAGGTGCTTCAGCCTCTTGATTATTTTCATGGCCTCTTCTGGACTCGCTCCAGCAGGTCCACGTCCTTCCTACGTTGGGGACCCCAAAGGTGGATGCAGCACTGCAGGTGGGGTCTCACCAGAGCAGAGAAGAGGGGCAGAATCCCCCTTCCTGGACCTGCTGCCCACGCTGCTGTTGATGGAGCCCAGGAAACAGGTGGCTTTCTGGGCGTCCAGTGCACGTTGGGCTTCTTGTTAACCAACACCCCCACGTCTTTCTCTGCAGCGCTGCTCTCAATCTGTTCACTCCCCAGCCTGTATTTGTGCCAGGGATTGCCCCAGCACAGCTGCAGAACCTTGCACTGGGCTTTTCTGAACTTCACAAGGTTCTCAAGGGCCCACTTCTCAGCCTGTCAAGGACCCTGTGGATGACATCCCTTTCCCTGACCTTACAGAAACCCAGTATCTCTTCTCTGTCCACTCAACCACAGCTCCCAGCAAATACTAATGCAGGGAGATAATATCTGATTTGCTAGACCTCAGCTTGACCACTACATGGAAACTCAGTGACCCTTTGTAAGGGACACAATAGAAAAAAGTGATTACATTAGCTTGTGACAACACCCCACAGACCCAGCCACTGAACATACTCGTATGAGTAAGTGCCACAATTCAAAGTGCAACAAAAGGCTTTCCTCATATGGCATTAACTGTTTTCTGAGTAGAAAAAGCAAATACAGCAGATGAACTTAGTATGAAAAATTAATGAGAGTTCAGTCTGCAAATATGAGAAAAAACTTTAGTTCTGCATCTGCCTGATGGTTGTACTCACTCTCCAAAACATGGAAACTATTTCCTGTTTTCAAATCTTTCAATTATAAAAATACCACCGGACTGATTTTTAAGACTATTTTTCTATTATATTCCAGTTTTCTTGTTGCTTTTTCTTACCTGATTAACTTGTAACCTTGGGCCAAGATTAGTATAGATCTCTTTAAGAAGGTCTATGGCTCTATTTGCGATGTCATCATTTCCCTGAATCACAACCTAGCACAATTTAAAAAAAGCATTAGCTTATCTTAAAACTTGCTGGTATAAAAATGAAAACCAAAACTACTACATAAGTGTCTCAACACAATAGTATGTCTAATTATCTTATGAGGTGAAAGGGATTATAATGCTTAGTTAAAAAATACAACCAATACAACTTACACTTAAGGTGATTACATGAGCAAAAATTAACTAGTTTTGAAGTTCAGAGTTGGCAAAAAATGCTGATGTTTTATAAACAGTAAAAGTAGTGTTTATATATTCATGTTCACATAATATTCAAAATTTTCTCTTGTTTCAGAGAATAAGAAAACAACTTCTTAGATGTTTCAACAATCTGCCTCACCAGACAGAATTTTCAAGTATTTAAATGACTGTGAACAGGTGGAAGGGAGACAAGCAAATGAATTCTGCTCCAAACTTAAGAATCTAAATTTTAATTACTAGTCACCAGGTCTGACAGCAGGTTTTACATACAACCCCTGCAGGGTACTGAGCTGAAGCTTCACGAGTTTTGTCATGCTGATCAGAGTAAGTTGATTCCCAAAACTAAAACATGCTAACATTCTGCAGGGACTCTGTTCACAAACACCGTGTGAACTTATTTGTATAAAAATTGGGATCTACTTTGGTTTTAACTATTATCACCAGGATTAAAATACCTAACCCTTCAACAAGCCACAACCAAAATTACTGAAGTCTGCTGCTGTACACATTTTACAAACACACAGCCATGATAATCATGTCACAGTGCACCACTGTGGGCTCTAATGCAGCTCTTGAGAACTAGAAATAGTCTGAAAAAATTAAGTTACAGTTTAGATACTGATGTTTTTCATCAGTAGATCTGGCAAACTTCAGAAAGCTTCAACCTTCCTCTTGAAAAGGAAGATTTTATATAGAGAGAATCAGTGGTTATATGGAATCTACAGATCCTAGAAAACCACCATGTTTAGCCAAAAGGTTGTGGTTATAAGAGGAAAAATCAGACCAGCAATCACTTGGTCTGATCTAGAAACACTCCAGTTTACCACACTAGAAGGAATGCCCTGAAGTAGCTTATGAAATGCATGAAATAAAGTTTAATTATAATTTGCCTGTGGAAAAAAAGATAAATCTACAGATAAATCACCCAGAAGGATCTTTTCTTCTTCAACAGTATAGGCAAATTTTTGATTTCATGTACATACATAAATATACTTATGTTTCAAATAACTTTCCATTAAACATCAGTCTGCAAAGTTACCAACTTGCATATTTGCTGGGAAGACAGTGGAGCCAAAAGCCATGAGTTTCGTTTGAAGAAGTAGATTTTTGTAATTTCAGTCCATTACTAATAAATTACACATTCCTAAAAACATAAAGAGACTGAGAAAGTCTTAGCAGTTAACCTTTCAGATGCTTCCTTCAATTAACTCACCCTCCAAAGGTAGTCTAATCCTATTAATTCCAGATCATCCATCATATAGGCTCGTCTCTTTGCTACTAACTTTCCTTCTCGACAGTTCACAGCTTTGAAGAAACGTTCAAAACATTTCATTCCATTTTCTGTTAATAGGGAAGGATCCAGCTGAAGCACATTATTTTCAAAGAAGTCCTTATTAATGTCAGGGTCTAAGTCTGGTTCATCCCCCATTAGTTTGGAATACCATTTAAAACAGGCTTCGCGATCACAAAGATAAACCGCATTTTCAGCTAAACACTTCCATATTTGCTTCGCCTGAGGGGCACAGAGCCACAGCTGACCATCCTTCAATAAAAATCTTGAGCAAAACAAAGAGACAATTAACAGCACTGTCTAATAGACATCCAGAGTTACAATTCAGTAAAAAGTACAGGCATAAAGGTGGATATGCACATTATACGTGTATATATCACAAGTATGAAAACTTTATTCACATCATCAGTCCACTCATAATTAGCCCCATGATTTCTTAGTAAGTTTGAATGGATCACGACATTATATTCCAAACAAAAAAAAAAAAATACAATTCAGTAAAAAAGTGCCTTGCACCAAAATACCAAGCACTGTTTACATTTTATATACAAAAAAATGCACATTTCCTAGTGTAAACTATTTAGTTTAAAAGTCAGGTCTCACATATGAGAATAAATTAATTTTGCAATCATTCACTACGGTTTGGCACTTGCTTTAGCAAAATTGCAAAAAAGGTACCAATGCCACGCAGCAGAGTCAGAATCAGAAGTCAATGAACTGGAAGTTTTTCCTTTTATTTAAGCAAGTTTTTCATTTGTGTTCAATTATTATGAAACAATTATTAAGAACTTCAGTTCTGAGAGCTAACACTAAGAATGTTTCAGGAAGAACAAATGATAATCAAAGTTCTTTAAAATAATTTTTCTGATTCAAATTCTTTTTTATGTAAAAGAAATCAGGGACTAAGTTATGGCACCGCTTTTCAGAAATTGCTACCTACATATTCTACATTAGACATCCATGGCACTTCATAAATTTCTGTACATTAACAAATAGTGAACTTAAATCTAAAGAAGCTATTATTCTTAACATGCAGGAGTGATAAATTAGGTGTGCTATCCATATGCTATTGTATAATTTCATTAAACAGTTAACACTTTAGCTTAATTAATGAAAATTCTCGTTAAATTTTAAAAAGTAAAGAAAATCTCCCTTAGCAAACAAGGAAAAAATAGTTTGGAACTTGATGGTTCAAGTATTTTTACTCATCTAAAAAAAGGTTAAAAACAAGTAGGAAAAAGCTGAGAGAGACTTAGTCTAAAAAGCATCAATATTCTGCAGCTCTATGCTGAGCAGAGATCCTTTGTTTTCTTATTTTACTCAAACAGGAGCGGGCCAAAATAATCCAAATAATTTTTTTATTGGAGTTTCTTTCTAGGGCTCAGTTGTTGCCAACACAACATCAATGACCGACAAAAGTATGTCAGTTTATGATCATGGATTTAAATCTGGTGTGATACAAGTAAGGACACATGGCCATATCCCTACTTGGAATATTTAAAATTTTAAACTAAGTTACTTCAACAGGAATGTAACTGTATCCAGTGCACACTGTATTCAAGTCAGTAAGGTTCTGCACATAGTCAAGAAAAAAACACACAAATCTTAGTGCAGAATCAGAACCTTGGATCCCAAAGGTCCTAATAAATTTTACTTGAATATTCCAACAGTAGCATAAAAGTCCTCCAGAAAAAAAAAACCAAACCAAAACAAAAACATTCAGTGTATTTTTGCATCTGAGTTTTGGAAGAAGCTAACAAAACAAATTACAGCTATAGAAGAGAAAGAAATGCAAAGGGTTTCTTATTTTAAAAAGCATTAGAAGTATTCTTACATAAGTTAAACAAATGTTCAAGCTGAAACTCACCGTAAGAAGTTAAGTCTCTCCTGTACTTCCTGCACGTGACTGTATCGGCTTCCCGGTCTCACAGTTTGAGGATCATATTCACCATGCTCTGCAAATCAAAAGTTTTATTAGACAAGACATTCAGAAAACTGATGCTAACTCCAGAAGACAGAGTGTGTTTGAAGACTTGTTACTCTGAATATACTCCAAACCCAGTACATTTTCAGTGAGGTGTATGAAAGAGTTTTCAGCAGTCAGCTACCAGTTAATGCTTCTTCCTAAGCTGAGCATAGGCAAAGACTACTGAAGTCTATAATCAAATCAACAATTATGTGCAGATACATGTGCTCATTGTTCAGTATAATGAAAGTGTTACTGAACAAATAAGAATTTGCACTCTACTTATTCAAATCAATTTTTCCTAATTTCAAGTAGTCAGTTTGAAATCAGAAGTCAGTTGAAAATAGAAGTATACCAAGCATATAACTCAATTATCCAGTGTTTTTTTTCTGAGGATGCTTTAGTTTTGTTACAAAGCATCTTTTCCAAAATTACGTTTTTCTATTTCTTAGGTTTTTCCTCTCCAGAGGAAATCATGACTCCATTTCCTTACCACCTTTATACATAGCTATGTACACAACATCACTCAGAGGAAGAAAGTATAAGACAACTTTATTTACTGCAAGTTTCCAAATATAAGCCCCAAATGCCTGTAAAACTGACAAGCTTGAAATGGAAGAAGTAACTTGAAAGTAAGGCAAGAAGTCAAGCTTTTACCTGCATTTTGTCAAATCTCAGTATAATATTTTCTTAACAAACAGCAATTTTATTTATAGGAACTTGGTTTTGTTTGGTGTTTGGTTGGCTGTTTCGTTGCCTAGATTTTTTTAATTAAAGAGATAATCTAGATCTGCACTTGCATTACCTTCATCTGTACTAGCAGTATTTCATCACGACACATATTCATTATGACAGCTCCATTACAAACTAATTAATGCTGTATTTCTAATTTGCAAAGGTGTACAAATTGCCTTTAACTAAGGTGACCCAGCCACGGTAGACTATCTCATGACAAGACTAATACTAAAATTTATCTTCAGAGCTGAAAATCAGTACCTCCTATTACATCAGGGAGAGGGGAAAATAAAAGTGCATCAGTGTTTCAAAATAAAGAGAAAAATAATTGTCATAAATACTGCTCTCTATATCCAAGTGTAAAAGGTACACTAGCTTAAAAATCAAGTAACAGGGGAAACAGAAGACCAGTAGTTAAATGATGTCTGCAAAACTGGATACACTATGTTCATCAGAAATCCTTAAAAATTTTAAATGATAACCTTCATAAAGTGATCATAAACAGGCAATTAGCAAAAGGAGAAATGTGGAAAAAAAACGGAAAAAATAATATAAAACTATCTGAACAAAAATTATTAAAGAATTAGAAGTAGAAAACCAGTAAAATACGCTGCGGCTCCAGCAGAAAAAACAATGAGGGTAGACAAGCATATTGCAGAGAAATTAAAACTGATTACTTGAAGTGTTGGATGTTCTGGGTGGGTTTTTTGTTTGATTTTGATTTGTTGAGGGGGAGGTGGTGATGTTCATTTATTTTCGCTATGGGGACTATCTTAGTTTTTTCTTCCTGACTGGAGTTTAATTCAGACACAACATCAATAGAGGCAATTGCAGGCGAACTCAAGTATTCAAAGCCAGCCAGTTGCACAAAGGCAGTATGGATGTACTTCACAAATCTGAAAAACTCTGAACTACAAAAAAATTCCACTTTCCTAAATATTTTCTAGATCACATTCTTTCTACATCTCCCAGATTTATTTTCTACTCTGTGCATCCCACAGCAAGTCCAAGTGTGATCTTAAAAATTCTTTTTACATGCTGGAGCAGAGAACAACTGGTTGAACATTTAAGTATAATTAGTGATAAACACACATAGATGATTATATGGCACAATTTCTACAAATAACTACATTTCATTAACACTTCAGATTTTTTAAGACTTCAGAAAAACAGAAGATAAAGGAGAATTGATAGCAATCTCCTAAAACTTTCAAAAGGTCTTGGATAAATTGTCAAAAAGACGAAACTGTGACCTCCTTCAGGACTACAAAATGCAAAACCAGTTGTCTCATGTCATGAAGGATTTTGCAGAGCCGGAGGAAAGCATGAGTTCAGTAGAAGGGAAAATCATAGAGCATGGAAAAAAATTCAGAAACATAGATTAGGCTTCTCTTCAACCTTAAAAAGGCAAACATATAAAAGGAGATTATCCCAGAAAACACTATGCATTAGTGAATAACAGGAGAATAGAAACACTGTTCTTCATCACTGAACACAACTAGGGAAGATTTCAAAGAAAACAAAAATATGGCAAATTCAATATTAATTTAAAAATATCCAAATTACATAGTAATTGCAGTGTTAACTGCCAAGAATATCTGTGGAGAACAGGATTTTTTATTTCTATGGCATTTGTTTGACCTGTGCTGTTTGGATATTTGCTTTGAAATTTCTCCCTCTGTCTCATTCACCTTCTCCAGCCAAGCTTAATTCTACAGCTTCCAGTTCCTTCTGTCCTCACATGCATGATCTTCTTTCTTCTCCTTTCATTTATCCCCTTTCATTTATATGGCCCCCTGGCATATTTTCTCTCCCTCCATGAAGGCATGGAAGACAAACTTCACAGTACCCTATGTTCTGCTCTATTTAGTAAATAAAAATGAAAATTAAAGAGCTTGTGCACAGGAACTGTGGATTATAGTCTTAGCACAATATCTGGAACACGAGGAAGATTTTCTGGTTGCCCTTAATAATGTAATAAAGAACCTAATAAAAAACCCCACACTATTATTCATCTGTTTTTGTACTCTGATACAAATGAGAAGTTCTGCAGCAGCTTCGTCTCAAGAAAGAGCAATTTAATTGCTTTGTAATTAGATTAAATTTAAGCCCTTTACACACTTGTAATTCCTATTGCACTGAAGATGTTTGTATTACTGCTTCATTGAGTCACTAGAGTTGGGGAGGGGCAGGGCAATGGGATGTGGGTTTTTGGCAAAAGAAGAGAATCATTCAAGACATCAGCCTAATTCTTCTGCCCTGAACAATTTGATAGGTAAACAATATTTTAAAAAACGACCTTTTGGCTTGAGGGTTAAAAAATAATCAAAATTAATGAAAAATAGTATGTGTAGGCTATTTTTGGACAAAGACAACATTGTGTTAGAATTCAGCTGTTGATTCTGTTTCCTTCCTAACCCTGAGGTCAAACCCCAGGCTTCACAGCTGGCCAAAGCCGAAGAGAAAGAAGAACAGAATCATAGATTATAAGCTATCAATATAGTTAAAAAGTAGTGCTCAGTACAATTAAAATTTCATTTCTGCATCATTTTAGCAAAATTAAAGAGCACTCCAAGAGATTACAGAAGTTACACATCATAAGACTTGTTCTATTCCATCTTTCAGTGAAGACAAAGCCTCAGACAGTATAGCTTGAGAACAGAACAATTAATATGGTATTATTTTAACATTAATTAGTGCAACGCTACAATTAGTTAAGGAAGTTAAATGTATTCCACCATGTATTCCTGGATAGAGAAATACAGCTGCAGTATGCAAATTTAACTGAATATTATTCTCACTGACCTACACCTTGCAGAAGTGACCATTTTAACAGAGCACCACTATTCACACAAGTCCTCAAGGACGTATTTTGGGTATCTTTTACATAGAATAGATATATTTAATGCTCCAACACACAGGAATTCCAAAAGGCAACTTTCCTGTGCACTGGCAGATACAAGCTTTCCAATGTGCAAATATCCTGTCCTCTCTGAGCAACCTACATTGAATCCCTCCAGAACACACCGTGTCATTTTTGAGATGCAACAGAGAGGTTGGCAGGCTGTTATGAGGCCAGGGTAGAACAGTCCCTGGTTCCAGTCAGTAAAGTCAGTGGTGGGAAAGGAGGGGTGTAAATCTCCTCCTTTCACTTCTGTTTGCTTAATTTTATATTTAAAGAACTGTGGTCCAGTGTAACGAGTTTCCTGGTCCACCATTCTCCTTCACTTCCCATGCTGCTACCTCAGTAGCTAAAAGTTAATCCAGAATAAGAGGGTAAATTCATCAGAAAAGGGCTGGATTTAGCCTAAAATCTAAAAATACTAACACAATGTGCTGCCCACGTGCTGCTAATAACAAATGCAGTGAGAAAACCTGAACAGAAGTAGAAGTTACATGGGAAAAAGAAATGGTATCTCTGTGGTTTGAAGTCCTTCTCCCTGACAAATTCCAAATACTGTCTGCAAACCGAGGTGATTAAAAAACTTCTCAAAGGAACCTTCAAAATTCAAAACTAGAAGTTTTACTACTAGGACTTTCCACAAAAATAACTACCCTAGTCTAAGTAGGGCAAGATGATTTTTATCAATCCACAGATAAACAACAGCTGCCACTTTCTCATATTCTGCTGCAAAACACACATTTTCAACCATAAAAAAGAAAAAATTAGTATTTTAAGCTTTTCTTACCCAGTCACCACAAAGGCTGTTAACCCCACAGATGCTTGAAAATTAAACAAATAAACTTAATAGTTATTTTATTATGGGAATTTGCTTCTAACTCCATTTTCAACTGGAGTTCTCATACACTCCATGAAGCAACTTTGATGTTAAAACTCACCTTTAGCATACTGCCTCATGCTTTCCATATAGGCAGAGAGGTTTTCTGCAACCAGTGTAACTAGGGCGTGATTGTGCTGAAGTTGATTGATTAAGTCATGTCGGTAAAATACGTGGGGACTTCGCTGAGTTTGACTGAAATTAAAATACAACTGTTAGAGGAAAAGAAAGAAGCTTTGCACCAAATAGTTCAGAAACCAATTTAAGAAACACATCTTTGATGCAAGATCAAAATTTTCCTACTACATCTCGAACAGAACACAGATTAAGTTTCTGACAATATTTTTCTATCTTCTGATGCATCAACAGTTCTTACCAGTTACTAAAAGCAGCTAATTTATGAGAATTATACAGTTACAGTATGTATGGAAAACATCACAGCAATGTGAGCAGCTCAGTGTGCTGGAGGGAGAATATCTGCAGCAAGACAGAAAATAAATAAATACCTGCCCAAAATGCACAGGAGAGACCCTCAACTACAGTGTAACTACAATACACATAACCGTGGTTTCTTCCACAGCCATCTGATACTCTTTTCTATATTTAACATTAAAATACTAAGTAAAACTTAAGACCATAGTGAAAGTACACTAGCCAATAATCACACCAATTATTTCAATACTTAGAAAAACTAAAAACAGTATTGATTTTTTTCTAACAATAACTATGTGAAAAATGTTGATGCAAGCAAAAAAAGCTGGTACACAGAGCATATAACCTAAAAAACCCCAGAGAAGTTCAAGAAAGGAAATATCCCAAATAAATAATCAGATTGTAAGTTATTATCAAGACCTGACCAAAAATGCTGCTCTTAAACAACACTAGAAATATTCAGATGACAAAAGTAAACTGTAAAAGAAAATAGAGAGGTTGTGTCCAAGACCCACATGCCATGAACACTGCCAGATTCTAGGGCTTGGGGACTCATCGCTTCTGCAGAACACTCCCAAAATGTCTCAGCTGCTGCAGCTGTAGATCAGAGCACTGATCTTGACTGGATAAACCAGGCAAACAAGTGCTGCTCTTCCATGGTAAAGTGAGAAAAAAAGAAAACAAGTGAGTGTCAGGGGGAAGGGCAGCATTCCTCATTGCCACTCAGCTGATCCCATAGCCTGCCCTGAAGAAAGGAAAATGTAATTTCAGAATTGTTCTCTTTTCCTCCAACACTTAAAAAAGTAGACCTCAGAATTAGCTGAATGGATTCAGGCAGGAATTATCATCCTTCCTGGGAAACAGGGTCTCCATACTATGTGGCCTACAGCACTCCACAGTACTGCCACAGCTTTAGAGAACAGTGGGGAAGGCAAGAAACCCCAGTTCCAGCATCAGCTGACAGTGATCTGCAGCTGATAACCACACTTCACTGCAGATGTAACAGCAACAGATAAATTGATTCATTGGCCAAAGATCAGAGTCCATCTGGGTTTAACAGACAGAAGCCATCAATACTCTGCCAATAACTTTGTTATCTGCAATGAACACAATCTGGCCTGCTAAGCACTGTGGTTTTCAGAAGATTGAATTTCATAACATGCAGAATTTTCTAAAATAGTTTGAAAGGGGCATTTCAAACACAACTTGTGCTAAAAACACCCAAATACTCAGACATTTGTCAGAGAGAAAACAAAATGGATGGAAGCATGAAAAAAGAAAACATGTAGGACTTCATATATCCAGAACATTCTCTGTTTTCACTTTAAGAAACTTTCTAATTATGTTTCATTCCATCCCAACCAACCTCCTTATCCAAACTCCTCAGAATAAAGCAGCAGCAAATCTAGCAAAAGACTGGATGTCTGTTTTAGTGGCTACCCAAGATGTTACCTCTAGACAGAGAACTGCATTCTCAAAGGGTAACAGTAAATAAGGACACTGATTATTTGGGAAATACATACAACCAAACAACTAAAGCAACAAACAGAACCAAGATGGAGTGTTTTGTGGAATCAAAGATACTGGAGTGTGTATTTATATTCATAATATTATGCATTCGTATCAATCTCACATAGTACAGCAAAACCAAAGCTTTATCAGCAGAAGACTACAATGTTTTGTGTTAGATATTTTTTATTTCTCTCCTTTCTCAATCACGTGCACAAAAAGTACATTTGCACACGGATTCATCTTGGTTAGCAATGACTTCTAAAAGCTTAGTAACTGAAGTAACTAGAGTTATGAACTTTGAGTTATGAGTTGTAACAGTGATTGTGAGCAACACTTCCAATGCTATTTTGATCCACTGCTAGGATGGACTAAAAGGCAAAATGATTGTCTTTAAGCACAGGAAAAAAAGCTGATCTGACAAGAGCTTCTAGCACATTTTCTAGTATTAAGGCAAAGTCTACATGCAACTAAAATTCTCCTTAAGCATCTAAGGTTAGACTAATATGATGTTGCCATCGGGACACAATCATTTAACTTTTAATATTATTACACATTACTTACTAGACACTCATTAATGTGTAATAACTGAGGAGCTTGAAAAATTGAAGTTAACACCAAACTCCTATTTTCATTGTGTTTATTCTAAATGGATACCAAAAGTCAATGTATAAAAAGAAAAAAATAGCATTTTGAAAAGGATGACAAAGTATTTTGGATTATGAAAATGGACACAGCTAGAATGCTTATTTGTTAGAAAAATACCGACAAACTGGCAAAGGCAAAATTCCAAACAACTTAATTTAAATAGATTAAAAAGAATTATTTATCTGCACATAAAACTCGCCCAATATAATACTACACATGTAACTCAGCTTTTGAAGATGACAGTTGTCGTGCTAACTGAACTAATGCTATGTACCACTAAAAGAGTGCAGATTATCCAGATTAACAATCCGAATTGCAGCGACCAATTCCCACAAATCCTACTACTTAGGCTAAAAAGTGACTTGAAGCATCATTGTTGCCTTAAAGCACTAATGAAACCCCTGAACTCTCAGTGCTCAGTTAATTCTTCTAGGCAAGTAATTTAAGAGACTGATTTTCTACTGCTCAGGTAGATACAGGTCAAACTTAAGTATTTGATATTGGTCTACAGGAGGCTCTACCATTCAACACAGAGAGAATGAAGATGATTCATTATCTGTAAACTAAAGGTCAGTATTTTGAGTAATGAACTTGACTATTCCTAAGTATTAATAAGCATCTTTGCACCCAAAAGAGCCCTTGTACTTACATAAATATTACTTTCTGTTGCAATTCTGGTTAAGCTGAACTTCCTGACGCATGTAGAATTTCTTTGTGGTCAGGGAGCTAAATTTTGCCACAGCAATTGTATAACCAATTCATCACTTTGTTCAACTGCATGAATAACTAGCAACAATTAAAACCTCCCCCTCAAAAGAATTTCTACAGTGCCAATGGCATAAGATAATTTATACCTATTTTTGCCAAGAATCAGCAGTGTTTGCTGATTGGGACCGAATTTTCCATTGCCAGTGCCAATCAGCTGACCCACCTCAAAAGAGTAGCGTAAAGAATATGTGCTCTGTGACATGTTTTTGAGGCAGTTGACACAAACATCTGTTTGGACCTATTTTCACTCCAAATTGTAGAAGGATGTTAGAAATTAAAGTTTTTAGTCAGATAAGGTAAGCTGATAGGAAGAGGTATTGTATGCATGCATTACAGTTTCCAAACTGTACCAATATTAAGAGTTACGAGAAAATTCAGAAGACTGGAAAGTCACTGATTATTTCAAAATTATGTTTTCACTCAGCAGGTTTCCTAGTCACCTGGGCAGTAATACCACCGACTAAAACAACTCCCTCAACAGTATCTTGCTAACAAAGGGTTCTCCACAGAAGAGGTCTTTTTAAGTTCCCTGATTAAAACTTTGAATTCCAAGTTCACTTTCCTGCCATATTTGTTTTCAAATTCTGCGTAAAAATGAGGTGCTATTACATACTGCACTGCAGACGGCCCTGAAATCCGAGGAAGAGATGGTCAGATAAAAAAAAAAGAAGAGACATTCAAGCCATCTAACCGTACACAGACCATAGAGGAAACCTACACTTCCACAATCAAAAGAATTTTGGTTCCTCCCAAGATTACTTCAGAGCAGAAACCTAAATCAGCGCCTTGAATGAGCTCTGCTTCAGTAATTACTTAAAGCAAAGCATCTTTGTTAGGACACTGTGCTAAAAGCATCCAACTTGAATAACCAGGTAGCTTGATTTGCCTGGATCTTACAGCATGAAAAAGGTTAAGGATTCCAAGACACAGAAAACAGACTTTTCTGCGAATTAGCAGGTAACTTTGTGACCTTGTTGGATAAACCTCAAACAATCATTAATGTAAAACTGTAAAGGATTAAAATATACTGAAATTTTGAGAAGTATGTTGCAAACTAAATGAATAAAGAAAATGCCAAAAGCCAGGAATGCAACATTATCACAGCTCCTGAAAATAGTATCAGTAAGAAGACAGTGTTGTGCAAACTGCGGCTTATTTTCCTCAACTTTCCCTGATTTGATCCTTCTTGTGAGGCGACTGTAACAGCAACATTGATTTAAATACTTTATCTGCTTACAAGAATTAAAACAAAGCAATTGTGCAACACTGATAAGCCAACGATATTTTTCAGGAGTTTGTAAAAATTCTGACATGGATACAAATACTGTTAGGGGCTCAGTCTAAGCTATTTCTTACTGAGAAGACATTTAAAATAATTATGTATACTTAAACAAGTCCAAACTGATAATGACTTCTCACTATTTCTTCCTTTTAAAAACAAACATCAAATGAACCCCCCACAAAACAAACAAACCTCTTCACCCCAATAAAACAAATTCCACACATTTCTAATCTATTCCATTCAGGAGAGAAAATCACTAGAGAATCTCTCCCAGACTACAAAGTCACCTTTGATTTCAAGCATATGAACTAGATGACCTGCAAGAATTTATCATCAAAGAACAAGGATGGGTGGGTATGTTTGTGTGCATACGTGTGTGCATACAGCCATATATGCAAGTAAAACATATTTATGGTTTGTAAACTAATTCCATTGTTAGACAGGGAAGTCCATGAATAACTCAAAAAAACCTCAGATTTTCTACTAGACTACTATTATAAAAATTATTAAAAGCATGTTCAAAGAAGCAGTTAACGCTTTCTTACTGAACTTAGGTGTCTGAATTTTTTGAGATTATTTAAACACACTAAAACAAACTCAAGAACATCTTCCAACGCAGGTTACAGTTCTACCTAGAGTTTCTCGACCTCTTGTAAAAAAAAATTTACATTTGCCTCATTCCAACCCATCCAACTTTTAACAGACAAAATTTTATCTGAATTCCATTCTTACCTCAAGTTCTGTGGTGCTTCACCAAACAAACTGCAAATTTCTCTAATTTGTTTCAGTGCAGGAATGACCCATTTGTCATTTGTGCGAAGTTCTTCTATAAAACGATCTATCCACTGGATCTTTTGTGTATCTCGATCCTTAAAGAACAGCAGTTTATAATCAAAATCAAGTATATCACAGAACTATCATAATTCCCTTTCTTTGTTTCCAAGATAGAACATACAAAGTCAAACAAATACTGGATCGCCTGAGTTCTGAAGCGTAAAAGCATAACAGAAGTATCTGAGCAGCAGCATTACATGCTGAAAGAAGCTACCAGTGTGTTACAAACTCCCTGCACTCAAGCACTCCGTACTTATTTAAGAAGCATTTAAATAATTTGCTCTCTCTTCTTTCATTTATTTCTACTCACTGTTATAAAATATCAAGAAACAATGAGAAACTGTTTCTTAGCTTAACAAGATGGATAATGGATTCAATTCAAACCATACTGAATTACTACTCTGGCAGCCTTCCCACAGAAGTTTGGGTGGGGAAGGAGAGTGTCCAATATCTGAAAAGGATCTTGCTAGGTCCTTTCTAAAATTGTACAAGACACATAAGGACTTACTGGCACAAAAAACCTCAACAAAATCCACTGAAACAAATTAGCATGACTGAGTTTGGGAAAAAGCAAAGAGGGAGGGAGGCTGCTTTTCCTTTCTCCCTATTTATTTTGGTAGGGTTCTTTTCCAGTTCTTCCAGTGTGCTAGTTACAGTACGTCACCAACTGCAACAGGACAGGCAAACGGATGTATTACACTCTCTCCCATTAAAGAACCAACTGTGCTAATTAAAATATGTCCTGTAACATTTTAAAAGTACCAGGATGTTGGTAGAACCATACAAATTTATGTAAGTAACACTTTTTTAAAATTATCAAATACCTTTAAGTTTTTGTGGGGAATAGAAGGAAACTCAATGACTGATTTCATTACTCACCTGTGAACAGCTATAATCTAAGATTTTAATATGGGCACTAAGAGCCTGGTCCATGATATCAACTGGCACATCATCACTGTGAGCCAAATTCCACAAAAGGTTCAGCACTTTGTGTGCCATCACACCATCCTTGTCATCCTCTGCAAGGCGACGAATTAACTCAAGCAGTTTCTCACGCTGTTTCTTGCTTGCATTCGTCCAACTTGCCTACAAGAATATTTAGAAAAAAATTATGAAAGTCATTTCTTAAAAATTCCACACATAACCTGCACTGTTAACAAACAATGCAACAAAAAAGTGATGCAACCATATAAAGAACTTTCACATTAATTCCTGTCATTAATAATAAATAGCAAATTAGAGCAATACATAAGCCAGACACAACTGAAGAGCTCTTCTAGTATTTACAACTACAGCATATTCAACTTGAGGCTTAAAAAAAGAGGGCTCGTTGTTTAAGGATCACACATGTGCTTGTAAAAGTTAACATTACCATGGACAATTTCACCAACAATCAGACTGGACTCAGCTGTTTCTTTCAAATGCTTTCACAAAATTCCTGTGCTTATACTTAAAAGATTTCTTAAATAACTTAGAATCACTACAGAAGTAGAATTTTAGTATCACTCGTGCCTCTGAATCCAACTGAAACAAGTCACCTGCACTAAATTAACCTTTTCCAGGACTAAGTTTTCAATACAACATCACTTCATATTCATCTCTCAAAGTCAGACACAACAGTTTACATACAGAATTTCTGAGCCTAGGTTCAGTATCTGAACTACAGAACATCAGACCCACCTTCACCAAACTACAGGACCACACTAAACAAAGCGTAAGTTGCATGTAAGCCAAAATATGACTATAATGCAGAAAAGAGAAAACAGAGTCCACAAAGCTGGCTTGCATTTTCTAGTACAGCAGATCATGTCCTGAAAGTGAAACAGTAAAACAAGCCGGAGAGCACCACTACTGGAAGCTGCAAATGTTAAATGTTATACATAAAAGCCAGTGAATAACATAAACTTGCAGAAACAAGCTGTTTTGTCATTTCAAACAAATCACTATGTGTTTATAAACATTCAACTTTATCTTCCTGAGACTGTTTCATTTTATATGTAAGCTAAACAGAGAAAAGTTATTACATGATAAAGAGGAAGTTGGGGGAGCAGGGAACGGAAGTCCTTGATCTCCTCTACTGAAAAGATCAAAAGTAGCACTGCTCAGTAAACCCGACAAAACCTACTCTAATGCCAGGAGAAAAACATAATTTACTAAATCACCAACACTTCTTAATTTGGAACAAATGCAAAAAGGTATTTAAGATAAATAACTTATTTTATTTGGAAAATTCTATATTCCTAGGATTGCTAAATGTAACCTTAATACTACAGGCTTCAACAGACCTGCATTATCAAGAAGAGTTCAAACCAGAAAACAAAACTGTCTGCTAAACAAATATAAGCAGCCTTTGTTTTAGACAGGAAGTAAACAGAAAATCTCGCAAGGAGCGCTCATTAAAGAATAGCCTTTCTAGAATTAAATATTACAGACACATTAAGTGTGTTGCTACACATTAAGAAGTCTTTTAACACACAAACTCAGCAAATCTAAAAGAAGTAGAAAGTAAGACACTGAAAAAGCCAGAAATTTGCACACATCCTCACAACCCATTTCCTGAATACAGTCAAAACACATAATTACCTTAAAACAATCAAACAGGTGATCAAGCTGTTCAGGAGAGAAATCCCAAGCTAATTTTGCGAGGAGATCATGTACATTTTTTACAATGGCTTCATGTTTTCCTGCCTGTCAGGAAGAAAAAAAAAGAATCCACCAATAATTCATATTAAGTCAAGCACCACGACATTCTACATAATTTTTACAGGAAGACTGTTAGAGGTGGCCAGCTGAAAAGTTGATGCTGTGGGAGCAGCACAGCAAACTGAATACTTCACTGGGAATTCAAAATATTTAGATTTCCCTTTTAAGTGTAAGTATTTAAGCGTGCTTTGTGTGTGCGAGCACACAAGTATTTATTTAGAACATAAATACTGCAGCATCAAAACATTTATTTTTTTGTTCCTGCTACAAAATCAAGCTGGGACAGCAGACAAAGAAATCTAAAAGGATATTGTAACTTACAAAATTTTAATGGTATTTTAATGTTTTGGGTGGGTTTTTATGGTTTGGGGGTTTTTTAATAAGAAATTACTCAAAATCCACTTCTGAATTTCATTGAGGTGTTTCGAGGTGTAAACCAATTTTTAGTATTTCCACAGTTTCTCAGGCTGAAGTACTTCCTTTGTGTTAGTGGATTCACAGACAACTCAAGCCTTCTATTACAAACAACTTGTTACCAGACAACGTTTTGAAGTCCAGCAGCTTTTAAGCTTACAAATCCAGCAGTGAAACAACTAAGAACAAGATGCTGAGTTTTATACTAGACACAGTTTTAACTAAGAGTTTGTTGTACATCACAATTTTGACATTTAAGGAGGAAGACAACAAGGGGAAAAAAGCTAGTTCCATTTAAATCTGAGCATGAAGAAAATTTTCTACCCAGGCTGGAAAACACATCCTGTACTTTGCATCTGCACTTAAAACCAACAAATTTGGACTACGTGAATCAATAGCTGATTTACTGTAGAAAATTTTCCACTAAGTGAGGAATAAAAAATGCAAAACAAATACCTAGAATACACATTCTGATGTAATTAATCTTGTACACTATTAAAAATACATGTATAAGCACTTTTGAAATTCAATTCCTACTAAAAACTTCCATCAGTAATTTAAAACCAAAACTAAAAACCAAAACCAGACTAATAGCTTTGTTACATGCTGTGCCTTAAATTCTTTACAGGGTGCCATAAATTTTTGTTTAAAAAAAAGTCATTTTAAATAGTAATGTTCGTTTTCATGTTATGAGTCAGATTACAAGAGGGGGAATTACTAAACCCCTTATTCCCCTTGACTTTGGAAAACATAATGTAACTTTTTTCCTCTTACCAGACCATTTCCTAGATAGAAAGAAAAACTGACAGCAAGCAGGGCAGAAAGAGTATCTATAACATAACAAATAAAAGGAGAAGCATGGCCAGCCCCTGGGGGGAGCAAAAAGAGCAAGAATAAGGCATGTAATAACCTTGGTTCGGGAGGTTTTTAACAGATATGGGGAAGCCCTTAAGCACTGAAGAGTCTGGGGAAGCAGAACCAGACAGTGGGAGGAGGTAAGGAACCTGGTGTGTGACCTGCCAGCTTGCTGTGTGGAAACAGGGAAATGCCTGTAAAGTTCCAATTAAATACTCCAGAACGTAAGTCATGAGACCTCAACCTCTGCCATTTTGTGTCTTGTACAGCTGTATCTTTCCCTGAAACTCCAGAGGCTGCAACTTAATGCTTGCATTTAGAGACTCCCAACATTATTCCTTGAATCAAATACACTCCTATATTGTGAGCACTGGCTGTGTAAGACATGAAAACACTTCAAAAAATTAAAAATTAGCTTGCCTTCTCAAGGCCAAAGCAGAATGACTGCTTACTTTTAGTAATAGTAAGAGTCTCAGGTGCATGCTCACCCTCTAAACCCAGGCAGCAACACAAGTGCTCAAGCCTGAAAGAAAACCTCCCCACTGCTGCACTGAGGCTGAGCTAAAATAGACTGTTATATAAAGCTACACAGTAAATCAACTCCTCACTACTGAATTTCATGCCCCAGCTGCTCTTAGGAGCAGTCATTTAATAAGAACTTCTAAAAACTACTATATACAGAGAGTAGTGAAGTAGGTGAAAATCATTCTGTATTAGCAGATTTTTGTATTTTCAGTTTTTTGTCCATTATAATTCCATTGCTAAAGCCACAGTGAAACCATCTACCTAAGTAAGAGTTACTTTCACACAAAAAAAGTACAGGACAAAACTACAGCAAGAGCAGTGCAGTAGCCATCTACTTGAAAATGTAAGAAGTGAGCAGAGCAAGCTGGGTATTTAAGGACATGGAACATTTCTGCTGCAATTAGTCCTATTTATTCCTAATTTTTTTTCAACTGTTGGGGTGGACTATCCTCATTTTTTAAGGGTTGCACCATGTATTCACATTTTTCTGGAAGGGTAGAAAGTTTGACTTACATTAGCTTATCTACATGTCCTATTTCCAAGCATTAGGAGCAAGGTAATTGCTTGGACTACTTTTTTTTCCCCAAATTTCAGGTTTTTTCTCCTCTTATTAAAAGTGAGGCTCTAAAATAGGTAAAATAAGCCTACTAACAGCAAACTAACCTCTCCAAGTCTCCCCCCCCCCACCCCTCCCCTGCCCCCAGGTATCTTGTAGTCTGGAAAGATCTACAGATCATAAGCTAAAAACTAACAGTATGATTCCAGACCTTAATTCAAGTAATCTGTGTACTGCTGTGCTACATGATGAAATTTTCTTAACAGAATTTTGGGATAATAAGAAACGACTGTATTGAGTTTCAGCCTGTGCAGTTACCACCATGCTGGAATTGAAGTCTAGGCATGATAAAGTTACTTGCAACACCAGAGATCTCAAGTCAACCCTCCCGTACATCACCTGCTGGCCCAAGTGTTCTAAATGTAATCTGAAAATAAGTCCACTTCAGCCAAACTGTTACAGTCTCAGAACAGCATGAACACGTGTGAACTGTGTTACCCAAATACCCAAACCTGTATTAGCCCTTGTCATGGTATAACCCAGATGGCAACTGAGCACCACAGAGCAGCTCACTCACTCTCCACACCACAGTGGGATGGGGGAAGAGAGTCAGGAGGGTGGAAGTGAGAAAACCCATGGGTTGAGATAACATAGTTACTACAGAAGCTACTACGAAGAAATTTAACTCTATCCCTGCCCAAACCAGTACAGCCCTCCCTCCCTGTCTTGGAAACCAGAATTAGCCTTCCCACGCTTGAAAGAATGGCCTGAGGACTTATTTGTACAACCAGAGTTTCACTACCCATTACTTATGTCTCTATCCTGATTTTTTTTATTTGCTGTATACTCAGTAATTCTTAATGATTTTGTCTCTCCAGCTGCCCATTATGTGTGTTAAACTCATCCAGCCCACAACTAAGAAGCCCAGCCTCCCCAGTCATGTAAGCAAAAAAGATAATATTGCAAAATTTGTAATTTTTCAAATGTAATTATTGCAACACAAGAAAAGAACTTGCAGTTAAACAACTTCTAGAACAGTCATTATTGTAAATCTTACTAATCACACTCTGCGCCCAGGAAAAACTTACACAACTGTGGGGAACTCAGAGACTACCAGCACATATTTCTTAATGCATTTTAAAACACTATGCTATCACATATCACATATCATGTCTTTGCTCAATGTTGAAGGTTCCTTAATACTTAAAAATTACTGCCTTTGCACCATGTTCTGGTGTTCCCCTAGGCTTTACACATACATGTAGCTGACCCCTTCCACTGGAGACATTTGAGGTGACAATTTTGAGCTCCAGGACCCCAAAAAGGAACACCATTTCATCTCAATTTTTTCTTTAGCTTTGTCTAACATAGAGCAGATGCAGCCCAGGTTCTCTTCTAAACACAGGCCATACAAGGAGATGCCTCCTGTGCAGCAGCAGACAAGCAGGTGAATTATTTACCTGTGCAGCCCAAATGTTGTCAAGATCCTGCAAAGTGAGAGCTTTCTCTTTGATGACAAACCGGAGGATTTTCTCTAGTTTTTCTACATATTGAGGTTGATGAAGACTATCTCTTAATACAATTGATAAAATGTTGTTCTGCTGGATCCATTCCTGAGTATAAAAGAGAAAGTAGTGCCATCTCAAATTATTCAGGTGCCATCAGTAATCTTTAAACTACAAAACAAAAATCCAACCTGTTACAGATTAAAAAAGATGCAGCACAAGAGGAAGGTTTTTATCTCTAATTTCCTCTCTAAAAAAAAAAAAAAAATCACCATTTAAAATAATCCAATATATTATTGGATTATTATTGGAATCCTCTTCACTGTAATATCTTACGGGGAATTTTTTTTCAGGCATATTAAAATCATGAACTCAGAGCATAAAAATGTTCAAACAATTTCAAACATAAGAAGCCAATGTGAAGAAGAGTTAACTCTTCTATTCAAGGAACAAAATTTTAAACTTCCAATTCATTAAGTATCAAAACCAAATTGTTTAAGACACTTCCAACTTTACTGGTACACCTACAGCATATCCCATAAAAAGGACCTAAGCAAGGACTGAAATATAAAGAAGATTAGATTATTTAAGTACTGCCACTTATAGGGGTTTTGAAATGCTTCTAACTGAATCAGAGGCAAACATTCAAGTCATATTTAAGGAGATGCAATTTTCTCAGTGGTGTCACTGACACAGTCAGACCGTTTTGTTCCAAGTGAAGCAAAGCAGGATGTGCTCTGAGCACTGAAAGAGAAAACAAACAACCACAGCATCATAATTTCCAACAGTGTCCTTGATTAGACTAACAATATTCAATGTAATGAAATCTAGAAGTTTTTAGTTAAAAACACAGGTCTTGTATGAGATGCCAAACTGTAGGGAATATGTAAAAAAGAGATCTATTTCCTCCTATTGCTTTAAAAAGTCAAAACTGCAGTTACTCTTTCTTGTCAGATGTCCTTTTGAAGATTACAAACTTCACAACAGGTAGCCAGTCAGAAAGATGAGGCAGAACAGTGCAAAAATCACTTAACACAACTAGATTTCACAAAGATTATAAGAAAATAGTTCTTATTTTAATTTTATAATTGCTCATTTTCAGAGTACCCTACACACACATTCAAGAAACAGTATTCAAAATACAAAAATATTAAAACAAAAATGTGGAATCTAGAACTTTCTGTACTAAAGCTTCCAGTTTCTGAAATGTGAGAAGCAGAGTAGTCACTTAGAACTCTCGTAAGAGAAAGGTGAAGCACAAAATCCAGACTAAATCCTTATTTAAATGACCATTAAATTTCTAGTTACTATGGCACTGAAGTTGCAAATGAATCACACTTCTTTTATCTAGGTTTCTTTGGGTTTTTTAAAACACTATATAAAACCCACAATATTCAAGGATCCATTTTTGAGCCATGTTTTTAGCAGCACTGAAAAGTAATTCTCAATAGCAGCTTTGACACAAATACAGCATTTTTTCATAGAAAGGCTACTATCAAAAAGCTTTATTACCATCACATGATATCTAATGTT
The DNA here is from genome assembly GCA_013397775.1 of Eulacestoma nigropectus. Taxonomy (NCBI): domain Eukaryota; kingdom Metazoa; phylum Chordata; class Aves; order Passeriformes; genus Eulacestoma; species Eulacestoma nigropectus. Next base: position 912,303 of record VZTE01006300.1, on the reverse strand, counting down.
TCTAACACTGTATATGAAAATAAACAGTGTGTGCTGGATCCACAATATAGAGCTACTTCTCCAGTTAAAGTACTAAGGAGAAACAAAATCTATGCAATGAACTTCACTGAAAAGGAGCACTTACTGCCATTCTTTCAGCTGTGAGCCACTCTTCCTCTTCAGGATTACCATGTCGATGAGTGTAGTATGACACACTGGATATTACTTTGTTAACTTCATTTAGTGCATTCATTTTACCATTGAAAGAGGAAATTTGTAACAACCTGTGAGAAAAATTTAATGTAAGAAATGTGGAAAAAAATGTCACCAGTGGCATATTGTATTAGGGGTAGCATCTTACCTAAGTATCATTTTTAACCTAAATATTTCTAAATTTTTTACAGTTTCTTCTTGTCCTGGAACTCTTGAAGCTAAGTTCTTTAGAGATTTGATTATCATTGACAGAGCATCATTTTTGGCTTCATTCTTTGCTTCTTTTTTCAGTTCATCATCTGTTAAATTTTCTAAAAACTGTGGAACCATTTCTATAATTGGAAGGAAGTATTTCTTCACTGTATGTAATGTTAAAAATTCAAAACATTGTCCAAATGGCCTAAAAAAGAAAGAAAAAAGGGAAAGTGTCACAATCAGTAGACATGCAATATAATAATAAGGTGCAATTAATTCAAGAAACTCATATCTACTTAGAAGCACAGGAAATGCTGAAGGTAGACACAACCAGCTAAGAGATGCAGTGAAAGGAAGTGCTTCAATGAAAGTCTAAGCTTTGTGTTAACACAATATTTTATACTGAGTCCAACTTTTCCAAATGCATAAATCATTATTTAGAAAAAAAAAACTTACTTGATGAGAGCTGCAATGATCTGAACATTCAATGCTGATCCACTCATGAATCGATCATGCAAGATCTGAAATCCATTTAATGTGCCAAACTTGTTGATAAGATCTACCAGCCAACCCTGCAATAAAACAAAGTTATTTTCTGACATTTACAAAATACCATCTGGAAATACTTTCAAGTACCTGTTAATAATAAAATTTGCTTTAAAGAAGTCTTTACACAATAGCTTACATATTCAGTTTTAAGGAAATGCTCAAAAACAGGCAACAAGATCTTTTCTGTTATCATGTCAAAGAGCCAATGCTGTATATAAGCTACTCAAAGAAATCTATCAAATTATATAGGAATAAACTTGACTATAATTTAGGTCCAGCTTTGGCTGCTAAATTACTACAAAAAGTCCGACAGTTCTGGTATTTTTTGTTTGCTCTGGATGTGATAATGCCAAATATAAAAACATTAAGAATGCAAAGTAACATTTTTCTAAACACAACTAGCAATGCAAGTGAAGTTCAAGGACACCAGAGTTTTTTATCTTTGGTTCTTATAAGTCAACAGTCAGCAGTTCTACTAAAGAAAAAGAAAATTTTAAAAAACTGTAATATGTATATATATATAATTTAGTTAACTCTTGAAGTCTTATCAATACCATTCGGAGATCAATTCTGAAAACTTCAGACTCAAGAACCAGAACGGATTACTAATCTTCACTTCCAGTTAAAAAAATAAAACAACAAAACCAAAACCCCAAGAAACCACAACTACAAAAACAAACAACAAAAAACCCAAACAAACAAAAAACTAAAACCAAACCTTCAACATCCCCCCCAAAACCAAACCAAACCAAAACCACCAAAGAAACCACACTGACAAGTAGTATCTCATGTCCAATTAAAAACATTTCTTCCACCACTGGAAATTATAAGGGAGAGAAAATTCCTACTTTATCATAAAATCCCCTCCTCAAAATGTGTCACCTAGAAAATCGTGTTAAGTGAGAAGGTAAATCCATCAACTGGCAAATGCAAGCAAGCCAATTAACACAGCAGGAATGGCATTCCAACAGAGTTGTGCCAGCTTACCACAGAAACACATGACACAGTTTGATTGTGCACCAAAGACAGGAAGAGTTAGAAGGGGAAATGCACATTAAATAAGAAGTCGTAAGCAGCAGAACATCTTAGTGATAGAGAGAATGAAGAGGGCTTTTTCTCCATGCTCTAAAAACACTTCTCTACAGCTGCTGTGTCATTAGGTAACACTGCATAGAATAAAATACACAGGTCTGGAAAGGCTCTCATACCTTTGGTGATCGTGGGTCAGGAGGACGGGCATAAAGTTCATCTTCAGCGAGCTGGACTCCTGCAGGAACTGTTTCTGAGGGACGAGTACCATTGTATAGATGGAATTTGCAGTGAGGATTTAAGGCCATGGCAAGAAGTTCAAGAAGGGGAAACCAATCTTGGGACAGCTTGGCCACACAGAGCTCCACTAGTCTATGAGTGTTGTTAATAATACATCTCTGTTAAGAAAGAAAACAAACAAGTAAGAACGTGGTGGGGGACTGTACAATGAATATGAACTATAGACTCGGAACATACATGGTTCCAGTCCTCCCCAAATCATCTCTCATGTTTTATTTCCTTCCAAAACACTGGAGGCAATGAAGTGAAACAATGACAGAAAGATGACTTCCCATTGCCCGTCCAGATCCACATATACAAGAGTTTTCTCAGCTCACTGTTGAGTTTCAAAGATTAGATCCAGTTTTTACAGTCTTCCCCTAATCACAAAGGCAATCTCCTTTTTCATTTAAATTACCATGCTCTTCAGAAACACAACTTTAAAAACTCACATGAATCTCAAACTTCCAGCCGCTCACTGCCTCGTCTGTAAGGATTTTTGTGAAGGATATTGTTAACCCATCTCGAAAAAATCGCTGGCATGCTTCACTTTTGACATCAAGGCCTATATAATGTAAGAAAGAACAACCAAGTATTAGACATGGAATTTCATTAGTTGTTACATGAACATTTTAAATGCTGAAAGCAGATTTGGTGTGCTGGTGTTGGTTTCTTCTCAGTAGCTCATACAGGGCTGTGTTTTGATCTGGGCTGGAAAGTGTTGGTAACACAGGGATGTTTTCTTCACTGCTGAGCAGCGCTTACAGATCCGAGGTTTTCCTGCTTCTCACACCACCCTGCCAGGAAGTAAGCTGGAGGTGCACAAGTATTTGAGAGGTGACACAGTCAGGACAGCTGAGCCTGAAGAACCACAGGGATATCCCAGACCATATGGTGTCGTGATCAACCTATAGAGCTGGGGAAGAAGGAAGGGGGAGATGTTTGAAGTGCTTTGTCTCCCCAGGTCACCACTACACGTGATGGAGCCCTGCTGTCCTGGGGATGGCTGAACACCTGCCTGCCCATGGGAAGTGGTGCATGAATTCCTTGGTTTGCTTTGCTGGCACACAAGGCTTTTGCTTTACCTGGTAAACTTTATCCCAACCCATGAGTTTTTTAACTTTTGCCCTTCTGATTCTCTCCCCCATCCCACTGGAGGGGCACTGAGCTGTGTGGTGCTTAGTTGCTGGCTGGGGTTGAATCGCAACATTTGGACTTCAAAGGTTTGTTGTTTAAAGTTTCAGAATTGATTTTAAACAAGTCTCACATGAAAACAAACTTAGATAAGCTTAAATGGACAAAAAACTTGATGGATTAATATTCTAGTAAAGCCACCTCAAAAAATTACACTCCTTTACGTAATTTTTGAATTGTTTTTAAAAACATGTGATCGTGGTTGGGTTTTTTCTCCCATGTTTACAACATGCTTTGATAGATACACTAGCAAAAATAACAATAAGTACAATCTTTATCTTCCATTCTTCTTCATGTTCTCTCTTATCTACTTCCTAACAGCAAAATCAGTGAGTGAAGAGGGGTAAAAGTAATCATTTCAAAAAAATGGAGAAGATACAGCTTCAGTAAGGAACTCAGTAGTGGTCCCACAGAAATGTAGATGAATCATCTTGAGAGAGATGGGGAGCACCCTCTTTAGAGGGTGCTGGAACCAACTCCCATTACTGGGCTGCCTAACTTTTGGATGCACATGTGCCCATGCACGCACAAATTTAATTTTTTTTTTTGTCACTAGGGCGTACCGCTCTCTCCCACTCTGTGCAATTCATCAAAAACACAGATTTGGGATCGAGTCTGAAGGTTGATATTGTGTAGTGAAATCTCATTTCAGTTTAAGTAAGGTATAAATTCCAAAAGTTGCCTTGCATCTTGCTTGTTTGTGTCACATTGGAAAGTCCTGGCAGCATGTTAAAAACTGAGTGCAAATATTAGGAGCAATAAAATCCTTTTGAAATAAAGAGTATTCTTGCCTATAAAAAACCAAAACCCTCAAATAAACCATTTTTTTATCTTTTAAATTTATAGCATCCAATTCACTATGACATTTATTTCTGGAGCAAATCTCATTACTGCAAATACTCCATAAGTATTACAGAATTATTGTGAAGATAAACATCAGTCTAGCTATTAAATGCTATTTTTCAAATAGGTTTTCTTCTATTAGCAAGTAACTACAGACTATCTGTTGATAGTTTCATGGCTCATTGTTTAACAAATAACAATGGATCAATGCCTACACATAAAAAGAGAATTTTCCATAAATGAATGCATCTGCCAGGAATAATGCAAGTCACAGTCTAACAGGATTCACACTACTCTGTCAAATTTCCTCCTTTCACTTGAAGGTGGTAATGCTGACATTGTGTTCTCATATGTACTTTCAGTTAGTTCAGTTATGTCCCTTTCAATTGTAGTTCCTGAAAAGATTTAAAGATGATACAAATATCACTCTCATTTTATAGCCAGGGTCACAAAGAAGCCCTTACCCTGCAGTCACTCCAGAATGCTGATGGCCACTGGCCACGTTAGGAATAAAAGCTATTTAAGAGCCCTAACCACAAGAAAATGGTGCTTGACAAAAACATGTAGTGGGGTCTTTCTAGGTTTTGTTGCTTCATAATTTAAATAAGATACAGTGAGAAATACAGAGCTTATGTAATTCAAAAGCTGGTTATTTTTCAATCTATCCTTTAAGTTCCTCCTTTTGGAAACCAATCTTGTCAGAATATGAAAAATTCCCACAGACAGGTAGCAAGGAGTCCAATTTTAGATGTTACTGACATAAGAGAGCACAGTTTAATCTATTAAGAAATGTACACAACAGAAGCATTTATATTACTTCTCTATATATACCCCACTCTCAAACAGTGTCTGCCAAGCTCTGATCTACCAAAACAGTGTCAGTTACACCAAGTTACACCCTATCATATTCCTTGGGAACTGAAAGTTATTTAAACATGGTTCCTACCATGTTAGCCATCATGTAATTTCAAGTAGCAAAAAAACCATCAAAAATCTAGGATGTAGCTGTAACGGTAACACAGTAAACAACTCCTTCTAAGAGCTTTCCTTGTTTTCTCCTTATTCAATAATCCTTGCATACACACACAGGAATTCATCTACAGCGCAAGAGGAAACATAATTAAGTAGCAACACAGAAGTACTTTTTAGAATTGTACACCACCAACTTAACAAAAATCAAAATGCAAAAGCATATGAATACATTTCCACTGTTTTTCACAACTTCAAGAGGAAAAATAAGCTTTTTGGGGGGGGAACTTTCAACTAAGCCTGATGCTTTGAGGAAGTACATTGATGTCAGGAATAGCTAAAAATCTCATTCTACTCTTATTACTTCACTGCATTGACAGCTTTTAGGTTTTGGTTTGGTTTTTTTTTAAAGATGACTTAACAGCTGGCAGAACATACATCTCCTCTCTCACAAATCACAAGCAGGTAATTTCTTTTTACTGCACTGTTCCAAAAATGCAAACACAAAGGTGGCTGCATTTTCTTTTGAAAAGCTGGTGCTTTTTTTTTTTGCTTCAGAACAGATGTGATCCCTTGAACATCCTACACTTGCCTGAGGATTCCTGCCAGACCAAGCTACACACAAAGCTACCAATTCCAAGCGCAACTACAGCTGACAAATCAGTGTTGGCAACAATATGTCATTACCCTATGCTGGATCACAAGGATGCACCCTAACTTTTGTTTCTCCACAGAGTGCTCCAAAGCAAAAAAGACTTAACAATCAAGATAACCCAGAATATCAGGACCACAATCAGCTTTTTAGTCTTAAAGCTGTCTAAGAATAACATTTATCAACATGGAAATGAAATTGTCCTGGGCCAGCACCTATGCAGAAGAAAGAGCAGGCACTTTGTATGAAACTGTATTTGAAACGCAACGAGCTCGTAAGCGTAGATATCTGAAAAAATTATTTTGATGTGACTTTTGCTATTACTCAAACATAAGCAACCTCCCAGGAGAACAGAATTTTCCAGAAGAGATGACAAACTTGTCAATCTGACCAGTACAATTTAACAAACACATACACAGTCCTGATACGGAACCCTCTCACACCCAAGTCAGACACAGCAAGCACTGGTAGGACTATTAGTCTAAGCCATGCTGTTTAAAATGCTAACTTTTATCTGATATTCTTAGAAGTATATGTGTGCCAAATTTGAACAAAAATTTATGGCAAGACATTTGAAAGCTAGACTATAAACTTATTAAAAAATAAAAACAAATAGAATTCTTTGAGTTTTAGCATCTGCTAAAAAGACCAAACCCACTAAGTCTGATATCAAAGTGAATACAGAAAACAGGTATGACAGGAATGACAGGATTTTTACATCTGAGAGCTTATTCAACTTCCCTACTCATGCTAAGGCACCTATTTCTAACTGCATTTATGGCTTTTTAGAAGTTCTGATCTGTGAAGATTTTGCACAGCACTCTGACACAATCTTCAAGAGAAATTATTAACAATTTTTAAGCCTTCACCAGAGATTTGAAAGAAGAAGAAAAAACTTTGCACACCAGTCCAATAATCAAATGTCTTTCAGCTTACCTTTTTTACTTAGGTCAATAGCAGCTTCTAGAAGAACTTCTAATTCCCCCTTCGGCAACACAGGAACAACCCATCGAGGCCTATATTCAGAAACAAAACAAACCCAATTTCAACTGTGCTTCTGAAAAATCAAGAACTCTTGCCCCTTTGTAATGCTTTTAATATAGGTTCAGTACATAGGTTTTTAAATGCTCTAATGAGTATTACACTAACTAACCCAAACAAAAACGCATTCTGCTTTAAGCCTCTTACTCTTTGCAACTTTAACTCAACAAAAAAAGCATTTCAAGAAATCCAGTGAAACAAAGATACAAAAATTCTGATTCCACTATCAAGATGTTTGCACAAATCATCTACACCTTGTCAAAAAAGTGTGAAAATACCTGTTGATCATGTCATCCAACTTTGCCAGGTCTGTGTGTGGAAATGCAGGCTCCTCATCTTCAAGCTGGGGTGGAGCATCAGCTTGGCCCTGCTCATCAGGCGGGGTAGCTGGGGAGTTCTCATTGGAAGAATCAGGTGAAGAAGTCTAAAATTGGGATGGAAAATACTGTAAATACTGCCTGCACTTGTGTGCCACTTGTTCTGCCAGTTTTCCTTCATAATGTATTCCAAAGAATCATCTCAAGTACATATCAACATAAAATAATTTAAATTCAGATTTATCAACAAAAAACAAGAGCATAAAATGTGCTATACTCCTTCTATCTTGGCAGTTCAAAAATCAAGCTACTTTCCCAGTGAGGAAAGTGGGGGTTTTTTTGGTAACAGTTTCTACTTTCAGCAGACTACCTTTCCAGAAGGTGAAATAAATACACTGAAGCTCCAGTTTTCGGACAAATCGTGTCCGGAGAAGTTGATTACTTTAAGTAGAGACATGGTTTTCAACAAAAGTGCAGAAGAAAACAACAATGAAAAACATTTTCTTAAAGAGTTTGCTAAAAATGAGTGACCCACTACTATAACCATCTACTAATCAACCTCAAAGAACATGAGTGTTAAATCCATTTTGATGGGCCATGCAAAACACAACGCATTTTACAGATGCCACTTATTATTCATACACAGAAACAGTATGAACTGACAACAATAAAGGTTCAAATTGGAAGAGCAAGACTTAGGAAGACAAAACCTCAAGAACATTTTTCACCTGCTGTACCACATCTGGTTGGCAGGGAGTGTTATTCTCTTCACAGCAGCCTGTAGGGAGCTGGGTTTTGGATTTGTGACCAAAACAGCACTGGTAACACACCAGTGTTTTGTCTGTTGGTGAACAGTGCTGGCACAGATTCAAGGCCTGTTTTTCTCTTTGATAACTCCTGGCAAAATTCAGACATAGGCAGGAGATACCATGAGGTGGAAGCAGGGAAAAGCCACCTGAGAGGCTGTCAGAGTATGAAGAAATGCAACGAGGAAGGCCAAGGCCCACCTGGAATTAAACCTGGCTAAGGATGTCAAGGCTAATAACAAGGGCTTCTTCAAATACATCACAACCAAAATAAATACGTGGGAAAATGTGGTCCAGTTGCTGCCTCAGCCAGGAGACCGGGGAGGCGGTCTAGAGGAAGAAAGTTTCCTTTGGTTGAGAAGATTGGGTAGAGACCATGTAATTAAACTTCATATCCACAGGTCCACAGGCCCTGATGGGATGCACCCACAAGTGCTGAGAGAACTGCTGGAACCATAGCTACGTGGGAGACGGGTCTGAGGGCTGGAAGAAAGCAAATGTCACCCCAGTCTTCAATAACAGCAAGACGAAGGACCCAGGGAACTACTGGCCAGTCAGCCTCACTTCAACCCCTGGAAAGGTGACAGAACAGCTCACTCTGGAGGCCACCTCCACCCACATGGAAGACAAGGTGATCATCAGGAGAGGTCGGCATGGATTCACTAAAGGTAAATCATGCTTGGCCACCCTGATTGCCTTCTACAATGAAACAACTACCTGGATGGATGCGGGGAGAGCGGAGGATGTTGTCTGCCTCGACTTCAGCAAGACTCTGACACTGTCTCTCAGAGCATCCTCATTCACAAACTCAGGAAGTGTGGATGGGATGAGTGGACAGCGAGGTGGACTGAGAACTGGCTGAGTGGCAGATCCCAGAGGTTGGTAATCAGTGGCAGAGGGTCCAGCTGGAGGCCTGTCCCAGTGGTGTCCCCCAAGGTTCAACACTGGGCCCAGCACTGTTTAACTTATTCATCAACGACCTGGCTGAGGGGCAGATGCCTCCTCAGTGAGTTCTCTGATGACACAAGGCTGGGAGGAGGGGCCAACACCCCAGACAGCCATGCAGACCTTCAGAAGGACCTCGACAGGATGGAGAAATGGGCAGAGAACCTCCTGAAATCCAGCAAAGGCAAATGCAGGTTCCTGCACTGGGGAAGAACGACCCCAGGCGCCAGGATGGGCTGGGGCCGACCTGCTGGGAAACAGCTCTGGGGAGAAGGACCTGGGGATCCTGGTGGACAATGAGCTGTCCCTGGGCCAGCACCATGGCCCTGTGGCCAAGAAGGCCAATGGGATCCCGGGGTGCATTAGGAAGAGCACTGCCAGCAGGTCAGGGATGTGATCCTGCTCCTCTACTCAGCCCTGCTGAGGATCCCCTGGAGTGCTGTGTCCAGTTTGGGGCTCCTCAGGACAGGAGAGACATGGAGCTCCTGGAGCAGGTCCAGCAGAGAGTGGAAAAGATGATGAAGGAACTGGAGCATCTCTCTGAGGAAAGGCTTAGGGGACCAGGCCTGTTTAACCTGGAGATGGCTTAGAGGGAACCTCATCAATATCTGCAGGAAGGTGTCAGAGGATGGACCACGCTCTGCCCGGTGATGCCCATCAATAGGACAAGAGACAGTGGGCAAAAACTGAAACACAGAAGTTTCAACTGAACATGAAGAAGAACTTAAAAGCGAGGCTGACTACGAACTAGAACTGATTGCCCTGAGAGATTGTGGAGTCTCCTTCTCTGGAGATATATCGTCTGGTCACAATCCCCAGTAAGGTGGTCTAGAGAATCCTGCTTGAGCAGGGAGCCTGGATTAGATGACCACCAGTTGTCCCTTAGAACCTTACCCATCCTATGATTCTCACTTTGCCCCCAGCAGTTAATAGGGCAAGAGGCTGGGAGGGGACACAGCCGGGAGAGCTGACCTGAAATGACCCAAAAGATACTCCATGCCACAGAGCGTCACACTTGGCAATAAAACAAAGCGGTTTTTTTTCCCAAGGCAGCTGTTGCTTGGGGACTAGTTGGGCATCCATCAGCTGGTAGTGAATGATGGCACTTACATCACTTGTTTCCCCCCACCCCTTTCATTTATTAAACTGCATTTATCTCAGCCCAGTTTCTCACTTTTTTCTTCCAATTCTCTCTCCCATCCCACTGAGGCAAAGGGAGTCAGTGACAGTGGAGACTTCCTTGGCAGTTCAGGGTCAGCCCACCACACATTTCAAAGGAGAATTCATTTTCAGGAAGGAGCAATTGCTAAACCCTATGGTATTAAAAAAATACCATCTTCATACTGAATTAAATGACAAAGCATGGCTCTTCTTTTAAATGGTTTTGGCTTTAAATGGTATTGTTTAAAAGCATCTTCTCTTGTATTTTTTCCCCAACAAGAAAGAATCATTACCCTGTGATGTAGCTTACGAAAGCTTTTGCTTGTCTTGTGAAAGCAAGAAACGTGAAGCTGTTCAGGAAGTCTAGTACAATGAACGGAGACTCGGACATAGCTGCTCTGGAAGAGCTGATACCTGGGTAAGTTGCTTTATCCAAAAAGTGCTTTTGCAGAACTGAGCAGAAAACGAACTCACAGATGTAGAGCAGTTTTACCAATCTATGGCAGGTAAGTCTACAATGTGGTTTTGAGGAAGCTTCTAGTATTATTCCAAGAAGGCTTCTTATCCAAAATAGGTATGCTTGAAAGAATTGTGCCACTGTCTGAAATGGCAGCATTTTTTGCAATGTAGTGCTCTCTAACCATATTTACTTTGCCAGTAGCACTGCCTTCATCCCTCAAAATATTGTTGTACTTTCAGACACACACACAAAAATGTTTAACTTAACTAGAGATCTCCAGAAGTATACAAATTCAAATAATTCAGGAACACTATTTCTACAGAACAAATTCCTTTATTTTTAGATGAACTGATTGTTAATACCATACCTGATTCTGCTGGAGGGGAGGCTGGGACTGTCCATCAGGAGCCTGGCCTTGGCTATCATTCCCTCCTACCGGAGAGCCACGAGTCGTGGCTGTCATACTCGACACAGGGCAGATCTTTGCAATTTTGTCTGCTTATGTAGTTGATGTGAGAGAAGAAATTATAGTCCACTTAGTAAAGTTGAAGTACCAGCATATGCTTGCCTTATAAAGCTCCAACTCAAGAACATGCCATCTTGCAGAGACCATTGCATAACCTGGAGGGGAAAAAAAGGACAATATCCTGTATTAACACATGCATGGAAACACAATCCACACCTGAAAAAGAACATTACAGAAACAAATAAACTGCTATAGAGAATCTTCTATTTTATACTTAGTGTTTCATTTTATTGAATACAACTGAATGTCATATTTGAAATATTTAACATGATTTTAATGTTCTAAGTAAAAATTACACTTATAATCACTTTTATACCATCAAGAAACTGACACACATCCAAAATCTGTGGCTATTTACTCTGTGTTCAGAGTAAATGTGTGCAGCTGTTTACTCTGACTCTTGTGTCTGAATTGCTACAGTAAATTCTCCATCTGAATTCATGGTGCTGCTCAAGGTCTATGTAGAAATGACCTGATTAAGAGCCTAAAAAGCCAAATTTGTAATCTTTTCCAATACTCTCCTCCTGACACTGTCTAACTGCAGATGTCAGAGGGAATTAAGAGACTGACTCTACCTCAGCTGAGGCTAACAGAGACCCTGCAGCCAAACTACTAGCACATCAGTATTCACCCAGGGAATTTGACCTGTATTCCCTTTATCCAGCACACGCCTATGAAAGCCTAGGTCCGCTGGCCTTTCGGCCCCACTACGAAACCCATCACATCCCCACCAAGTGGTTTAGCAGATTATATGAAGAAAATTGTGACATCAGATTTGTTGAACTTGTAATGGCATACCAACAGTTCAATATTCACTGTGTTTCAACTCCACTGTGTTACATACAGACAAAAAGAGTTGCATTTAAGTTATAACAGCAACTCCACTCTATACCACCAGGCATTGTATAACCATGGAAGCTGAAATGTAATTTCCCAGAGCAACTCAGACTTCCAAGCACCACATAAAAACAGTTCTCAGAAAGTTAAAAAGCCAAGTAAGGTGATAGAAAGAGTTGTATGAGCTTCCAGCAAGACGCATTTGGCAGTGCTGAGTTCCTGATCCAATCACCAAAACCTCAAGTTAACAACTGGAGTGAAATTTCTGTTGTAACACTATGCATATTCCTAAGTGTTTTATTATGATGTCTCATCTCAAGTTAAGTTTCGATGCTGTTATCTTTCCCCAAGACATTTTAAAATCTTTTCTTATATTGTGTGAATTTGCAAGGCATTACATATACAATAAAAATTGACTGAATACACTCTTAACTCCTCTGCCCAGTCTCCAATATTAACAGCACCAACAAACTTAAAGATCTCTAATAATGTCACTAAAATAATGTTCACTTTTGAATAAAACTGTATTGTTTCAAAACACTCAACTGTAATCCATCTGTAGCTTTCATAATTCATATTCATAGGGCTTAGTAAGCCTAAGTCCAGAACAAATGCATTACGAACTCAAAACTTTCTTTAGGAAGAAACTGATTTTTGAAATGCAATTTTTAAAATTAATATATTTGGTATTTAATTGGTGAGGTTTTTTTAAATGCCCTCCTGAGTATTTAATTGTTTTCTACTGATGTTTATAAAGATCACTAAGTAGAAAGTACTAGCAAGAGTAAGTTTCCTGCCAAATATATATATACACATACACACACTGCAGTCTACTGCAGTTCAATGCAGTCAGTTCCCCTGCACTACCTGATGGAGATTTTGAGGTACTCACATAAACCAGTGAAATCAAACTGCTGCCAACTTACACTGCACTCTTCCGCAGCCCTAGGCCAACCACTACCACCACAATAAACCTTTAATCACCACCATTCTTCCTTAACAGGGCTGGTTCACAAAACAACCACACAAAAAACTTGTGCTGGCACAAGGAGTAAGGTAGCAAAGAAGCAGGAAAAGGGTAAAACAGCTCATTTCAACAGCAATCTTGGTCCAGGCTGGCTTAAACTGCAGGTGGAAGTGTCCATCAGCAGCGGCGGTTCCACAGTAGCTGACACCAAGGACAAGCTGCTTGATCTCATCTCTTCCCTACTCTAATGCTTTCGGCTGAATTATCATGAAGTAAGCTGGTTCAGAGTACTAAAGGAAACAACAACAAAACCCCACCAAATGTACAAAGACCGATTATTTTTCAGTTTCTTTAATTATCTGAAGTGGGGCACTGCAAGGCCAGAGAGTACTCACCCTAATGCCAGCCAGGGAGCCAGGACAAAATGCAGCTCTCCTGTCAGACTGACTGACTTTAGTGTGAATTTACCCTCAGATTTTGTCTCTGTGCTTAGCTGAAGGATGTGGACAAAGCATTCTTGTAACTTCCACTCTGCTCAAAGCAAGTAGCACAACTTAACCAGGAGAAACAAGAAAGCTATTACTGAAATAGCCAACTTACTCAAAATCTTGCAAATTCATAGACTGAAACAAAATATAAGAAAAACATTATGAATTCTGTAGATGCTACTAAATACAAAACATTTACATGAAGGACTAATCTATTTTTTTCTTCCTCTTATTTAGGGATTGTTTGCTTAAGAGTCTAATTATGATTCTCCATGCTTATTACTTAAATTGCATTCCCAGGAAAGTGCATTTCAGAGCTTCCACCGAATTTCACTTGTCTTAGCCACGTGCATTAGACAAGGCCAACTTCTTAAGCAAGTTCATCACTTCTCCCTCCAGATTTGTGTGATGTCCTCAGACAGACAATAGTAACTTCAAGTTATGCTGCAACTAACTAAAAACACTCCATCTCCAACAAATCATCTGACTGCTTCTTGTAGTATCTGCATGTTCTCAATTGCAGGGATATCTTTGTTCAGGTATTTTCCCTTTAATTACAGAATATACAAACATACTTTCATAAATGCAATCATAATCCAATCCATGCAATTTAAACAGTATTAGAAAGCAGTGGTTTACCAGTCCTGTTTTCAGCCACTCATTTACCATTTATGTTTCAGAGAAAACATCAAACTGCATGCCCACAGAGAACATACCACTGCTTTAATCTCTCTAGAACTAATTAACCATGAAACTTTGGATTCCCATCACTTCTTTAATTCAGACTATTCAATCTCAGTTTTTTAGAGTTACAACGCACCAAGGCACAGTTTGGCTCAGCTCAAGAATAGCCTTTATACCTATTTATAATTAATTTGATAATTTATAAACAAATGTAAACCGATGCAGTGACATACTGGTTTTAAGTGTACAGACAGCCCAACAGAAACAATTCAAACTGCCTGTATCCAGCTGAATTCTAATGGATACTCCATGTTAGTTTTTATATACATCTCATTTCTACTATTTCTGATTTTGGATTCAGCACACTATCACAGAATCACAGAATATGCTGAGATGGAAGGGCCCCACAAAGATCATCAAGTCCACCTCCTGGACAACCATCCCCAGGAGTCACACCCTGTGCCTGAGAGTATTGACCAAAAGCTTCTTGAGCTCCGTCAGGCTGGTGCTGTGACCACCGCCCTGGGGACCCTGTTCCAGTGCCCAACCACCCTCTGGGGGAAGAACCTTTTCCTAATATCCAACCTAAACCTCCACTGACACAATTTCAGGCTGTTCCCTTGGGCTCTATCACTGTCACCACAAAGCAGAGATCAGTGCCTGCCCCTCCTCTGCCCCTCACCAGGAAGTTGTAACTGCAGTGAGGTCGCCCCTCAGTCTCCTCCAGGCTGAACAGACCAAGCACCCTCAGCTGCTCCTCACACGGCTTCCCCTCAAGGCCCTTCACCATCCTCATGGTCCTCCTTTGGATATTCTCCAAGAACTTAATGTCTTTCTTACATGGTGGTGCACCAACTTAGGGCAAGGCTGCCCCAGTGCAGAGCAGAGCAGAGGGGGACAATCCCCTCCCTTGCCTGGCTGGCGATGCTGTGCCTGATGCCCCTCAGGACACAGATGTCCCCTGCTGACTCACATTCGACTCTCCATCGACCAGGACACCCAGGTCCCTTTCTGCAGCACTGCCTTCCAGCACCTCATTCCCCAGTCCGTCCATTCATTCAGGGTTGCCACATTAAAAAAAATTATCACCTTTATCCAAAGCTTTGAATGGACGTTTTAACACAGGATCAAGATGGAGACAGATTCCTGTAAAGTGACAAACTCCTCCACTGCTAAGCAAGCAGTGTATGAGGCTATGAAGATTGAGTCAAATGAATCCCACCGATATTTGCTTTTGATGCTGAGAAAATTCTTACTTGCCATGCTTTTGGCATCTCCTTATGTCACCCTTATCCACCATTAAATTATAAATGAAAGCCAGTTTTTGCTCCACATGACTCCCTGGAATTTCAGTGGCACCAGAAAAAGACAACTATAGATTTTTTGACTCCGTATGGTCCCCATTTAGAAGGCAGCATCCGGTGCCAGCAGCATTCCAACAGAGCCCCAGCTGCCCACACGGAGGACACCGGGCACAGCACTGCCCTCCAGGAGGGGTCTCTGCATCCAGGCTCAACCATCCACGACAGCTGCACACCTGAACCTCATCTCAGCTTCCACAGTCTGCAATCTCATGTCTTTGTGGCACAGTAGGTTAATTTTGTTTTGAGAAAACAAGCACGTTTACAAAAGCCAGGGGTAAAAAATCAGATGTAGGTTCCTGGGTAAGTGGGAGGTAAGAAGCAAATATGTACACAATACTCTGTTACAAAATAACATGTCACAGCAAACACAAAGGATGACATCTTGGCAGACAATGATAAAGGAATAACCACAATTTTCTAACACAGCTGACTTCTAGAACAGCCTTCATCTGAGTTTCTCAAAGTCTCCTCTTCAAGAGTAACTGAAATACCCCAATACATACAGCCCTTTCCCCTAAATTAGCTACTTATAATACAGAGTCTCAGTAAAAAGCAAATGCAAGGTGCCAGATGACAGAGGCAGACCTCAGAGTACACTTTATTATTCATGAGCATCACCTAAGCCCTATCTAGGGGGACAGATCTACTTTTCCTTTAACTAAAGTATTCTGGTTATCCGCAAGTGAGGACATATGCCACAAAATCGACTTTGCCATGTTGTAACAATGAATGCCAGAGTAAGAGTCTGCTGAACATGTGACAACAGAGCTTTCTAACAACCACACATCAATTTATTTACAGAATGATGTCCCCATGAAACAGGAGCTCACAGATGTGCTTCCTCATCACAAGCACTATACTCCAAAAAGGCTTAACAGCAGCAATGCAAATTTGGGGTTGAAAGGTATCACTGATTTGTTTCATACAGGATTCTAAGAACTGCCTTCTTAAAACCTTAATAAGTACTGACTCATCACAAGGATTATGATTCTAGTTTAAAAATTCTAGACTTCTACCCTATTCCTTTATTTCAACCAGAATGACTTCTCAACTAGAAACACCTCCCCCAAATCTGTAACACTGACCTAATTCACTAGTTACAAACTATACACACCCCCACACATTTTCCATTTTCTTTCCTCCCTGTGCCTTGTATCTATCAGGAAGGAGGAAATTATTTACGTAATCAGAATAGAGAAGTGGAGGTCGCAGCAGTTTGCTCATTAACACTGACATGCACTGAAAGTGACATGCATTCAGTGATTAATGCAAAACCTGTCATTAAGCTACTATTCAGTAGAGCAAGAAGTATCTAACTTTCAACATTTAAAAAATACTTGAAAAGCAGCAATCAGAAACTGTTACCTCACATAGCACATATTACCAAAAAAACTCCTTTAATTTCCTTCTCCTCCTAAAGAAGTGAGTGTATATGAGACTTAGTCAACTGCATCAGGTTCCAACATTAGTTCAAAGCAATAAATGTCTTAATGTTACAGTACAAGACAGAATTTGAGTAACTGTAATGGTTACAAATAAAACTATTCTCATTGAAAACTAGGTTACTTCAAGTAACCTTTTTCAGTGATCGTTCCACATCATATATCTGAAACTAAGACACTTGGCAGCATAAGCTTCTGGAACACTGAGGACATCTATGTAAACATAGAATTCTATTTGCCCTCAAATTCATATAACAAAATAAAGGGGAATTGTTCTGAAACATACTTCAGTTCTTTCAGGATTCTTTTTTAATTTCAAAACTTGGTGTAGAGACTAAGCTCAGCTAAGATACATCTACTTAACTGTATCCAACTTCACTTAGCACAAGATGCTCCTACACACAGCACTCACATGAGTTTAAGCAAGCAGTAAGAGCATAGAAAGTGAACTTCCAAACTTTGAGCCCGAGAAATTCTGATCAAAACAAACTGTATTCAAGCCAAGGCTGACAACAGTATTTGGCTCTGCACATCAAGGCAACAAAGCTGACATACTCAAAACATGCTGACTTCTCTTTTCATAGCATCTCAGAATGGTTTGGGTTGGAAGGGACTGCAGTGATCATCCATTTCCAACCCCCTGCCATGGACAAGGGCACCTTCCACTAGACTAGGCTGTTCCTTCGATCCAACCTGGCCTTGAACACTTCCAGGGATGGGGCATCCACAGCTTCTCCGGGCAACCTGTGCCAGTGCCTCACTACAGGAAATAATTTCTTCCTAACATCTAAACCTACTCTCAGTTTAAAGCCATTCTCCCTCTCCTGTTACTACATGCCCTTGCCACAAGTCCCTCTCCAGCTTTCCCATCTCCCTAGAGCCTTCTCTTCTCCAGGCTGAACAGCCCCAACCCTCCCAGTGTGTCCTCATATGAGAAGTGCTTCCATATGGAATAACTTCCCAAAAAGACTTAAAAAATTAAACACTTCACATCAAAGGACTGTCTTACTTCAAGGCAGTAATTGATGAAGGTCAGGCCCTGAAGAGGAACTGGAGAGCAGCAGCATCTTTCTCCAAAAGACATTCACCTGCCAACAATTCCTGGGACATTTAACAGTCAGACAGTGCACCACTGGTTACTTACAGCACATGATGCTTTTTCACAAAAAATGTAATGAAAGGACAGGTCTTCAGATCACACATTTAGTTCTGGCTACCAGACAGAAAAAGCAGTTTCCACTACTGTTCTGAAGAAGTGTTTTGCTCATGTGACAGTAAACAGAGATGAATCCAAATTACAGCACCCAGTCAATGCCTTACACAAAAACCCACCAAATGTTAACACAATGAACTGAGTTCCCCTCAGGGAGCTGTGGCTCTGCTCTCATGCTTTTCCACAGATGCACATCCCAGCCTGCTGTCACAGACAAAGTGCTGAGCAAGACTGGGCCTCTCATCCAGCATGACCATTCCTTCACTCTCAGGAGCTTTCAGCGGGAGTTACACTGAGTATGATCGAGGATGTATTTTGATAGCAGCTGAACCAGTGTATCCCAGTGACAGAAGGAAGAGGGACATAAATGTATGGCCCCTACAATTCTATTATTTAAATTACTGGTCTAAACATATCCCAGCAATGAAGGAACTACATTTAAGGCACTCGTAAGTAGCCAAATAATGCGGAGTTTTATGGTGAGAGATGAAAATCTCAGTTGTAACAGCACAACAAAACAGACTTTCCAAGAACAGAATCCAGTAAATATAAAAAACACTAGTAAATGCACACACCAGAACCTAAGAAAAGCAAATTTATTTAGTCACTTCTATCTAGAAAATATAAAAATCTATTTTAAATTGCTTAAATGTTTTGAACCACGACTTCCACTTACTATAAAGCCCTTTTCTTGAATTCCCAACAAACATGCAAAGAAATGGTAAGACTTCCTTTTACCTTGTATTAATAGAATGAGCTACAACAGAAACACCTTCAAAACTAAAGCAACAAAAAATATCAAAGAACTTCAGTATATACATTTGTTTCAGTCAGACTCAGTTCACACTGTTAAGTTGTATTTTTTTCCAATTATGCTACGTTTTATTTATGCACGAGGCTGTCCTTCTGCAACCCAAAAAACGTGTTTTTGGCAAGAGCCAATTAGGATAGAGCTGATACTTCAGGCCCAAGTGCAAACCCAGTCCTTTTCAGGCAGCCGTAGAATAGTTCAGGCAAGGACAAGGAATACATTCGCAGTCCATAATCTATCATCTAGGGAGTAACTATTATTGTGTCATTGTATCTATTTATCACTACTTCAAGAAAATAGTATGTCTAAAGTTTGCACTGAAGACTGATTTAACGCTCTTGGTTCTTTACTTCTGATTATTAAATCCATAGTTTGGTCCTGGATTCATCCAATTAAAAAATGGATGTGACAGCTACACCTCTATAAGCTATGGAGCGAAGTTCACCATCCAATACACTCGAGCACAAAACATTCCCGGTGTTCTGGGAATGCATTCAGCATCCTCCCTTTTCACTTGGTACATAGAACACTTTTGCTCAGTGTGTTACTCTTTATCATTTGTGCTTTAGGAGTTATGTTTAAAGATGGTTTCTCTGTATGTACATTACTTTTAATTGAAAGGGTATCTATATATAGGTGGTAGTGGTATCAGCTGCTTTTCTTAGCTCTGTGTGCTAATTCAAGCAGTCAAGAAATGTTTTATTGCAGCGCAAGCTAAAAGACTTGCAAAACACAGGTTCTGTTCTGGAAGTCTACAGCTTAAAAGCTCCTAGCATGAAATAATGCCTTACTGTATTTATAATTTGGGGTTTCAGAACCAAGGAGGAGATACTATGTCATGTGTAGGAAATGGTGTACCTTTGCTCAAAAGCTGGAGGAAAACATAGGTTCTCCCTGCTCTTCCTGATTTTGTCTGTGTGCCTGACTGGCAGTTCTGACTTTTTTTGAAAGTAAAGCGCCAGTTAAAAGTACAGTTTGTGTAGCTGTCTGCTGACTTCTAAGTTCTTCTTCTTCTTTGATAAGCCCAGAAGTCAAAGAGAATAGAAACAGTAATCTTAAAGGACATCTTTATTCCCTAACTGCAAGGGAGTAGATAAATAGTTGCAAACCCCAGAACAACTACGCTGCCTTGGCAATGGATGGTCTCTCATGTTCTGTAATGGGCTCGGATATTTGATTCATCCCACTCACTGCATTCTCATCTCACTGGGGTAGCTAATTGGTGTGCAGGGTTAACTTTTTGGCTACTTACTTGTTTTCTAGATGCAAAAGGCTGTAATTCACACGTTTCTTATCAGTTCTGTGACCAAAATTATATGTTTCTATTAAAAAGACAAGTGCTGAGATTTATTCTTGCTGCAAACATACAATTGTGGTGTTCACTAGCAGCAGCTGCTTTTGTAAAATAACTGTGCTTTTTGCCATGTTCACCAATACATACAAAGTTTTCTGTATGCCCCTTTTTCTAGGTAAATGACCAGACATTTGGCTGTGTTTGTACACATTTTATTGTGCCAAGCTTCCCAGATACCCCACGACTTTGTGATGTGTTCTCACTGTTTGTCACCCCATTAATTTGGGTGCCATGTGCAAGATTTGTTAGTAATTTTATGGTTTTATCTATGTAATTGGTAATATACTAATAGTACGAAATTGTGAATTGATAGGTGAAGGGTTTGGCTAGGAATGTGTTCCTGTTCGTTAAAACCATGTTAATAATTCTGGTTTCACTCACTAAAGATTCACTTTTTTAAACCTCTGGAACTGTCAGAGCAAGTCCAGAGGAGGCCACAAAGTTGGTAAGAGCACTGGAGCATCTCCCTAATGAAGACAGGCTGAGAAAGTTGAGGCTGTTCAGCCTGGAGAAGAGAAGGTTGAGTGGAGACCTCACAGCAACTTTTCAGTATCTGAAGGGGATCTACAGGGAAACTGGAGAGCAACTCTTCATCAGGAATGGTAGTGACAGGAAAAGGAGTAATGGGCATGAACTGAAAGGGGAAATTTAGGTTAAATATTAGGGAGAATTTTTTTAGTTTGAGGATGGTGAGACACTGGAACATGTTGCCCAGGGAGGTTGTGGATGCCCAACCATGGCAGTGTTCAAGGCTCCTTTCTTCTTTCATGATCAAATCATTGGACCTTTAACTTGGTAAAAACATTGAGGTTTGTATCAAATACTTTGAGGGTAGTGGTGAAGCCACTGATGGTACATATCCCAAACTTCAGTTCTGCAATTTATGCAGGAAGGTTTTATTGTTATTTTAGGTTGCATTAGAGTCTGTAATGTCTAAGTCAGGGCCTATCTTTAACTAGAGAAAAACATGGGTCTTGTAAATTCCAAAAACTATCCACAGAATATCTCACTTCTTTACATGAGTGGGGCTCAAACCCTTAATAACTGTTAACTTTTGTACCCTAACTCCAGCAGAGGATAGACAGAAGATAAACCTCCGAATTTTCCTTGGATGTTGTTTTCTTCTTTCACTGCAAGACTCAGACAGAAATCTCAGATTTTTTTTAAACACAATTTCGTAGGCAGGACTGATGAAACTAAAACGTCGAGATACCTACTTCCTCCTCCAATTACAGGAGTAATGAAGAATAGAATTATTTTGTTCACCTGCATGGGACCTCCAATGATCATGTAGTCCAACCGCCTCAGGATTACAGATAATGCTAAGTGTGGACAAAAATCTAAAAAAGTTAATTAGGAAAGTTTAAACCAAAACACTTCCTCTGAGGTACTAGAGCCCGTTAATACTGTTCACAACTTCAATTCCTCCTACGGAACAGAGTAAAAAAGGAAATAACCCTTCAACATTCCATCCTTGGAAGACTATGCCAAACCATACCGAGGTCCAAATCCTCGCTGATGTTCAGCGGCATCCCTAGCCTTGGTTTCTTCCTGAGATACATAAACACATTGTGGCTTCCATAATTTCTGATGAGGTTCATGCATTCTACCAGGCCATTGGTAAGTGCTGAATGGCTTTTGCTACCTTCATTCTTTCTCAAGCACCTGAAGGGAAAGATAATGGCATCTTGCAGATTTGTCCCACTTGCAGCTTTAAAACATGGCCTTATTTATAGAATATATACTGCACTTAAGGCTTTGCAAAACTCAGGACCATAAATATTTGAAATGCTGGCTAAAGTCATTCAGCCAGTGAATTAGGGATATTACTACAATGTTATTTTTACATGTTACTTACGCACTATTTCTTAAACCCTGCTTATGCACAGCACATGATGTGTCACTGTAGTGTGCAGCACCTGATGCCAATACCGCAGCTGGACTGTAAAGATTCTGGTAGAAAAGTGGAGTTTAAAACTGGCCTGCAAAAGCCCCTCCGGCTCCCTTCATGTTCCCTATGGAAATCTTAATGGCTTCTCTAAACTATGTTAAACACTGCACTAAAGAAAATTAATTAATTAGTAGTCTTTACATCTAATATTCTGTGATATTATCAACACATTATGGAATTTTTCACACAAAGTATAAAATCAACCCAACTTACTGCTTGTTAATTGTAAATAATTAAAGCATGATACAGCACCTAACACAGATATTAAGATGGAAGCAGATTACATTCTTGAATCGTGACAAAAATAACTTTGTGAAATACCCAGGTATTTTGAAATGCTTTCTATTCAAATATCTAAGCATTCCCGCACTAGTTTTAATTTCACTTTTTTTTAAACTCTGCTTTTCATGTTTAATCAGCACAAACTAAGCACAGGAACCCAAACTCTACCACCATCATTGTCAAGTGTCATTTAAATGTCTCTAATACAGAAGAAAGTGATACCAGGATTAAAATTTGTGTTTCAATAAGCTTCTTCACAACTGTTAAACAAACTTAGCCAAACTTCCAACTAGTTTCAACATATCAACTGCCTACTCAGCCTGGCGATTTTGTACTGTTCCATGCCAGATAACTGCAAGTAAACATTTTGACATTTTCTTCTGCCTTACAACCATTTCAGTAAGAAGATACTTGGTCTGAAAAATCAAGCTTGCACAAGCTCCCTAGAGGTGTTACAAGATGACAGCTCATTTAATATTGTCTGCCTTAAACATGCTCCATTCCAACCCAACTCCTACAAGCCCATCTTCCTAAGCAGACTGAATGCCCCAGAAATCCCTGAAAACTACCTGCTTCAGAGAACTTGTGTAACAACTCCCCTTAAAAATCTTGGCCTCTCTACAGGGAAGTAAGAAACGGCAACAGAACAGAAGTTTTGTCTTCTGTCTTTATGTTCATTCTGCCAACTCAATGAAGGCTGTGGTTTGATATAAATGCAAAAAGATAAATAGCAGAGGAGGTTGGAAACAAACAAGAAGCCCCTAGAAAGTACACTAAGAACAAAGCAGGGTTGGAAACAGAAGAATTATTTCCACTATATTCACTCCCCCCCACAGAACCAGGAAGTGACAGCACTGTCCCAGAAACACACTAATCCTGGATCCATAAAGCCTATCAAAAGCATGTCATAACCTTCTTTACTGAGAAATGCAGTAGAAAACAATCAACTATTACCACATCTTAAGGACTGAAGATGGGCTTAAGAACTCTGTTGCAGCTATCTGAAAACCAGAAAGTCCTTCAAAAAAACCTCAACCCACCACACACAAACTAAAAAAATCCACAACACACACTACTGCTGTTTTCTCTGCACTGAAATAATCCCATGAACTGCCAATCCCATAAACCCCCTTGCTAAAGAGCCCCCCCTTCTGTCACAAAACGGACTACAAAGATCCCACTTCTCAGCTGAACCTACCAACAGGCCAGGAGAGACAAGAGGAACACTGGATCTGTTCTTCTCAGGAACAGTGCTTAAACCAGCACCACGTGAGAGTGACAGAACTCTAATAAGGTGGTTTTGCCACCACAGTGCGTGTGTGCGGCTCTCTTCTGCTTTTATTGTTGGAATCTCAGTGTGAAACAGCAATCTCATCCCCCAGTACAAGTATTATAGCCTGATAAATTTTAGAAAATAAGTTTCATTGTACTTCTGCATGTGGACAAGCCTTAGCTCAATGTAAAGCCTCTCAGTCTGTTTGAAATCGGGAACTCTCCACTGTGACAAGAAGGGGGAAGGAGGGTGATCCTGCTGGATTCCATCCTAACCACTTTTCCACCACTATGGAATTAGCCCTTGCATCACCACATCACCAGCCAGATCAAGAAGCCAATCTGGCTGAAAGGTAACTGGAGGATAGGAATAAAATCATTTTAGTTTTCAGCTGCATCACACACCATATGAACACTAACAATAGCAGGAGAAACAGTAAGAACACATAATATGAACAGAACCAACTCTTTCAGCATCACTGCAAATCTCTCATGAAATACACCCTAGAAAAGGAGGGAAAGGGAAGGAAACAATACAGATCATCACAATTAGCACATATTTAACTAATATATAACCAAGGTTCACATACATTATAGCACAAATGAGTCTTTACAACACAGGAAAGCCAGAAAGACCAAAACTTTTCCCAAGCATAATGAGTATCACAGGAAAACGCACACAGAGAAAGCTTTTTAGGAGACGATAAATGCCAGGAATGTCAGTTCACCAAGAGCACAAGTTCAGTCATGAAAGAAATATTAAGCAGCAACAGCAAATAACGCCAAGTGCAAGAAGTCTCAGAAGGTGAAGGCAACAAACTGTCCTGGAAATTATGATAAAGCCAGTGAAATACTCAGCAGATCGCAATGAGTCAGGAAAATTATTTGGCAGTAATACTTTGAATAATCTCACTAGAAGCAGACAAAGACAAAGCTACAGCAGGTAATACAGAAGCTGTAAAACACAGAAAGGTGGCAAAAATTTTACTTCTGGTGAGGAAAAAAAAAAAAGGCCAGAGTTATAAAACTGTAAGCTAAACTCTACAATTCAAACATTACCTGGCAACTCAGGTTAAAAAAAAATGGAACCAGAGATGACAGAGCATGAGTAGCTGAGTACAATAGCTGCATCCACTGTGACAGTCAGCATCTTACGACTTTTTCACAAGTTTTCATTTAACAAAATTTTGTGTCTGCATGAGAGACAGACACAACATGCTCTCTGTATTTGTCAAAGGCTCAATTTGTCATTTTTCTCCTACCTAATTGGAATCTTCAGAGTAATCTGGTTTCCACTGTAATTTCATTTCCATCAAACTGAGTCCCCTGGGTAAACAGTAATCAACTGAGGCACCAGGAAGAAAAATTGTCCATATCTTAGTTGTCACAGAAGTTAAATGATGTTTTATAAGGGAAGAAACGTAACTTCAGAAATCAAAGGGAAATCTCTGGATTACAAGGCAGCTATATAGAACTACCAAAAAGCTAATTCTGTGTCTTGTTCATAAACATTGCTGGAGAATACACAGGTCTTTTTCAGATTAACTTCTTCATCCTCCTCTCATTCTTCTGAGTATTGAGAGAAAGAAAAAACTGAGGAAGAGTGAGGACGTACCACAGCAACTTAAGCCAACAAAACTGTGTAACGCCTTAGTATCTAACAAAAATCCACTGAAAAGTTATGACAAGAGTTAGGTCTGAAGTTTATAGCCTCTGTTTCTCAGTTCTTCATCAACGACACAAAAGATGACGCAAGCTTTTTGATGAATGTTTCGGTAACATACAGGATGAAAATGGAAAGAACCTAAAGAACCTATCAAGCTTACTAACAGAGGAATAATTCTGCTCAGTATTTAGACTGATGGTCACACATGCATTTACAGAAAGAATTCCAACGATAAAATACTGAATGACAATTCAATCCATCTAACTGAATGAGTCAAGGATCCAACAGGAGGAAGAGTTCCTAATTAAGGGGGGGGGGGGAACACCAGTTTAATGACAAGCTTCATTCTCCTATTTCTCTGTTTTCTGTGTTATGTAAACTTAGAGGAACCTGAAGTTCAAGACCAAGTGCAACGTCCTACACATGGGTCAGAGCAATCCCAAACACAAGGATGGTCAGGTGAAGGATGGAACAAGCAGCTCTGAGGAGAAGGGCTTGGGGGTGTTGGGGGACAAGAAGCTCAACACAACCCAGGCAATGTGTACTCACAGCCCAGAAAGCCAAACATGTCCTGGGCTGCATTCAAAGCTGTGGGGGCAGCAGGGCGAAGGAGGGGATTCTGTTCCCCTACTCTGCCCTGGTGACATCCCACCCACAGTGTTGTGTCCAGCTCTGGGGTCCCCAGCATAAGAAAGATATGAACCTGCTGGAGCGGGTCCAGAGGAGATCAGGAAAAGGACCAGAGGGCCAGAGCAACTCTGCCATGAAGACAGGCTGAGAGAACTGGGGTTGTTCAGCCCGGAGAAGAGAAGGCTCCAGGGAGACCTTAGAGCCCCCTCCAGTACACAAAGCAAACTTAGAAAAAAGCTGGAGAGGGACTTCGTACAAGGACTTGTAGAGAGAGGACAAAGGGGAATGGCTTTAAGCTGAAAGAGGATAGGTTCAGATGAGTTAGGAAGAAAATCTTTACTGTCAAGGTGGTGAAGCATTCAAACAGGTTGCCCAGAGTTGTGGATGTCACGTTGTTGGAAGTGTTCAAGGCTAGGCTGGATCACAGGATCCACTACCATCCCCCTAAACGGTAAAATGCTTATACAGATCACGATCCCTAATCTTTTTCCAAGGCTCTTTGCATCATTTGTTTTTCACCACACACAATTTTAAAGTAACTTCACTGAGCCATCTGACAATTTGACTAAAAAAACGAATAATGGAGGCATTTTTAAAAATCAGCTTTTAGTTCTGTTGAGAAATCCACTCTGAAATACAAACCCCATGTCTTGATGAAATAATATGGAAAAACCAAACTTTTCACTTCCATTTATCAAGAATCCATGCAAGAAAAAGGCACCTCAAACATCAGTCTCATATGTACAAATGCAGCAAGGCAAAGAAAAAACCCAACTGATTATATGCACCCTGCGACAAGCTGCTGTTTGTAAAGGAGACACTTTCTTATTCACAGCTAGAAAGTGTCTCCAAAGTATACGCCTAGCATCACCAATTCTGGGGAAAGACAACATTAGCTATTCAGCAGAGACAAAACAACTCTCCTTGAAAGCAGATTACTAACACCTAACCAAGCAGGCAAGCAGGAGCAAACTACAAAAATGTTAACAAAATTTTCTCATTAAGAGAAAATCATAACAAAAATCATGAAAGTATCTTAAGAGAAAACAAATGCTTCCACAGCCTGTGTAAGAGGCAAAGTTTTTTATACCTACAGATATGTATCCCCAAAGTAATGTCTTCACAATTCCTATCAAAGGAAAAATCATTATAACTGAACTGTTTAAATGTCAACATGGTTGCTCAGGCTTCTCCCCCTCCCCTCCATTTCTGGAACGAAGTTCTAAGACAAGAATTTAAATTGATCAAACACACTAGAGAAAATGATTATGTCAAACACATGGAATAAAGAATCCTAGTGGACAGTTGCAATTTAGAACTTAAATGACATACAATGATAAACTCACATTTAAAGCTAATTTTGCTGTCAGGCTAACTGAAGGTAGACCTAAAGGGTTACTTTTCATTTTAAGCGTGAACTACTATTTATTTATTGTATTTTCACACCCACAAAGAACTGCAGTGACTCATCAACACTGCCAAATCCGCAAACCCTATTTCAGGTGTAGCGCAGTGTAAGCACAATACTTGAAAGCATGAAGCAGGAGAGGTTTTGATTCTCTGCTCTCAACTGTTGAGTTACTCACTGCTGGCCTAGATAACGTCCGTAAAGTGCACAATACCTCAGCCTTCAGTGTGATACTTGTACCTGAGTACATGTGACACACAGAAACAAACAGTGCATTGAGTAGCGGTACAATTTCAACTTCAGAAAAAGATGATCTTCTGAAGTACCATCTAAGGATCAACCAACACAGTGCACTGGAACCTCCAAACTAAACTCTTATATTGGCTCCTACTTGCCAACAATGAAACTAAACTAACCACTATCCTCCTCCAGCTGCCTCCAGGCAACATATCCAGAGTTCTACTGGTCCTAAATAGTCATACCATTATCAGGAAAGTGATAGGAAATAAAAGGAACATTCATGACAGGATGAATTACCAAAACGTCCTCCATCTGGTGAAAAATCTCAGAACGGTGCAGGTAAGTGGAAAATTCCAGTCATACACCTGCTAACCAGAGGCTGGGACTGACTGGGGTTTTTTCATGGCTGAAAACACATTAGCTCATAGCAACCTTTCACCACCACTGAACCCACGTTGCTGCATCCATTGCCATATTCAAAAAAACAAGCAAAAAACCTCCTCATTTTCCCAATTCCATATATGGGAGGAAAGGGAAAAAAAATAATGGCCTCCCAAATGGCACAAGGGGAATTCATGTTTTGAGCTACATCTTCACTAGGCATGTAACAAACTGTCAACCACAGCAACCTGGCTGAACTACTACAAGAACACGAACTGTAAGAATTTTCAGGTTGTGTTCCTGCCTAATTACCAAAACTATCATGAAGGCATCCCGACACAGCGAGAGCTATAAAGCACTTTACAAATCTGACATTACCACCTCATCTACGGAAAAAAGTCAGTACATCATCCTAGAAAAAGTCCCATTGCGTGAGTGTGTGCACACGTGTGTCTATACACACGCACCTTTACAAGCATTCAAGGAAAAGCACGTGGGATTTTAAGGTCGCACTGTGGTTAATAAAACACGGCCTGAAAGACAGGTCAAGACATATGGAGGGCTGTGCAAAACTGGAGCCTGAAACTGTAGAACCAGCCACTTGAGTTATATCTTCAAGCTCCAGAGGATTTATGTCACAATTTAAGATTTTTAAAAAAAAAAAAAAAGGGAATCCTCATAGCTGAAGGATTCAGGAAAACGTATTAAAAGAAAACATCAGAAATTATCAAACAACTAACATTCTATTTCTAAATCAGAAATCTATGAAGTCTAAAATACAGTTTAAACTAAAGTTTAAGGTTTTAGTTTATCAAAATTTTAGTCTTTCACCAACCTACTCACCTAAAAATTAAGTTAAAAGGATACCTTTTTCTTATTTAACTTTAAAATTCATGGACTTGTCCGGTTGAAATTTACTAAAAAACATACTGAAGTACTCTATTGCTAAACCAACAGAAAAACATAAACCATAAATGACTCAAGGCTCATTTACCAAGATGCCAGTATGTTTTGACAACAATGTTCATTCTCATCTTACATTAAAAAAAGAGATTTTTCCTCCCCTCACTGTCAAATTTATTTCTGGACAAGAAAACTGAAGTTCCACCCACAGTCGACACAGGCCTGTCCCCACTATCCCACACCACAGTGTCACCAAGCACACTCCCCTCCAACCAAAAAAGCCTCTCTGGTAACAGAGAGATCATAATCGACACACATCACTGCTGATTTTTCTTACTCAATGCATTTCTAAACAATCTTTACTTCCTTCTTTCACCATTTCATGTTGTTACAGCTAAGACCACCCTAACACAAAACCAAACCTTTTCCTCCTCCCGCATCCAGTCCTGCTGAAGCTGGAGAAAAGGTTAAGCAGCAATTAAATGACTTAAGGACTGAACCCTATGGAATTTGGAACATACATCTTCTGTCATTCCGTGCTGCCATTCAACTTGTCACAGAAAAGTGCTACTTGTCTTAAAGACTCTTCTAGGGATAATTTTCTATTACTTGAGTTTTGGATATTTTACATGAAAACTTAATGAAAAGACAGCCCTGAAATTCCCTCCGCATACTTTTCATTACTTTGAAGCACTCACTTGAACATTTCTGTTTAAAAAAAAGAAGTCCTTTGCAATTTATAGCAAGCAGAGAGGATATGAGGAAACTCATGCTAAAAGGATGTCTTGCCTTCAACACAGTCTTGAATCTCAGCTTAAAAATGGAATTTGGAAATAAAGCACATCTCTAAGGAATGATGCAATGTGGAATTCCCCTCTTCTGAATGAATCCACAGCTAAATGCTAACTACCACACAGTGGGATTTGGTGAGATGTCCATGCAAAGACCTACATGCAAGAAAATCATATTTTTCTGCTGGCAGCTACATATGTAAGGAAAACTAAATCACTAAACAGGGTTACATAGTGGTTTTGTAAGCAGATCAAGGATGCTACAAATAAAAGCTCCCCACAGTTACATTCCTGATAGTTATCCATTACTTCAAAATACACCTAGATCTTAAACCTACATCCCATGGATCTCATTTCATGGATCTCTTTTTTTCTTGTGTGTACCACCACAAGGTTAACCAAAAGCAAGTAATCAGTCATTCTCATAGCCAATAATAACTAATCCTTTAAGAAAACTACACATCAACAATGTTCTTTTAAAAAGCAAGCTTGGGAACATACCTGTGTTCTGGTGGTTTTCATTCCCAGCATTTTAATTTTTATTTGAACACAGGTCAACAACTGGCAACCAAAAATCCTTGATAATAAGCAGACTGAATTCAAGTCTCAAATAAAATGAATAGCTAATGGCTTCTTATAAAACAAAGCAAATATTAGAAAATTCACAACAGAAAATGCAAAAGAAACTGGTTGTGCTGTTAAGCTCCCTTAAGAAAAAACCCACAAAAACCTGAAGAGAAGCAAAAAGATTTCATATTAAGTTACAACTGGCTACTTTAAGACCTTATTTACTTTCCTCCTATCCTCTACAGTGAGGACAGTTATTAACAGCTCTCCTGTAATGTTACCAACACCCCATTTTAAATTACTTTACCAACCCATATCTACGGAATGTGCTCAATGCACCAGTGGGCTCAGGTGGACACTGTAATGTATCAGAAAGGCAGCAGCTAACATTCTGAGGGTGCAAAGTCATGACAGAACAGCTTTCTGCCCTGTCTATCTACTGAAGACTCTAACCAAATACCTAAATCCCCAAGTGCAAAGGAAACCTCTGTTAACCATATTCTCAAGCCACGTTCTAGCCTTAAGTATAAGAGAGCCAGCCAATACAACATAACTGTTCTAAAAAGGGAACTTATAATGAATTATGGTTTCATAATAACAGTGTGAGAACTTTCAGATGTTCCTACACTAATAAGAGAACAAAACCTAGATTTAATACATGGAAAAAAGTCACTGTATTTTTCTAACACGTGAATCTGAAGTAGCTCAAACTTCCCAGGTAGAAAAAATTCAAGTCTCACTGCATGCAAGTATGTGCTTATAGAAGACCTTCCCCTTCTTCACCTCTGCTATGGAATACCAGAACAACGCTCAGTTATGTAAAAAATAAAAGTAATGTTGTGTATTTACAGATCACGGTTATCATGTGTGGTATAAGACAAGTCTACAAGAACAGCACACAACACTGCCATCTTTGCAAAAGACAAGGACTACAATGAAAGACAGAAATTACCAAGCTGTGTTCCCAAAACGTACCCTGAAGCACAGCTTCAAATTTAGAATTCAGATTTTAAACAGGGGTGATCCTGATAATAAAACTGGGTGCAGCTACACTGAGGCTGAAGAGAAGACACATCCACGTAAGAAAAACTTAAGATACCTGTACTAGAGAAACCATGCCCACGTGTTCAGGTTACTATTAATACTAACACCCAGGAAACAACTGTCTACAGGACACAAAAGCCTCCACATTTACAACTTTTCAAATGAACACCAAATCCAGTGAAGTTTCTCACATCTTCAGACAACCACTTCACACTGGTCTCTGCAAGCACTGGATAAGCAAGGCTCTGTGACTATAAGAGAAAGAAAGTAAGTGCTATAGTTTCAGTGTTTTTGCAGGGTTAGGATTGTCTTTTAAAAAAATAAAATCCTGATTTAAGTTAAAAACAGTAAGGGACACCTTTGATTCATCTACTTCACAAATGAGGCTATTCGGATCAGGATGTTTTCAAAATACACCTATTTTTGATCTCTTAGAATAGATAGAACAGTATTTCTTTAAAAAAAAGTGAGTAAATACATGCACACACAAACATATACATATATATAGATATATATCTACACTCAGAGTATTGCCTAGCTCAAAAGTACTTTCCACTTAAATATCTGAATTAAGTTCTGAACTTGTCTAAAACAGAGCAGGAAGGGCAGAAATACTTTCCATGGAATTTAATATATTTTCAATACACACCTGACAGAACTTCAAAGCCATTTAAAAATTAATTGTTCAAAATAATAAACAAATGAATTCCTATCCATTCCTACCCAAGGCTGTATTCATACTGGAAGGTCCTAAACTAATTTTAATTTCAAATATAAGATGTCTTAGAACAAAGGTATTACAGGTACCTTTATTTTCTTAGAAGTCTATTTAATTTTACAAAATAGACACTAATCATTATTTTAGTTTATTTTGAGTCTCTCATCTACGAATTTCAGAATATTAATAAAATACACAAACTTAAATGTCTGCCTTTAGAACACAGAGTAGCTGCACTGATCTGTTTCCAAGTACAAATGCACCACAATGTGCGGAATAAAACATTTATGTAAGGGTGACAGTGGTCCACAGAGACAGAAAACAGTTTTGATACCACTATCTTTATTGATTACCACCTCCAGATGTAGTCTTCCTGTCAATTCCATGGGCAGAGGAATTGCCACAAGGGCAAATTCTGCAAGACATGAAGCAGCAGCCAGACAAGATTAAGACAGAAGCTTCCCAAAAGAAACACCCTGAAGACAAGCTACACAAAAGTAAAGTACAAGAGCCACCGGAGAGGGAAAAGTTACTATGATACAATCTTACATCTATTTCTGGTTAATTCCCTCCCCATAAACATGCTTATAATTTGAGTTTCTTCCATTGCAGCTTTATGATTATCTTCTCGGGTTTTGTACACAGCTATCATTAAGCATCACTGTTGTCCAGGGTATTGCAACAGAATAATCAATACATGTATTTTATATGCCTCCCTGAAATTCTTGGTATTAGCTACTGCAGTTTGTTGGTTCAAAGAATAAATATTACTTCAACCCCAAGAATCAAAATAATTATTTTAGAAAACCAAACAAAAAAAGCCCAAGCAAACAAACAAACAAACACCCAACTTCCTCATATATGACTTGGGTTTTGCTGAAATAGATATGCAACTTGATCAGCAACATTTTCAGTGGGGAAGCCTGACTATTTCTCAAGTACAGAAAAAAAAATCCAGGTATAATACGAGTGATAAAGTTAGCTGCCTACAGCTTTCAGTCACCTCTAACTCTTTCTTACTAGGGACACTGTTCCAATTCCATAATCAATAAAGGTCAATCCCCTAAACACCCCTCAATAGCCTCTTCCTAAATGTAACAATTTTACCACCCATTTGCCAGGCATCTGAGAAGCTGCTGAAAAACACAGGTTACGTGGTCCGTCTGTCATGGCAAGTGTTGCCACAAGTATACTGAAGAATGCATAGTAGTATCCCAATTCAACAACTTTTTATAAAAATACAGGCCCCAGTTTTGCAAGTAGGTCAGCAAAAGCAGGCCTTGTGCTGGCTTTGAGCCTGCGACTTCAGAGGGTCTTTGGGCTGACACAAATGTCCAGTGATATGAACAGAACTGCAGAACTGTGAATATAAACCAAGTTGTACAGATAACATGAAGACAGCTGAGACAGATACAATATGTCTGCAGTGAGCCTGGGAGTCCCTTGAACATTTAATTAGAACAATTCTTTTCTGAAAGGTTTTTTTTTTTCCTGTACAGTTGCAAGCTACTGCAAATCTTCAAAATACCTAACGGGACTTCTGAAAGAGCAACCTGAAAATGAAATACGGCATCTTAAAAACTACCCCAACACTTTTTGATGCTTCTACAAGAAAAAAAAATCACTTAAGAACAAAATAATTTTCAAAAGCTATTCCCACTGTATACAAACAAAGCTGCACAAAGTAGGACGGCACACGTTAACACAGCGGTAACTAACACACAAAAACCCCAACAACCCATGCAACTGCTGAAATCTCGTTTTCTCGAGGACAATAACAGAGAGTATCTATGGCCAAACTACACGCAACTACCCCTGCCGCACACGTCGGGTAAGGGGAGAGGGCTGCACTAAAATAAATCGCTACAGACAAGCCCTAAGACACAACTCCGAGGAGAAGAAGCGCGGTGAACTAGAGGAATTAGATGGAAAAGCCACGAACGTTTTTCGTACATGGAAGCCGGGCCGCTGGAAGCCGAGGCCAGAGGAGTGGCCTACGTGTTAACAGTGTTTACAGCGGGCGTGAACGAGCTGGTGCTGGTGGATTTCATTGAGACCGTCGGGAAAGCGCCTCGGCAGGGCCTGATTTCCAGGCGTCGCCCGGGCCTACGCGGCCCCAATCACTCCACCTCAGTAATGGCGTTCGGGGCGAAGGGAAACGAGAACCAGGGGAGGCGATGCCGGTGCAGCGCTGCGGGGACGCACCGGGCCCTCCTCACCGGGGGGGCCCGGCCAGAGGGGCCCCGGCGGGGCGGTCAGAGCCCCCCGAGGGCGCCGGGCGCTCCCCCCCGCCGGCAGCCGGGGAT
>VZTE01006300.1:823687-876925 GCA_013397775.1 Eulacestoma nigropectus | reverse complement strand
GGGGGCGGCGGCGAGGGGATGGATAAGGGCTCTGAGGGGACGCACACACCCGCGCACACACACACACGGCCAGCGGCGCGCGGGCGCGCGCGGGGCCTGCTTCGCGTCGGTTGGGCGGGCGCGCGCGCGCGCGCTCTCCATTGTAGCCCGCGCCGCCGGGCGCGCGCGGGGGCCCGGATGATGACGTCAGGGCGGTGTCGGTGATTACGTCAGCGAGGCCGCCTCCCGCCGCGCTGGGGACGCGACGGGACCGGGATGGGACCGGGATGGGACCCCGGGGGGGCGGGCGGCGGCTCCGTCCCTCACCGCCCGCAGAACTGGCACCCGCTTCGGGGACACCGGCGCTTTTTAAAAGCCAGGCGGACCTTTTGTTCCTCTTGCAGGCTGCCCAGGGCAGCGCTCGCCGCACCGAGCCTGGCAGAGCTCGGGGTGCGTTTGGACAACGCGCGCAGGCACATGGGGTGACTCTTGGGGTGCCCTGCGCGGGGCCAGGAGTTGGACTCGATGATCTCGATGGGTCCCTTCCAACTCGGAGTATTCAGTGATTCTTTGGTTCTTTTTCCTCTCTTTGATACATCTGCGTTTACATGGGCGCAGTATGAGATCAGTAGAACCCCAGTCTATGTACGTGCTTTGTATAGCGAGCGGGAGGAGTTTAAACTTGGATTTGAAACCTGAGAAAACGGGGAAGGATGCCTTGTGGAAGGACGGGAGTTTGGCAGATGTGGGGACCTCGGACTTCAAGAGTACCTGAAGTGGTGCTTAAAGTTTTGTTAGTCCATACTCCAAGGTCAAAGTCTCAATTTAACAACGTCATTCGAGAATTTCGGAGGAGGAATTGAAAGATAGGGTACTGAGCTAAAAACACAGGAGGAATTTAGGCTCCACAGGTTGGAATTTGCTCGAGAGGCTCAGGCCAACCACCACAACTCTTGTGCAAAATGTTTTATCTTTTGGACCGTGCAGTGACAAAGGACTAAAAAACCAATTGCCCATTGCAGGAGTTGGAACAACATTGGAACTGGGTGGGTGTTTTTCAGTAAAAAGCTGGAGCTCAAAACCAAGTGGTAGTAACTTCTGATATTTCCTAATTTAGCAGAGTTACTAATTTTTTTGCTGATCATTAGATGGTATTATTTGGGAAGGAAATCTGAAGTACATTTCTGCATTACCCACTCGGTAAACAAAACAAGGGATGCAGCTGCTTCATCACTGTACAAATGCAACAGTTTGTTTACTGAAGGAATAGCTTTATGTGCATTTTCTTCAACAATAAAAACAAGCCATAACCATGGTGAAAGTCTGCAAGTGTAAGTCTTTCGTGTTTGGGTTAGAAATACATGTAATCGTATAAAAACAGCCCTTTTATCTCCCTGGTTTTCATGCTTCTGGGCATGTTATTGTGGCCTCCTTTTTTGTCCCTTATCAACTACTTTCAGCTTTTCCTCCTATTTCCCGTTTATCCAGTTTGTTTTCCAGGGAAAGCATTTAAAATTACTGCACCTATAATGCTTTTACCTTCCCTTGCCCCACCACAGTATTCTCCCTCAAACCCTTTGCTATTTATGTAAACTTACTGAGGCATAATGACCCCTCAAACAATTGTAGATTTCTGTATTTTGACACTTATCTTTAAGAATAAACTGGTGTGTTTGTTGATGGTCATTTCTTTTTATTGTTAAGTAGACCCTTGTTTTAATGACAGGCCAAGTACTGTGTTCTCTCTAACTACCGTGGCTTTTTTTGGCAGAGCCCGAGAGTGACACATCAGTGGATTTTTATAATGTGGGCAATTGTCCACCAAGGAATTGACTGTCAGTTCACATAAAAGTCAACAACAACAACAAAAAAAGATATGAACAATAGTTTTGGAAACAATGGTGGTACAACTTGTAGCGATTATTCCCTCTTGTGAAGAAGCATTCCTTCAGCCAAGAGAAAGAGTGGAAGCTTTGATTATTTTAATTGAAACCTTAGGCTTGGAACAGATGAAGAACCGATTCCCCTTCAACTCCCTGGGACCTTTGGTGGTATTTTTCAGATTTTTAGATTCTACTTTATGTACAGTTGGCAGAAGCACAGCGATACTAGAGGAATTTTGCACTTGCATGGGGAAAAAACCAGAACTGTTGGTGTTTGTATTTGACCTGCCTGGTTTAAGGGCGTATTCTGGAGTGCCTTGACAGAGCAGCAGTTGCTTGAAGCCATGCTAATCAAAGGTCACAATAGGCTGAAGTGCACAGCTATTTATGGCACCAAATAAATGAAGGTATTGGGTCTGCAATGACACTGTGTGGTTCCTGAACCAGCAAACTGCACACAGACTTCTGGCTGGGGAATTCTTCCTGCTCCCCCAAACAAGAATCTATGCCTGCCTCTCTTTGCTCAGGATTCTGCTGTTCTCTTGGGGGCACTGCTGTTTGTGCTACACTCTTCTGCCTGTAAAGGTTCACACACCCCAACACTGCTTGTGCAGCAGCTGCGGAAACAAAAGGATACAAGTGAGATAAATTGCTGATTAAAGAATACCCCTGAGATGGAAGACAGAAGTCAGTAGGCAGTCACAGATCTCACTGAGTGCTCCAGAGTAAGTGTCCACACAGAGAACTGTGACAGCATTCTGGTTAATTCCCCACTGTACACAACTGTTGGTGTGATTAGAAATTGTTGGTATGATTAGAAATGCTTTTCTGACATCTTTAATTCAGTGTGAAAATGTGAGGAAGGGAAGCATTTCCCTGCAGACTTCCCTGCTCCAGCACTGCAGGCAGCCCATTAAACAAAAAGTGAAACCAGTGGTGAACTAGCTGAAAATGAAAACCAAAACATTCTGGGGAGAGAATTACTCAGAATTTAGAAAATCTCTATGTTAATGGGTGTGTTTATCCCCAGTTCTTAAACTCTGGCTGACACTGCACTGCTTGGATGCTGCATCACACACTGTCCACCAACGTTCAGAAAACAACAGGTTGTGTGGCAATACTTCCTCTACATATAAAATAACATTCAAAATTAGGGAAAAAAATTCCCATGATAATGACATATCAAAAAGTTGCAAATTCTCCTCTGGAGTGATGCTCTATCTCTTTTCTGTTGCAAATAAAGGTCAAGTACAGACATTTCATTTTAGTTTCTCCTGTGGTGACTGCTTTAATTACTATTTCTCACATCAGTGTAAGACTTCTCTTCATAGTGGTAACTTTCCAACTTTCAACTTCTGTTTTCTGATTGTACAAGATATTAACAGTGATGTTGGAGTAGGCATAGTGTCATTCTTGAAAGACTCTTGAAAGACTAGAAGCAGTTAAATCGAGTTTGTGCTCCATACTTACAGGTACAAAAGAATGGTTACTTAGGTAGAAAATATAGAAATTTTATTATAAAAATATTTTGTCAGGACCCATGGTCTCTCACACTGAGGAAAGGATGGTATCTGATTAGGAACAAGTCTTGTGATAAGAGAAACGTGGTGTGGCATTTTCATGTTACTCATTTAGTTGTGCACATATGGGTTAAATGAACAGCACAAACAGAAATTCTCAGGGTGCCTACCAAGTGCTCAGAAGATGTTGCAGAGACCATTTGTCAAAAAGTCTGTTTACAGGCCTGAAAGAGTATCTCATCTATCTTTTGGAGAGGGAGCAATTCAAAATATTTTTCCTATCTAGTTCATTCCTAGCTGAACTGTCCTCAGATAAACCATGTGGTGTCCATGTGAAAAGCATCCATCTCGTAGGACTTGGACAGAGCTCAAGAAATTGATTTGACAACCATATGGTCCTTTTCATCCACATGAACCTTGAAGAAGTTTGACTTCCTTCCAGCCTTAAGAGTAGAGTGAGGGAAGAAGGGAAACTGTTCTTAAAACTTGTCAATGTTGTTCCTAAATGTGCTAGATGAGGACATTGTCCAAAAAAACCAGCAAGAAATTCTGTAGATTTGTGAACTACTGCTGTTTCCTCAGTTTTTCTGAATGCCTCTCTGCACACAGTGTTTGTCATTGCACGGGGAGGGATTTGAGGGAGACTGTTGTTCACAAACCCCATCCATCACGCGTTGTACGATGGCCATTTTCTCCTCGGTAGGGTTTGTAAACACGAGCGTTGCTATGGGCACAGCAGAACGGAAGCAGCTGGTTTTCCTAAGGCTGAGCATCCTACACCCTTCCAACCCTGATCTCCCTCCAACCCCGAATTACATCCCTCACGTGCTGGAGTGCCTGGTTTGTGCTGAATATACTGGGCTAGTCAGGAGCTTAATTAGCTAATAGCAAGCGGGAGGAATAATAAC
The DNA here is from genome assembly GCA_013397775.1 of Eulacestoma nigropectus. Lineage (NCBI taxonomy): Eukaryota > Metazoa > Chordata > Aves > Passeriformes > Eulacestoma > Eulacestoma nigropectus. Next base: position 872,635 of record VZTE01006300.1, on the reverse strand, counting down.
TGAGTTGTACTTCCCTTTCCAACAGTGGGTATTTCTTTGGCATTTTTTCCTCCTCTTGCTAGCAGTCTTCCTAAAATTTTGTAGGAGTTAGTATCTCTTTGAAAGCCATTTTTCCTCATTCAGGGTTTACTGAAATTGGCTGAAAGGATCAAGGGGAACTGATAGGCAAAGGCCAGCCAGGCAACAGGATCACGTAAAACCAGTGTCATTAAGAAACCACGAGAAGTTTCAAAACTTCAAAACAGGGTATTCTGATAGGAGAAGGGTTACCACTACACTTTCGGAATGGAAAAATAAAAAAAAAGGTGTGATCAGAAACAATAGGAAAATATTTTTTAAGAGTAAACCACAGATTTTGAAACAAACATGCTAACATGGTTTGAACAAAAACACAGATCTATTTCAGATCTTGTATCAATGGTTTTATCTGAGCTTTATAAAAATAGCTTCTGAGAAAGGCTTAAATCTAAAAATATTTACAGGAAGGAAGTTTGCAATTTTGTAAAGCCAGGGTTTTTTCTTTTGTGTGACTAAAGATTTTCTCTTTTCAGTCTAAAGAGGGATTTCATAGAGTAGCATGCAGACTAGTAGGATTTTGGAACCTTTAGCTATGTGTTTTCACTCCATTCTTCCCTTTTTTTCTTTGTCCAGAAGTTTTTCTCAATTACCTATATTTTATTGCCCGTTACCTGCAAAAATAATTCTCATTGTCCAAAAAAATAATTATTTCTCTTTTGATGAAGTGGTACAGTAAGCAAATGTCAGTTTACATGGATGATTTGTAAAGACTGAATTTTGATAACTGCTATTGCTGTTCCATTATCTCTCTGTGACAGGTCACTTCAGAACATCATGCAAATTAACTGCATGCCATGCTGTATTTTATGTAGCCCTGTAGCCTTTCTGAGAGATTACATTAAAATATGTTGGATAAATGTGAAGTAACTCGTACTAGGACTTCTGCAGCAGTAGTGTTATTTCAGCTGGAAGGTCCACAGTAGTATTAATGTTTGAGCAGTAGCTCTGTCTTTGTAGCCAGAATGGTATAAGGCAGTAAGCAAGCCAGAACTTGTAAAGAGGGGCAATATCTTTTATTAGATCTGAAAACAGGCTTGTATGCATCAAAGCTTGTCTGTTTTTACTAGACATATCAGTTGGTCTACTGAAACAAAATTTAAGTAGATCCTTTATCATCCAGAGGCAATCTGCTTTTTCTCAGCACACTAGTTCTTTTCCATTTATTTTTTTCTATCCCATTATTTTGAGGTAAATATAATTCAGAATCTAAATATGTGGAAATAACATCAGTGGATGAAAGCTGAAGTTTATGCTGTAAACAGAGCTTTATTTCTGTGGTTTGACTGTTTTTGAATATCAAGCAAAACGCTCTTTAGCAGTCCAATTGACTTGTCACTACTTCTGTAGTTTGCACTGCTCTCAGTTACAAATTGAGACCAAATGGTCAAATCTGATATCTACAAGTTAATTTTCTTTTTGAAATCTAAACTACTATAATTCTGGAGTTCTTCTGCTTTTAAACTTATTGCTGGTTATTTCCTAGGTTAAAATGAGAATCAAATTTCTTATCATAACATCTCTTTAATTATTTGCTTTTTCCTTGTGTTTGTACTTTTGCATGCACATGTAGTAAGACATGGTTAGACGTACTTCTGGTTTTTTTAAATCTATAACAGAAAATCTTGACATCTGTAACAAAAATATAAAATAAAACAAAAATGGACAAAATAATGTATTTTAACTTCCCAAAGACAAGGTAATTATGCCTTTATTTTCTGAAATGACAGAAAAAAATCTGAAGTCATCCATGTTTTGTGCTCTTCTCTTTTTTTCCTCTGAATAAGATTGCCAGCAGCTCTTAAGGATTTTAATTTGTGGCTATACATCATTACAAAAGACTAATTCCTTATTCTTCTCAGGTGGAGAATCCAACTGAAGTCCACAGATTAATGCCACTAGTAGTATTAATTTCACCAAGTAATAGTAGACTTTGAAGTTTTCTTTGAACCTTAATTCGAGGAATGTTACGAGTATCAAAACCATATGGCTGAAAGCCTGCGTCCGACTGCACAGCTCTAGCCTCTACTTAGTGAGCTAAATCCATCATAATTCTGTCTCTATTTCAAAGGAGAGTGAGGCTCCTAACATGTTAAATAATACTCATTTCAGCTGGATGCATCTTGCTGGGTTCTAACCACCTACAAATGGGGCACCATGTCGGATGTGGCTCCGTGGCATCTCTGGGCCGAGCACGGGGAAAGGCAGCACTCCCTGAGCATAGCTTGCCCCATTCCACCTTTGCCCTCCAGAGCTGCTTTTCTTTCTCCAGTAGCTGCAGAGAAAAAGTGAATGGCTGCATAACTTTCAGCCTGGCTGTGTTAGGTGATACGAAATTTGGGTTCTCAACAAGTGGGGTGTCTGCCCAGAAGTGAGTTTTGAAGCTGCAAGCAAGATAAGCAACGGCCCACTTAGCCAGCAGGAACCCTGTGTTGGGTTTGTGTGGCCAGGTCTGGTACTGAGGGGCTACAGGGGTGGCTTCTGTGAAGAGCTGCTGGAAGCTTCCCCTGTGTCCTATGGAGCCAACAGCAGCCAGCTCCGAGACAGACCAGCTGCTGGCCAGGGCTGAGCCCATCAGCGATGGTGGGAGCACCTCTGGGATAACTTAGTTAAGAAAGGGAGAAAAACCTGTTATTCAACAGCAGCCAAAGAAAGGAGTGAGGATATGTGAGAGCAACAGCCCTGCAGACACCGAGGTCAGTGAAGAAGGAAGGGCAGGAGCTGCTTCAGGTGTTGGACCCGAGATTCCCCTGCAGCCGTGGGGAGGGCACAGGGAGATTCTTCTGCATGGGAGGGCACGGGGATACAGAGATCCACCAGCAGCTCATGGAGGACCCCATGTTGGAACATGTGGATACCCAGAGGAGGCTGTGACCCCATGGGAAGCTGCACTGGAGCAGGCTCCTGGCAGGAGCTGTGGCCCCATGGAGAGGGGAGTCCATGCTGGAGAAGGTTTGCTGGCAGGACTGACTTGTGACCCCATGGGGGACCCATGTTGGAGCAGACTGTTCCCAAAGGACTGCACCCCGAGGGAGGGTCCCACACTGGAGCAGTTCATGAAGAACTGCAGCCCATGGGAAGAACCCATGTTGGGGCAGGGAAGAGTTTGAGAAGTCCTCCCCCTGAGGAGGAAGAAGTGGTAGAGACAATTATTAGTGAACTGGCCACAGTCCCCATTTCCCGTCCCTCTGCACTGCTTAGAGGAGGAGGTTGAGAAGATCAGGAGTGAAGCTGAGCCCAGGAAGAAGGGAGGGGTGAGGGGAAAGTGCTTTTTAAGTTTTGGGTTTATTTCTCATTACCCTACTCTGATTTGATTGGTGATAAATTAAAGTAATTTCCTGAAGTTGAGCCTGTTTTGCCTGTGACAGTAATTGGTGACTGATCTCTCCCTGTCCTCATCTCACTCATGAACCTTCTGGTGTATTTCCTCTCCCCTGTCCAGCTGAGGAGGGGAGTGACAGAGTGGCTTTGGTGGGCACCTGGCACCCAGCCAGGGTCAACCCACCACAGTTTCCCTCAGGCAGCACACAGACAGCAAGTGGGTCACAAACTGCCTGGGCCACAGGAAGGGAAATGCACTGCCCAGAGCATCTGAAGTGCTCAGGGAGCAGATATAATGCATGCTGCATGTAGTGGGCTTGATGACAACCACTTATCTGTTTTGCCAGACGTAGATGAGATGCCATAGCAGCCAATGAGACAGAAAGATGGGGTGAGAAAAGAGATGTGATAATGGGAGTCCGACCACAAACAATTCTTTCCAGGAATGGTTTATTTAACTTATCCTAAACAATGGGCTACACTCTCCAAGTATTACCTACATAGTACTTGAAAACCCTCATTCTAATAGCAAGCAGCTGTTTGACTGAACCACATTTATGCCCTTTTCTTAGTGTTCATGGACATTTGTGTGATTCCAGCTTTGGTCAGCTGTTCTTCTGGCTGATCTTCCAAGTGAGTGTCTGTCCTGCACATGAAGATCCTCACTGCTTGACTTCACTATTGCTCATTTCCCTCCTTGAAAGGCTTAATTCATTTTATCAGGGAGTAGAATTTACAAGACAACCATTGCTTGATGTGTCGATTGAAAATTTTGTGTCCAAAGTGTTCTTGGGAGCCACACATAAATTTATGCTTCAAAGAATTGCTTTGAAGTTTTCAAGTGGACTCAGGGAATGTGGGGTTTATCACACCGGACATATTTTTCAGGTGTAGAATCTTGGAGTTGCCCTAAGAGTGCTGAATTTAGATGCTGATGGTGCTTGCAAGAACAAATAAATTACAGACTGGTTCAGTCTCATACATGTGAAGAATTCATCAAGATCATACCTGGGTTTTTTTTTCAATTCCTACATGTGGCTGATCGGTTTTTGCATATCTTTAATAGTGTGCAAAGGTCATCTTTCAAAGTTATACAGGTGCCCTCAATGGCAAAATTTAGTATCATGTATTTTAAGTCATGTCAGTGTATCTTACTATCTGGGATAAGTACCTGATTAATTCAAAACCCTCTGGAAAAGAGTTTTCTCAAACTCAGTTTCTTTATTTTTTGGAAGGGATGTTGTTTCCTCACTATTTAATCTAATAGTTAAAGACCAAAAAGAGAGATGAGAAATTGAAGATTGCTGTTGTAACACTACTGAAGTTAACTTGGAGCACATTTACAGACTTCATGTTGTCTTCATGTTATACAGAGAGATGGCAACAGAAGCAGAGAAACAAGAAGAAATGCATTGTTGCCTTCCTCATTTCCCTTTCCTGTGTCCATGAAAGACCATCTAAATTTCTGATTAATAATATTTACACTCATATTGGCTGGATACAAAAATCTGAAGTAAGAAAAAGTTGCTGGTTTTCAATGAATATTGTTTGGAATATCTCCAATTTCATACATCAGGACAAAACGTGCTGAATTTTGAACATGCTAGAAAGCTCTGTTATTCTTGCTAAATCCCTTATTTCTTCATCTGATTAAAGAAAAATTCAAGATAAAAGTTGTATCTTATATAAAATCTGAAGTTTAATAAATATTACATTTACCTGCATAACTGTTTCCCACATAGCTGTAATACACCAGCACATTTTCCTCTGTTCTGACGCATCTCTTAAGGAAGTTTGTCTCACTAAAACCTACTGGAGAGTAAAGGGAAAAAAATTTACTTACCATTAAGTGCACTACTCAGCTTCTCTGAATGCAAAATTTTAAAGCCAACTGTCTTGTACACACAAAAAAAAGAGTATTATTCTTGCCTAAGTAAACACCACACATTCACTTAGAAAACAACTGTGTATTAGCGTGGAAATATCATTTAAAACACATAGCAAATGAAAGTGTATAATCAGCATTGCAGCTTGTCACAAAGCACTCACTGCCTGATCAGCTCACCCAAGGTGTGGAATATTTCAAAGACAGGAAGCAACTTCTCCTCCCAGATTCTCACTGCACTAATTAGCTTTGGCTTGCTATTCCTTCCATGTATGCAGAGAACTTTGACTTAACGGCGATCTCTAGCACTGCAAGATGAAACAATCTGTAAATTCTGGGGGTTTTGTACAGCAAAAATGGGTTATGTATTCAACACAGGCAAATTACAGTTAAAAGATCTATGGTAATGAAAATATGAGCTATCAGTGTCAATTTTATTAGAAGTATTAAATAAATATATAGAAGTGTTTAAGGCAGTGGTACAACTACACAGCTGTTCACATGTGAAAAAACCCACACAGCCTTCAGTGCCTCCCTGTCATACATGTGTAAGCAATGTATTGTTAAGTGGTGGACAAATTGTTCATGCTTAATTAAAAACTAAGAAATAACTATAAAGTTTAGTATGGCTTTTCTAGCACTTTAACAAGACATAGATATATTGATTGTGGAACATCAGATAATGATAGTGTGGATAATTTGCTGCAGCTATGAGGCTTGTAGGAAGAGGAAATAATTTTCTAACATGCTGTCATGGTTGAAGAATTCCGAGAAGATCTCAGACACACAAAGCCATTGTTCTGAAATAAAAGCAACAGATTTCAAAGATCTGGGGGTTGGACTGGGTGATCTTTGAAGATTCCTTCCAACACAAAGTATTCCGTGATTCTATGAGTCTGTAAGATAAAGATGAATGGAGGATGATGGCTCAGAGCTTAGCTGGGTATGTACCGATTTGATTATTTGGGTTAGTTGTGCTGCTTAATAGTGCAGGTGATGGGTCCCTGTGGAGAGTGGGGCTCCTTACTGCAGGAGAGAGGAGGATGCATGAGAGGTGGAGAACTTTCAGGCTTGCTCCCTCCTGAGGCAAAAAAAGAGAGAGACTTGTACTTTATAACCTGTACAGCAGGGAAAGGTTAGCAGTGGACAAGAGAGTTTATAAAATGTCAAAAATATATCTCTGTCAAGCCTCTTATTTCTGGGATTGTGCAGAGTATAGATGAGTCCATAGTTACTAGGTTTATCCTCAGGTTTCCCCTTAGGGTCCAGACTGAGGATTAGGATGAAATGACCCTTTTGAGAAACAACCACTGACTGCCAAGTAGGTGCTTCTTCCCCTATGGGCATTTTGTGTGAATTCTTCCTGAGTCACAACAGTTATTTACTTAACTTTCTTGCAGTCATGCACTTGAGGAAGCATATCACATTCTTGGACACTCAGGGATAGGATCCTGGATTGTTCTGCTGCAGTTGGTATTTCCTCTGCAGTTGGAAATACTGGAATACTTCCTCTGGGCAAGAGTTGCTGAGTTTCACATTGTTTGACTGAGTGCAGTCTAGATGTGATTGGTTTACTTCAGACTGTGAGTTTTCTTCTGCTCACACACTTGGTGGGACTGGAGAATGGTCTGAAGGCAAGGATGGACAGCTCTGTCCATCTTTCCAAGTCAAAGCTCCTCCTCTGTGGAATGTTACACCTTTATGATTTTCTGCATAGATTACAAGGCAGGGCATGCAATAGTCAGAATTGTATCACCAACTGGAACTCCTCACATTGAGTGTCTCTTTAAAATAAAACTTCTTACTTTAAAGAGCTCTTTCTGCTTAAGAGTGAAAGTAAAACAAAGGGGTTTGCTGAAAACCACCAGCTTCACTCCTGCTGTATTTTTGTCAGTGGTAAAACTTATGAGAACAGTATGTAACATGAAAAAAGTTCATATTCCCAATAAGAAATGAGATAATGCGGGAGAAAAAGTAACAAATACAAAGGGTAAATATCTCTAATGCAACCAGCAAGAAGTTTTGCTTCATTTTTCTTTATCCTGGAGAATTCATTCTAAGATCATAAAAGGAAATACATCAGGTCTTGCCTTTTTATTAACGAAAGCATTAAAAAAGCATAACGTGATGGACTTGTAAATGACAAAATTGCCTCTCTTAAAATATAAAAGCTCAAAATGTTGGGTAATAGGGAGGAACTGAAGAACAAACAAACAAACAAACAAGAAGTAATTTGTTCTAAAATTTCTTTGACTCTTACTAACATAGGAAAAGCTAAAAGAAAGAAAAGCATGAGTAATTAAGATTTTCATTAAGGTGTTATTTTATTATGTGAAAAGGAGCACTTCAGGACAGTTGGGGCTGTCTTGTGTTTTGGGGTCAGGAAAATCCCTTGCTCCTTCAGGTATGAATGACTGGGTAGAAGAGAGTGTCCAGCTCAGCATCCTGCTGGGAGGCAGGAGCAGGTTTTCACCATGTCAGGCTGGAGGCATCACCAGTCCCAGTGCCCAGCTGGCAGTCCCTGGGGAGTGTCTTTAGGAGAGGATGTGTAGACCAGGGGACAACCTGCCTGAGTTTATCTCAGTGAGAGAGGAGGACACAAACACACAGGAAATCAAATCACCTTAATTCCCCCAGTTATTGCACAAACTGCACCCTACAACATGAAGGCAGCAGCTCATTGCCTCTGCATGCTGGAGCAGGACTAGCAGTCTCTAAGAATCGTGGTTTGAAAGGGGATGAACATTTGAAAGATCTAAGAAGCTGTCTTGACAGATGGGATCTGGCTTGGAAAGGGGAATAGTATTATGAAAATATAAATGTTTAATATTTTATGCTGTGTTAGGAGCGCATTCCAGTTTAAACAAAAATTCAAATGGTCTTCAACAAATGTACAGCCAACAGATCATGAAATCAAACTCAAATAATAATTACAATTTTTTTTTTTTTTAAATCACTCTCTGGATTCATTCATTGCCTCTAGGAAGGCTGTTTTATACATGAAGCTGTTTCTCATCCTTAAAGGCCGGTTTAAAATGTTACACTGGGAAAAGCAGCAAAATAAAGAAAAAATACTAGAAAAGAAAGGGTTCATTTCTTTCTTCTGTGTTGACAAGGAGGATACCATATCAAGAACATTGTCTAAGCCTTAGAAAATTGGGTTTCTGAGAGTCTGACTGCTAAGACCATTCAGTCCCCAAAGCCCGTGGGAAGGTTATTCAGCCACGGGTAGACTGTGTCACTGTTTTCATATCTTATCTGTGAGGAGCCAGCTCGACTCATGAGCATTTGCAAAAACTGGAATGTGCTACAGAGATGCCAGAGTGACTCTTGAGTCTTCAATAGTTCTGCCACTGGGTTTTCCTGTCTGTGGTGTCAGGCTCAGGCTGTCCTAGGTAGTGCAGAGCTGGTGGCATAAGGAATATATCACGTGGATAAGGTTGGTGCTGTTAATCCTCTTTTTATTCTAACCTAAACCCCACATTATTAGCTGACAAGTGGTGAATTATTCCTAATCTGTTAATCTAACATGATTTAAAGGGATTATAAAAATAGTGTCTTGCTTTACAGGCATTCATTTATGGAAGTAAATTTTATCTAGTGCACAAAAATTAGGGTGGATAACTCCAAGCTTACATTTCATACATCCCAATACTTAGAATTGATGTATTTTAAAATAAAATATTAAGATGCTATGATTCTATAACATGCCTTATTTGGTGGTTTTACTGAATCATTGCAGTAAATAATGATTTAGGCAACTAAGTCTCCTGAGATAAAATTAGGCACTGAGAAGCAAACTCTGCCTACAAAAACAAAATCAGCTGTATTTAAAAGTATAGTAGTGCTTGTATTGGAGATTTAGAATGGTAGTTTTCTGATTCTTTATTGAATATTTTTATTCTGTTGGGAGGCTAGGTGTTTCAGAAGTTTTTGTAGGAAGCTCAGCACTGCAATGATGGCTGAGCTGCTTTGATCTGTCAGATGTGAATTCTTGGGTACAATCTGGAGGGCAAAGATTTGGGTTCTGCGTCAGGATCATGCTGCCCATCACATCTACCAGCCATGTCCAGGACATATCTGAGAACACCATTGACACAAAACAGGGAAAAGATTGTTATAACTTTTTCTAGAGGATTTACTTTTTGTCCACTGACACATAAATCAATGAATATTTTAAATTTTCTTAGGTGAGCACTTAAACACATTGTTGGGCTTTGTTGAATAATTTTATTAGTGATATTTAATATTCTCTGTTCTGAGCAATATAAGTATGGTGTTTTTTTGCTTATGAAAAAGATCTTTTCTTCAAGAATAACCATCTTTAGTGTATGTTAGAAATGGGGTGACGAGTTAAGATAAGAACCAACAATTCTCAGTTTCTGTATGTAGTGAAATAACTCCGAACAGGCATCTTTGCTTTTAGCCTACTTTTGTCTGCCTGCAAAGAACTTTGCTTGTCAAGAATTGTAGGTACCTACTCTTCATGTGGAAAGAATAGCTGGCCTCCAGCCTCCCACAGGGAGAGCTGAGAATTAAAAAGATCTTTTAGAGAACCTAAGAATGGCTTTAGCCCCTTCAGCAGCTGAATAAGGTTTTATAATAGAAGTGCAAACGCACGTGCTGCAACTCTCAGTGAAAAGCTGTCATGATACCACAGTATTTGGAATCTAAACCTCAGCTTTTCCAGGCATTCTCCTGCACTTTTTAAGTGCTTCTGATGTACAAATAATTTCTGGCATAGCTCTTGATAATTCTTGACAAATATTTGAAAATTATAATCTCCCGTTACAAATGTGAATGAAATGGGTGTGCTGGGAGCTTTCTCCTCAGTACACAGTGTACAGCAGAACGGGCAGGAGCTGTCTCAAATGAGCTACAGAATTGTTAGCAGTGAACATCACACGCTGTAGGCAGGTGTGCACCTGGCTGCCTCAGCTCAGTCGAGTTCCTGGTGTGCTCGGGTGCCGCTGGCAGTGGGGACCTTTATAAATGCACATGACAACAGCTCCTGCCAGTGCCAAACTCCTCGGCATGAGCAGCAACAACTTCTGAGCTTCTTTGTTGCCCAGAAGAACTAGTCACCACTCGAGACACACAGGTTTGTACTTCCAAGGCAGCATCAGCTGCTGGATGTGAGTGCAAGTCATGGAGCTGTAAATCCCTCTCAGAGTGCTGTGAAAGCCACAACCCCAACACCACTCATCTCTCCAAGGAGATCTCATTGCCCAATTCTTCCTGCATATTCTCCCCTTCCTCCAGTCCTGCTGGCTTCTCTTTGCCCTTGCCCTTTTCTTTTCTGACCTTCAATGACACAATTGCCTCTCCCATACCATTCATCATAACTTTATCTCCCATTCTCCCCCTTGCCCCTTCCCTTGCACCCTTCTGCCTCTACTCCGTGTGGTTCACTGGGAGATGCCTTTTCTCTCGTTGGTTTCCCTTTCTTCACTCCAGCTGCCCTGGACCTTTAGTTTCTGATGTCCTCCTGTCCCCCTGTGCCAAGGGAGGGGCAGTGCTGGAAAGGTGAGCCTGTTTGAGAGGACAAGGGATCATTTGCTTTCAGAATGCTGTGTTTTTACGACTGAGGCATTTAAAACATACGTATTTTATAGACTCAGGAGTACATCTAACCCCATTGCATGCTCCTACCTTGTCTTCTGTCCTGACAGTTTAAAATGGGCAAAATTTCCATTCATCCACATTGTATCATCCCTTATGTTCTCTGCCTGGTCTAGCTGCAGTCTCTTCCTGGGCATGTGCACATGCAGCCAGAAGTTGAGGGAGCATAACCCAGTTTCCTGCTGTCCACCCCAGGGAGAAGAGAGGAGAAGCTGTGACCACAGTGACTGCACAGAGGATTCAGTCAATTCCCAGCCTCACGCCTTCCCACTCCTCCCCTGTTCTAGGAACTCTCCAGCTGTCTCTGTGTTTACTTCTGCCTTCCCTGTGGCATCTTCTTAGAGTCTCTGTTCCTCTTTTGCATGCTGGAGAGAATGTTCTCTGCAGCCCTCTTTTTTTCTCTTCTGCTGGACTGGGCATGCCTGGGCTCCTCCAGAGCTCTTATCCTGCCAAGGCAGTGAAAGACAATGCATTCATTGCTTCCCCTTGTTCATGCCATCCTTAACAACAACAACAACAACAAGAACAACAAAATCCTTTCCATCCCACCCTGGTTCCTCTGTGCAGTTCTCAGCTGACTTTTTAGTAGGCCTGTGTTTGTCATTGTGAGATTGACTGCACAAAAACCGTAGGTGTAAATTTAATAAAAATACATCTGCAAACATTACAGCACTCAGCACCATGGTTTTATAAAATGTAAAGTAAAGCTGGCTGTCCATATCATAGGTTTAGGGTGGTAGCTAGCTGGGCTTTATTTCAAGGTTATGTTCTTTGATCCTTTTCCAGGTGAGACACTAAAGAAAAATACCCATAAAGTTTCTGAAAGGGAAAGAAGAAGCATCCCAGACTGGTGTGGTGCCCTATTGTAACACTCAAACAGGATTTTTCAGAGCTAGATGAAAGCATGATAAATTGGTGACAGGAAGGGTCAGTCAGTTGCAGGGGGAAAAAACCCATGAAGTTTGCCCTCCTGGCTACATTCATGGACTGGATGACATTCTTGCTGCATGACAAATGTGCAGGCATCATCTTCCCAAGCTGGAAGGAGATACAGCAAGAATGTGGAAGAAACCAGATGAAGCCAAGAGCATGATGGAAGGATTTAAGAAATTAACCCCTTCTTTAGGAAAGGAATTAAGCTAGTGATAAGTATCCATAAGGGGAGGGGTGGTGAGGGAACAAAGATGGGAAACGTGTCAGGCATGCTGAGAGGAGGCAGGACAGCAAGACGTGGATTGTAGGCCCCCTAAAAACTTGTATAAGTTGGTCTCTAAAGGCTTACATGACCTTTTACAAGCCTTTAAGGTAGGCATTGCTGAATCCTCATTGATCAAGTCTCCATGCTCTTGGTTTTGTCCTCCCTCTGTCTTTTCTGGGCTGTCTGTGGTGCCTTGGTGTTAGAGGAGGAAAGCAGCCCAGTTTATGGCTTCTACCTTGCAGTATTGCTGCCCAACATATTTACTCCTCTACCAGTGCTGACAGTTTGTCCTGTCAATAGTCAGAGGTGCCATTTCTGGCAAAATTATGATGAACAACTGTAGTGGTGCGACAAAAACATGAGGTTTCTGGAGCTTTTGTTCCATGCACTCTTGAGAATCTTTGCGTGGCCTCCTGACCATCTGCCTGCATGAGCTTGGCAGAGCCCAGGTGAGTTGTGGGGTTAAAGACCACATAGAGTGAAATAAAGCATCCCAGCTCCCAAGAAGTAGAGCCTAAGGGGGAGTGTACAGCAGATTTAAAGAGTGATGAAGTAGCTGCATTTGAGCCTATTCTACTTCCACAGTATATAATGGATAAGTGGGAAGGCATCTTACAGTGGATATGGAGTCATCATTAAAGCAAGGCTTGCAAGTTCAGCTTGTCTACATCTCTAAACAAGGGAGGGCAGCAGCTTTTTTGGTAGCTGGGTTCAGCAGTCTCACACATCCCTGTCTCACCGCTCCTCCCACTCCTGCATCCTGAGAAACACAGAGCTGTGCACCTCCAGAGGAAGCTGGGAAAGGAGGGAGGTTGATCATTAGGCTTTCTAGATTCCTTATTGTCCGACCCTCCAGAATCTGCCTTGAGCAGCAGTCCCTCCCGAGCAGCCTTTCTCCAAGATGTCATAGGAAAGCTTGAGATATGGAAGCAAAGCTATGGGCATGCATGGAAACACACCAGGTTATGCCATCTGAGCTAAAGGATCCTTCAGGATGCTTGAGAGTTTGGTAATTTCAGAATCATGGCTGTCCTTGACAAAGCAAGCCTGGAAAGGTATCATCAATTTTGTCTGTGTCTTTCCCGAGAGGCTCAGTTTGCTGTGGCAAGGCCAGTGTGTGTGACGTTCCTTGTGGCTCTGAATGAGTCCAGCATGCAAATGGCTTCTACTTTCCACCTGATGTAAACTCTGGAAAATGTCTACCCAAGTAACAGCCAACTGAAAATTAAGTTAAAATGGACAGTTTCAGGCAATCGTAATGTAAATGTCTATACTACTTGGCATGTATCTACAAATAGCATTTATTTACATTGTAAGCTTACTGAATCCAAGTGCCTACTGGAAAAAGCTTGGAAACATGCAAGGAACCCCTGAGATCTGCACCAAGCTGGACTGGTGGAACAACAGAAGGTTTTCTTAAGCTTATTGGCAATTGACCCTGAAATAAAAAGCTACAATTTTAACAGTTTACAGACCACGATAGAAAAAAAAGCAAAACTTTCATGGCTATGTGCTCGATTTCTTTGTTTACCACAAGGCTGTATCTTGAACAGTCATATTTCAGCTCTATTTTTAGGCAACATTCATGGAGAGGAACCACAAGATCCAGAGCTCCTATGAGATGTGCGTTTCCCAGGGAGACCTCAGGGAGCAGCTGATGTCTTGTTTGCTCTTCCAAAGAGGGGGGCTCTGAGCTCCCTCTTTCCTGCCACAGCCTTCTGAGAAAGGCAAAGGAGGGCATTTCTCCCTCACACCCCTTGGGATTTGTCAGGGGCATCCTCACGGATGGACAGTGCTGCCAGCACTGACTCTGTGCCACATAATCCCAAAAACAACCTGCCAAGAGCTGCAGGGTGAAGCAGAAATTGCATGTTGCAAACTAAGCCCAAAGTTTAATCATTACTGAGGTAATGTACATAAGAAGGAAATGAAACTCCTCTCTAGAAGAGTGATGTATTTGCTTATTGTCTGAGGAACTAAATACTGTGAAAAGGAAAACAGAGCCTGTAAAGTGTTTTAGCCATTTTTTGTGCAGCTCAGAGGGTAAAACCTTGCTTTTACTGACTATAAACATAGTGGTAGAAACCATCCCCTGGTGCAAGACTGAATTTAAAGTGGAAGAGTTGATATGATTATACCATAAAATTCAGTCATACTGAAAATGAAAGCAAAACCCATGAAGGATTTACAAGAATCCTTAAAGTGACATTAACTTCATGAAAAATCCACTTCACTTTGTCTACAAGCATGTCAAAAGCAGGAGAATTTAGTGCTGAGGAAGCACAGAGTTTATTTAAACCTACCCTTCAGCAGCTGTAGAGGGGGTTGAAACATCCCCACATCCCCTCAGGGGCTCCTGGATGAAGGTGATGAGTTTGGTTCAGGACCACAGGGGAGGTGCAACTCTCACTGCTCTGTTAAGAGAAATACTCTGGGAATAACTGCTGGGATGTTTATATGGCATAGCTAACACAAATAAATCAATGTAGCAAATGCTGCTTTCCCCTTTCCCCCTAAATGTGTTCATGGATCCTGTGCAGCACTTACAGAGGTCAGGCAGAGCAGCTGTTTCCCTCATAATTTCCCCTTTTCAGTCACATTTGACGAAACTGTGTTTTTTCTCTCTTCTTGGAAAGATTAATGTCTGATGTCTGCTCAAATTTATTGAGTAAATGAAACATCAGGTGGTGTCCCTACGTACATTTAGGAGTGTAAAAAGTGGCAAAATAGGTTTGTTTGGGCTGCTCTAGACTAAGGGCAATCATTCCCACAGCACCCACCTCTGTGCTGCCTAAAGGCAGCCAAAGGGCCTCTCTTTGAAAAGGCCACACATTTACCTTTGGACAGGTGAATCTCCAACCTTTTAGCTTTTATTCCATTTGCCCCCTTCAGAGATAGACCAAAGATGATGATTTGCTAATAAGATTAGATTATAATTTTAACCTGTTAAATAAAATTTGTACAAACACAATATAATGGTTATAATTATAAAATATAATTTAGTATCATTATTATCAATATCTGAAAATGGAGCTGGAATAATTCCAGTATGATCAGCAGCAGAGAACCCATGTCTCAATGCTGAGTCTTTCTAATGAAGATAAATTGCATTTAGATACTTTCATGCATGCTTCAGCCTAGTCAAAGCAATTTGTTGGTTTTTTCTCTTTGAAATAATAAACTTCTGTCTGTACCTCTTACCTCTAAACTGAATAAATATAATATGGATGTCCATGAAACCTTGGGAATTACATAACAGTCAAAAATTCAATGACTACAGATTTGCATTTGTTAAATTCTTTTTGCATCGAGGTTTATCATTTAATGTGAACTCCTGGTGATCCTGAAATAATTCACAGCTTTTTAGTGGTTTCAATAGGGCATCAAAGCAGACACATCCCAAAGAGATAAGGAAAAAACACCTCACAGTAAAATAAAACAACCACTTTGCTACAAGAAAAATGCTATCAACTACAATTAAACTTAGTATGATGTATGTAGATGTAATTTTTGCAAAAATATGGGCAGCCCCTACCTATTTTTATACCTATTTGGTTATAACACTTTTATAACTGATATAGACCCACAGACGTATTTTCCCTTTCCTGGTGTTGCTGTGGCTTGTCTGGTTTTGCACCTGACAAGCTGAAAGCATCTACATTCTAACCTTGTCCAGAAAGAAGATTGTACCAATTTATCTCAATCTTTTCTAAATTGGAGTAGTTAAATTGATACGTTTGTGTGTGTGTGCAGCTGATGGTGTTGATCTACACTTCTCTTCCAATTAATCTCTCTGGCAGTTGCAGCACATCCTGCCTACCAACCAGTCCCTGAGTGTGCCTGGGAGACGTTCAAAGACTGCAACTAGAAAAGGACTGGGCTGCAAACGAGCCGAAGCAGAACTGAAACTGAAGTCCCAAAGTGTTTTGCTTATTGCTCAGACCTTCTTTGTACTGCGACGTCTCACCGTGCCCCAGATTAGCAGGTTTGTCACCAGGGACTGTTTGAAGCCTGTTTGATAGGCCACGTTTTCTAATGCTGTTGAAATACATTGCCCTTTCCAGAGGTGCAGTGCAGAAATAATTATTTGTCTTTATAGGACTCAGGCTTAATAACCACCTTTAAACTTAGTCATTCTCACCTTTCTCCTTAGGATTTAATTTGACCAACATTTAAGCAGACAGATTCTGATGCTCCTATCACTCTTAAGTGGTTCCTCTCACCACCAGCATCTTGTCCCTGTCCTCCCTGTTTCACCATGCTATTGTAAATATTTGTGCAGTTCCTCGAGGCAAAAAAAGGAAAGAAACAAAAAGAGTTGCCTTTAACTGTATCAGGCTCCTGACACTACTTTGCCATGTGGATACAGAACCAATTTTGCCAGAGAGGGGAGGAGGCAGCATGGCTGAGAATGGTGGCTGGGAGCATGGGGAGAGGAGGACACCACCTTTCAGTGGCTGTGCTGACTTGGAGCATTTGTCAAGCTGCACACCCTTCAGATCAACCTTTAATTTCACATGATGCCTCCTCCTAAGGAATTCTCCACTGATATTTGTCATGTTGACTAAGTATATCTAGTGGTGTCTCACCCTGGGAGCTGAGCCTGTCTGGGGCTGACTCTCACTGCCTGGGATGCCACATAGGAGTCCTGGCCACTGGGGTTCAACCCTCAATTAGTATCAGATATTCAGTGATAACAAGTGGGCACAAAGACTTTGCTGTGGCCTATCTGAAAGACAGGAGTAAACCCAAAGCTTATTTGCATACCTGGGCCTGTAATTAAACCACTAGGACACTAAAGTCTTAATCCAATTGAAAGTTCTTTGTTTACAGCATTTAAAAATGTGCCTTCATTATAAACTCAGCAGGTCCAATTATTTTGCAATTATAAAGATTAAGAAGTGGTATAGGAAAATCAGGACAGCCTGGAGGATTTGAGGATGGCAACTGCTGCTGAGAAGGATGTGGATGTGTTGCCCAGGAGTGATCAGAAGCTGCTGCCAGGCAACGAGGGACCTGAGAGGAAGCTCCTGGGATGAGGGGCAGGACCTAGATCATCTCATCTTCCAGAGGGAGATGAGACTTGTGAGGGCCTCTCCACAACTGCAGAGAGCAGCTCCAGGGAAGCAGAGCAGGGACAGGTGCTTTTTTCCTCGGGGCTTCCAGAGAACCAAGCACTGGCAAGTGACCTTGGTTAAAACTCTTTCAAGCTGGCTTTATCACATGCATAGCTGTGAGATAAATGGGGACATCTCATTTAGCAAGAAAAAGGACCCAGCCCTGGCCTTGTGTTGGTCTCTTTGGATCAGGGAAGAAAAATCGTGGTGGTCATGAAAATTACCTTGACAAAAGAATCTTTTCAAACTCAGCATGGTCTTTGTTCCCACACTTGCCTTTTTGTTGAAGCCTTATTTGAGATCCTTGGGATATGACTTGGGCTTGACTTAACTAAGCTCTGGCTCTTGAATGTAGTTTTCTCACCAGCTGCTGTGCTGGTCCATTGTTGGAGAAACAAGAAACAGGAGATGAAAAGAGGCCACAGACTGGTGACCACTTCGAATTACACGAAATAATCAAACTAATCTCCTTTTATAATGCCAAGAATGAAAATATGGTGATAAAGAGACAGTTACTTGAAAAGGGTATGGATTAATCACAAATTAGTGTTAAGGGCACTCAGAAAACCACAACCTACTTTGGCTGAAGAAAGTTCTGGTGATCTGCTTCATGGCTCACCTGCTGACTCTACTGTATTGCCATTTTGGAGGCAGGTGGACTTTGAGGTGACAGCCTAGGCAAGGTTTGAAGGCTCTGTCTCCTGCCAGTGCAAGCTCTGAAGCAGAAGAGGCAGTAGATGAGCAGGTAACACTCTCAGGGTTTTGAACTCTACCTGTTATCTTTGCCTTAGAGAAGCAGGCTCCCCATGCTTGTGGAAGCACATTAACAAGCAGCATTTCAAATGAAATGCTCTCATGTTTTAGGAAGCTGGGAAGCAGAAGTCCAAGGTAAATATAAAGTTACTGGAGTTGAACATATTACTTCTCATCACCCAAGGTAAGGTAACTCGTTCTGAGCAAGCTTCAACTGAAAGGTATTAAGCCTTGACAAAAAACCTCTCCGTGGAGGTTCAGCCAGAACAGTCCCTGTCCTTTTCCATCCTTGTGGCCTCATCTGTGCCTTCCTGCCCTCCCCACCAGTGCTCCTTAGATACCGGTGTGAGCCAGACCAGGGAGACAAAAGGAGAGGAAGAAAATCCCTTCTTCTGCAGGCTGAGTTTAACTGGCTCCCAGGACAATTCCCAGTGCCAGCGAGGAGGAGGAGGAGGAGGAGGAGGAGGAGGAGGAAGGGTGGGAACAGGAGCTGGGCACAGCGGAGGGGGAGTTTTCAGCTGCAGCAAGTGCTTAGACAGGCTTTTTGCTGTAATGTCAGACCACACCTGGAGTTGCACCAGCACGGAGCCGGGCGCTGAGAGCGCGTGGGACGGGTGACACGGCTTTTGCCACTGCTCCACTTTATTGTCACACTGTTAGAGCAATGGCCTTCCCATCCAAGGCTGGCATTCCCTGCAGCCTTAAAGGAAGTGTTCAGTTACCAGGTGAGTCCCGTTAGCTGCAGGGGTGGCCTTGAAGAGCTGAGACCTCTGTGTCCTGGGTTCTTGTCAGATGAGAATTACAGAAATATGGAGCACACACTGAGCATGATGCCTATGCAGTGGTGTGACTGAAAAAGCTGACGTGGAAGGACATTTTGGGACCACACTGGTCTCTATGAACTTTAGACTTCTGCAGTATAGACAGCTGCGCTGACATGGCTGGCAAGGCTCCCTTTGGAGTCAACTGGAGAGGAGCAAGCTCTTTAGGGATGCAGTTCATCTCGTCCTGGTGTAGATACACACAGCTAAAGATGATAAATACTTCTCTGAAATTTTAAAAGGTTAAATTCTCCATAGGCAACTCTTTTTGAATGAGAGAGTCATGCCCTATGAGGGCCTGCTCTTTTCCAGGTGACACTGCAGAGAGCCTTTGGTGGCTTGCAGGAGTGGACACTTGGCCAGAGGAATCCCACCATTTCTCTCCCAGGACCTGAAGGATGAGGAAATGTGAGTAACATATTTCTCTAAGTTTGCAGGATCATAAGCAATTCTCATTGCAAAGCAATAACTAAAAATTGCATCAGACTCCAAGGGGAAGGTAGTGATGAAAGAAGCAACTGCATTCCATTTTCTGAAAACCAAAAAGCTTTTGAAAGAAGAAAACTGCCACAAATTCAGCTTTGTTTTGGACTGGGGCAGATACTTCTATGCAGTGTGATGCTGACCACACAGCTGCCCCTTTGCAGCTAAGCCTTGACACCTGTAATGAAGGTTGTTTTGGTTTCTTTTGCCATTAGCATCTTCAGATGTATTCTTTTGTTTAGCAAAATGTTATTTGGCTCCCTCTGAAGCCAAAGGTAGATGCAGCTCAATTTTTCTCCTGAACATCAATCTACATTTAGGGCTGTGTAAACCCTCAAGGCAATAATTGCTCAGAAATAGACTGTACTGTTCAGTGTGGAAGCCCAGGCCGCTGTTACAGAGTTTTGCCAGCTGTGAGGAACTGCCAACACACCTCCAACTCCTGGGGGTATAAAGAGGCAGAGCTGCCTCTCTGCCGCCAGAAGAAACCCCTTGTGCAGACACAGTCACGCTGGCAACGCTGGCAGCACTCCTTCCCTCCAGGGGCTGGATCTCTGCTGTGGCAGAGAGACACAAAGGTTTGTCCATTTACCCGCAGCAGGGACGTTTTGTCAACAGAGTGCATAGGTTGGACTTCCGTGCAGCAGAAGTGGGACCTGTCATGCTTGACCTTGATGTCTGTGCATTTTATTTCTTTCAGCAAAAGGTTTTGACTGCTGATGTCGACTAACACATTTTGGGGCTGCTGGTGATGGGCTATTTAGCATATTAATGGGAATAAACACTCCTCAGCGAGTCACACTTCATCACAGATTGCTTAACTTCCCTTGCATTATCTTATGAAATATTATGCATCTATTCAAATTACATTTATTCTTAATATGTCTGAGATGCTCATGAAAGTGTAAAATAGATGTTTAACAACAAGTTCTTCTCCCTCCTTATATTTTGGCTTCATTTGCTGTTTTATTTAAATGAGGGGTCACAACTGGCCATTGAATAACAACATTTACTTGGTTTTGTAAAAAACATGCCCTCCTGTAACATCTTTGAAAGGAGGTGGGCATACACTGACAGCTCCTTTCTCTTTAAGAAGAGTGCATATCCCTTTGCCTCGATGAGAAAACATGCAAAACAATGCAATCATTTAAACCAGGCTGCTAATATCTGATCCTGCAAGGGTTAAATGGTGTCATTGCAGTTTCACTTCCTCTCAGACAGAGAGAACTACACTGGATGAAATAATTTGTTTATATTCCTTTCCTGTTGCAGACAGAGTTACCAAGCACATTAATATGACTACTGCATCAAACACTTGCATTCCTTTCATACAAAGCAATTTAAAAGTAATTTTTTGAGTGAGTTTTCTTTTCTTGACCTCTTCTCTAAATAAAAGTGATCCTCAGAAAATTTTGCATTAGGTAAGTAATTGGCCTGGATAAAAGCCTTTGCCCTCTAGAAGCATTTTCAAGTGCTTGGAGTGATAAACTCCATCTTTAGGGACTAGTAATCCAGCAGACTGTTGTGATTCTGTAAGCAGCAGATACAATAGATGTGCAAGTTCAGGTATGCATTTCAAGAGAATACATCTTGGCTGCTATTAAACAAATCACTGGATAATGCAAAATAAAATGCTTTTTTTGAAGAAGTTTTATGAAGTCTGTGAGCCTGTTGATCATAGATAAATGACTGCTAAAAGAAAAGCTCATTGACAGCAGCATGTGAAACCAGGCTAATAGATAAATTCAGTATGAAGCTCCTGAATGGGGACAAGGTGGGGACAAGAGGGGAAATCCAGGATGTACAAGGATAATTCCAAACTCTGCTGTACAATGCTCAGCTTTCTTGCTCAGGCTGTACTCTTTACTCAGTTGCACAAGAAATGGTGACAAGATTAGTGTCAAGCTACCAGAACTTTTTTTAGGTTACTATAGGGAATGAAAGCAGGACAGAAGAGTCTGGGGAAAGGTATAGGAAGGGAAAAGAGATGCTAGGAGCAGAAAGAAGAACTTCTTCTACTATACTAACTTTTTCTCCTCTGTAGTCTTCTTTGGGCAGCCTAGTCTTGCTCCAGGGACAGCTGTACAAGCTGTAGTTTGACAAAGGTCCTTTTGCCTGACACTTTTGTACTCCCTGCTACCTTATTTCCTCTAGTCAAAACAAGCAGGAAGAATGTCTGCAAGGACTACATGTGTATTTAAATGGTGCAGACGATGATCCTGTGGAGAAAACGGCCTTGTTTCTTGGTTCCACTCTTCTCCTTTGCCATGGTAGGTCATTTCCATGTGCCCTTTCAATGCTGCTCCTCTCCCGTGTTTTTTCCTCTGCCTGCCTTGAAATTAAATCAGACAGCACCCTAGCCCAGGACAGCAGGCTGCAACTCAGTTTTTTCTAGCAGGAATTTCAATGAAAGGTGGGAATTCATTGTGTGGCAGGACTGGAAAAGGCTCTCCAAGTAGAGCAGTGGTGTTGCACTAAAAATTTCTTGCAATGGAGAAACACGCGAATATTCTTAATTTCAAGGCAACTGTTGGTAGTTTTCGCGGGTTGTTTGCCAAAGATTTATTATGCTTGTGTATTTAAATAAAGGCCATGATATTTGCTTAGCAGCAGGAGGGCATTAGTGTGTGACAATGCTCCCCTGCATCCATTCCCCGGGAACTGGCCAAAGCAACCTTCCCATGCACTGTATGAAAAAAAGTCCTCTGAGTTGACTTCTCTTAAAGACGTCAACCAAAAACTTTCTTCTGTAGTTTTCTCTAATGCTGTTACTCACCTTCATGCTCATTTTCTTAACTCACTTGCAACAATCTGCCTTTCACGTGCACAACCTCAGCCTCTGAGGCTGAGGCAAGCAGGAGTAGAGGCTCCTTCACGTGGCATGAGCTCAGTTCCTCCATCCCAGGAAGTTGCCTTCATGTTCCATAGGCACAGACTAAAACTACTGAAGGAAGGAAGGAAAAGTTTGCTCAATGCTGGATGGGGAGTAAATATTAAAGTCCATTTCACACAATGATTCAATGGATGAGAGAAACTCTGAGAGCTTAGAGAGACCCTGCGGAGGAGAAAACAGAGACACCGAAGACTGATGGTTTACACTTAGTATTTGAAAGACATACACACAAATTCTAGTTAAGTCCCTCTGATAAGTGAATCACTGCCACCAGTTTTAAAATGTCAAATGATCCTAATGTTGAAAATGATTGCTGAGATGGCAGTTCTTTTCTAAACCCCTGTTTTCAGTTGCTCCATATCTTACCTTTGGAAGTGAAATTTTTCCATTAGCCTTGACTTGGAAATGAAAAATTGTGCACTTTGAAAACTCAATTACAAACAATGCTACCCAGCATAAAGTAGACTCTGTTCTTCTGAAAAATGTGTGGCTGCCTGACATTTTCTAGCAAAGCTGTTTGCTTTATAATTTTCAGTCTTAGGATTCTGACAGGTTGGGAAAAATGTGCAAGGAGAAATACTACGCAGATATTAGGGCTTAGGAAAAATTGCTCTCTATTTGGCAAAAGTTGATTTTCATTTTTTATGTTCAGAAAAAAAGGAATTACTGGTGACACAGATACTCTTACAGAGTTTTGAAACCATTCTTTCAGCTACAAATCACTATCTGATTTTATTAAAGGGATTATTTGGAAGCATCATACAGCTCCTGTATAGGTACAATAATACAATTCTTGTACTCTGCATGAGCTCTACTACTATGAAGCCCAAAGCCCACCCAACCCACCACCTGTGGTCCAGTTTGTGGCACTGGAGCCAGGGGAAGGCAAACCTCGGGGTGTGGCGGAGACAGGACCGCAGCCCGAGCAGAATTAATTGCAGGCCTTGTGGTGATCAAGGCTCCAGAGAATGTGCTCACCATGGCCTGGATAAAAGAGCTCCCAACGGAATTTTAAAAAATAAGGATTTTTTTTAAGCCCCACAAACATTTGGATGGGGGAGAGGAAGCGCTCTGGTTCCGTGCCTCTGCAGTGGGAAGGGCTGCTTGTGGATGGTGACTCCACAGAGTGATGTTTTTTGCCTGCAAACACAGCTCTAGGTCAGCAGCCGAACTGTGGCTACCAGAAAAGCAGAATGTTTGTAACAAAGCAGGTATCCTGTGTCTGGAGCAGGGGTCGTCTCTCCATGCCCTGCAGGCTCACTGATCTGGGTAAGCTGAGGGTGAGTGATCACTCCCTGCTCTGCTGAACCTGATCAAAGCATTTCCAGCTAACAGCTTCAAATAACAGGGGGCTGAGAGAGACTGTAAAGGCTGACGGGTCCACTATTAAAAATCAGGAATCACTGCTTTCACAGCAGAGGGGTGTCTTTTAATTATGTTTTATACAAATCCCTTTTATAAATGGTTAAGGACACGCAAACAACCAGTTCCCACCTAGGCAGCAACCTCCCTCTGGCACAGATCCATTTCATTTCTGCAAAGTACTTAAGTACATGCTTAACTTTAACCACCTGAACTGTCCCACTGGAGCCACGGAGATGACTCATGAACTAAAGTTAGGCCCCCGCTTGCGTATCCTGCTGACTGTGGGCTTCTGCAGTATCTGCTGCCAGATGTTTGGGAGAGGAAATGAAAGAAACTCTGTAGTGGACAGTTAAGGGAGTAATTAACTAACAGAGGAAACTTTGTATTGCTTCCAAATATCTGAAAAGTGATCTAACGTGACAGTTGATATTTTGGTAGTCCAGACATAGGTTTAAACCATTTTTAGTCCTATTCAGGTCTTGATCTTTTATGTTTAGTCTCCTGGATTCTTCTCTAATGCTCCAGTGTGTCCACACTGGGCTTTATCAACTTTGTGGTTTTTTCCTAATTTAAATATGCATTAATATTCTTCATGCACTTACCATTAAATACAAAATTGCTGGGTAAGAAGAAAGAAAAATGCTATGCTCAATGGATGTAATGCTTCACTGTAGAAAGGCTAGAGTAGAAGATGGTGGGGTTTCCAGCACACCTCTACTTTTGCAACCCATACACTGGTTTTCTTTTCTTTTTTCCTTTCCAGCGTACTCATCTTTCACTTGGACTGTCTTCCAACAGCTCTTTAAGGGAGAACAGCACAGTCTCTGCACAAACAGCACAGTGCTGGGATAGTGTTAACAGGAGACTTCAGCCTGAAAATCTCACAACAATTTCCTATGCCATAAGCAGCACCCATCACAATAAGGTCTTTCATTCAGATTATACAACCCCGCACGATGCCCCACACGGGGCAGCTCCCACAGCCAGAGCCCAGTGTTAAAGGCAACCCTCCCCACAAATCCCACACTGCGGGATCCCTCCGGTGTGTTCCCCGTAGGACGGATCAGGCAACCATCACTTGCAGGACCTCGTGCATTTTGTGGAAGTGCTGTTTTTCCAGCTCTGGGTTGCGTGGAGTTTTAGAGAAAAGTGTTGCAGACTTGTGACAGGCTGTCACAATCTGAAAGAGAGACAGTGAGAGATTTATTAGGGGAATCACCTTAGCCTCAAACACAGCCTTCTTTGAGGGCTGACGCTTCATTTCTTCCTGGTGCCACCTCTGAGGGCTCTAATTCCCCAGGGGACAGCAGTGGGATAAAACTCACCATCTCCTGTCTTCCTCACCAGTGTGGACTTAGCCCATTGCTTCCTGAAATTGCCCTGGACTTCTCATACACAGATGACCATCTCAAATCCTACCTGAGCTGCTTGCACTGGGCCATGCTGGCTGAGCTGCTGTTCCATTTTCTGTCAGTTCCTTGCAGAGGTCAGTCCCTGGCTGGGTCTCCCACTTCCTTTAAAAGCAGGCTGCTCCAGCGCAGGCCCGACAGGCTAGAAGGGGACTGAGCAGGAAGCCTTGCCTTGCTAATTCGTGGTGGGGTGACTTTATTCTGGAATAAATTCCTCTGGAATGACGGCATGCAGGACAATCTTTTCTGCAATCACCAGCTTAGTTTTGAAAAGCAGGGGAGAAATAGCACACAAGAGGCCACACTGCAATGAAACGACTGCTTCAAATTCCTTCGGTGTGAGTCCTGCCTTTCCTTAACGTCCATGGGAACTCTGCCAGTAACGCTACAGTTTCTCCCTTTGTATTAGTGTCCAGCAAAGCCTGATCTCCACGTCAGCTCAGAAGATGGCACAGCACTGATTTCTAGTCTGAAAGAGCACGCAGAGGTATTGTGAATATGTACCTCATTCTTAACTTTCATCCTATATGACAGCTACTTTTAGTTATGTCATACCCTATAGAGCAGACCTCTCTTCCTTCCTGACACTGGAAAGGAAACAAAGGCTTGTTGTTTCTCTGAAGTACTAGAGCTACTCTTAATTTCCATCCAGAAAAGCCCTTCTCACTATTTATTCTGTCCAGAAAAAGATCATAGATGGCAGTGGGTGAAACACTGACACAGATTTTAGAAAGTTCCTCCACTGCTCTCCTAGCAGAGGAGCCAGGAAGGGAATATATAGCTACAGTTCTTCAGTCCCACTAGGTACCCCTAAAGCCTAAAAAGTCCTTAGAGTGTATCTCTTCTAGAATTATTACTCAGCTTTCAGTCTACTCACATGCCTATATAACATGCACAGCCACCATCAGTGCTGCTCCACACTGAGTCTAGAATATAATTCAGGACAAAAGTCAAACACTCAGCTGGGCAAGGGCATTCAAGAAGGTCCTATGCTGTTTTCTCTGGTGGGGAAGGAGGGTTTCTGCAGCAGGTAGTTCCTCTCTTTGGTGTTTTTTGAGCAGGGTTTGAGCAAGGAGCCGTCCATCTGGGGAATTCTCGCCTCCCCCTGGGCAGCTGCTCTCAGGGCTGGCAGCGCCTGCACAGCAGCTTCTCCATCTGGCAAAGCAGAGTCCCCACCCTTGGTGCCAAGCTGTCAGTCTGCTCAGAGTTTTGCAGTCTGGGCTCACACTCCCGGGTAGGTGGGTCAATAACACTAAGAACTTTATTAAAAAATAGACCTAGGCTCATCAATACACACCAATATAAAATTGTTTCAGGGCACATGATCCTTCACAATGTATCAGCTTGCATTTGGCACTGCCTTAGCTTCCAGTCTATGGGCAGTGCCTACGAAACCTGCAGAGCCGCCATCGGTGTTGTTTGTACTGGACCAGCAGCTCTCACCCTGCCGTGAATGAGGAAGAAGGAAAGGGAAAGGACACGCAATTCCCTTGCTCCTTGTGCAAAGAGCAGTTGCAGTCCAGCCCCTGGTCTGGGTCTGTGGGTCTCCCCTGATGGGGCTTCTGTCCATTATGGTTTTCTGTGTATTGCAGCAGGAGACTTCTTGCTCTGATCTGTCTCACTGCTTGGTAAGAAGCGAGAATGCCTTCATACAGAAAAGCTGCAGCTTTCTAAATAATGTTACAGCTCCTGGACTGCATCCTAAACCTTGCTGGGAGGTGGGTCCAGGGCAGCTGCTGCCCCTGTACCAGGTCCTGATGCCAGCTGGGTCCTTGGCACTGAGGTCTCAAGGCACCTCCCCAGCATTGGGACATCCAACACCAGGGGAGTAGGTGGCATCACTTCAGAGACATCTCCTTTAGCTCAACTCCACAGGTTGTGACAGGGACTTTAATTAACATTTGCCACTGTGGTTTGACCAACAAACCAAAATGTTTCCAGTGGCCCTTCACCTTTAAGGAGGATTGGAAGAGTGATGCAGGGAGTTTGGGCTGCAGTCAGCCCCTTTCGTCCTTTCAAAAAGGGGATTCTGGATTTGGATGGCAAATACTTGACTTGCAGGTAGGTTTAACCACAAAATCTCCCCAACTCCAGTTCTTTGCCGTAGGCATCAGATATGTGACTTTTCAACTCTTTTCAGGCTCACTCTGGTTATTTAATATTACCATGTACATTTCTGGGTGAATTGTTTCATATATATTTCTGAGAAGAAAATTTGTTTCTATAAATGCATAGATGCAAATTAATAGCAAATTAAACTGGAAAATTAAAACTAGCATCATCTCATCCAAGTAAAGAGACTACACTACAAGACAGCCTTGTAATACCCATTTCACTCTTGTAAACAATGCATCTCTTTAAATGTGGACTGCAAAAATCACACACAATACTTTGGTTCAGGAATCCGCTGGCTGATTTTCTGAATCACTGTTTTTAATATAGGGGATGTGGGCGTCTAAAAAGCCTTCTATATATAATTCTGAAGAGCCATCTCATTCTGTTTCTGCAACTTATTTTACCAGTTTCTCCTGATTCATTTTTTAGTGAATGCTGAGCATTTTAAGAGTGGAGACTGAGCAAAAATGCTCTAAATAGATCATTACAGTTTGCAGCTCCGTGACTTCCCAAGAGGTTATTATATAGCAAGCAGTGAGAAACAGCTCTCACTGAGTGAAAAATTATTCCATTGTGTAGTATTATTCAAGCAATTAGAAATCATACTGTCTACAAAATACTGTATCTCTAGGTAGCAATTTTGGGTGTTGTATCATGCCTACTTAAGTGTGTAGCTACAGCAAAAGAAGTACTATGTTAACAATACAACCATTTCTCAATCAGAAGACTAACAAATTCATAAAAACAACAATATACTGTAATTGAAATACACCATTTCATTTGCTTTAGACATCAAAATTCCAAATTCCAGAGTCTCCTGGATTCTTGATTTCCTTGCCATTTATAAATTCTTCATTTGGCCAAGGAGAGTGAGCAATATTTTATAGTATGGAGAAGACATTCACAGGAAGCAAGAGGTAACTTCCCTTTCCTTCCACAGCACTCCTGACTCTTAACTGCTCCAAAACACCCAAAATCTGGTCTTGCATTTTTCTTGGCTAGTACAACAGACTGCCGTAAGACTAAGCAGAATATTTTTAAGAATTTCTGAAGACCCGTAGTCAGCCTTTTTCTTTAGAAAATTAGATTGTGTCAGCATATTAACTTGAAGCATGGTGTTAAACCCAGCTTTGCAAATTATATAGATGTGGGCTAAGGGGGCCAGAGCTTACCAATTAGCCAGCTCTTAGGGTAGATCTCTTTTATCGACAGAAGCAGAAAAAGACTATTTTTGAAGTCAGCTAGGATACTTTGATTGCTATTGGCTTCATTTGATAAGCTCCCAGGTACATTACAATGATATTGGTGAAAAAAGTGGCATGATATGCCAGTGAGGTATGGAGGGGCAAAAGCATGATTACTACCTACCTAAAATTCACACAGTCAGTGCCAGATGTGACCACAGGAGGAAGAGCTCCCATCTTGAATGATCCTGGCATGTGGCTGCTTAAAGAGAAAATGTTTTGGGTAAGTAATAGGAGATCTATGGTGTGTGCTGGTCCAGAGCTTGGAAACCACTCTCAGCTCCTGGCAGACAGCCCACAATTCAAACTCTGCACTTCGGACCTCCCACCCCGTGGCTGCCATTCCCTGCATCCCTGGGGAGGCAGGACTTAACTGTGAGTTAAGTCTCGGTGATCCTTCTCCACAGCTATGACCTTCAGATATTGCTGAAGGACTTCCCACCACTCCCTGAAGTGGCCTGGCACACTTGAGGGGCTCGGGAGCACCTGTGACAGGTGGATCACTGCAGGACTGGAGGATCCAATGCTGAAGGCACACTTCAGGAGGCACTGGACCAGTCTAGCCCAGGGATCCCAAGGTTTTCGGAGTCCATGCAAGTTGTTGGCTGACACTGGGCCTCCTCCATAAAAGCCCCAGGGTTGGGGAGAAGGAAAGAGTGAGTGTGAGAGAGGCAGGAAAGCACAAACACCTCTGTATGTAATGTCTGCATTTCATAAGACTTTCTGTTACCATGGCAATGAGCATGGTATAAATACCCAGAGAGATCTCCCCTGTGGCAGTGCATTCTGCTGCTCCCATGCTGCAGGGCCAGTCTGTGTACAGACATTTTGATGGGCATCTGCAAACCCTCTCTGGTAAAACTGTCAATGATTTTGTTCAATCTCAAGCCTATAGTTCACTGAGCAAAAGTGCTCTTTCCACTTCATTCACCTCAACTTACTTTCTGGCTCCTACAAACAAGCAAATAAATTCTTTTAAAATGTAAAGATGGAGGATTGCATCCTTATTAATTTGTATTCAGGCTAAATAATCAATAGAAAGAGCTACGTTTTAGTTGCTTTAGTTATATTTGGAGTCAGACTTGGTACAAGCATTTCCAATAACAATTTAGTGTGACGAAAACTGCTAATGCTGTTGAATTTCGAGTTGTAATGGAGTTATAACAGATTCAGGTTAGCCAGTCACAGAGAAGCATAGCCTTAAGCTGAGTGCAATAATCAAGAAAGAAGTGCCTATGTTTCATAACATAGAAACCCTTCAATTGATTTTTCCAGGATGGGTGCAGTCTTGCATGAGATGCAGATGGAAATTGGTGGATTTTGTTATAAAAATCACACATAATCCTGTGTACAGAATCTAAACATCTTATTTTAAAAGGTTTACTGCCCCCTAATTCATTTGACAGGTGTGGTACTGGCAGTGACCAGATTTGCCAGGACACCTCCTTTCCATTCACCCCCTGCTTTTTGAGTGTACAGTTGAAAAGAGGAAAATGAAACAGCAGAAGGATATATATGTTCCTTCATATTACATCTATGCAGGAAGACAAACTACTTCAGAAGGGGAAAAAGCGTGTCTTCATTTGGAAATGAGGTTTGCTCTTATGCTGAGGAAACTCAGTCAAACTCAAATCCAAGCTAGGGCAAGAGAGCTGGTATTTTCCACATAAATTAGCCGGGTAAATTACATACAGGAATCCCACATAGCTTAACCCAACCTGTTGTGTGGAGAACACAATAAAAATGTCAAGCTGCCTGATTTTATCTTATGACAGTTAACAGAAGATCAAGCCAAAATGGGAATGAGAGAAATGTGCCTTGAAAGAAATCCATACTAGGATTAACTTCTTCCTGTATTCTTCCTGGTAACAAGCATGTAATATGGAAACAAATGGGGCTGGGAGCAGGAGGAGAGTCATGGAAAAGCCAGGTGGTGGGATGAAAGAACCCTTCCTGCTACCAACACTGCGTCGCTTCTGACAAGTCGAAATTTTCCAGAGCAGCACTTATTCTCCCTTTAGGTTCTGAATAAGACAGAGAAGAGGCCCGTAGAGCCCAGATGTGTGGGAGAAGCAAGAAAGAGTGAATGTCCCCCTGAGCCTAACTGGGATGGGTTTGCAGTTTAAATCACGCAGAATAATTCTTTGTTAATCCCAATTCTTCATCCTCTTAAAATGAGTCTTCTATGCTGCTTCCTCCAGCAGAAGTGTGTTTTTCTCCATCTCCTCACTCTTTATTTCTAATCCAAACAATTAAAAATAACAAGGAAGAGCAAGAGAGAGCACCAAAGGAGTGTGGAAAAGGGAAATCTGCGTTGGCACTGAGAGCTAGTTGAGATGAATGTTTATCCCACAGTGTAATCGAGACAGTTCTAATAGAATTGTACTGTAACCCCATGCTAAAACTGAATAAGAGCTCGTACAACTCTTCATACTAAATAATGTCATGATCCTGCAGTACTTTTAAATTGAAAACTCTTCCAAGAATTGAGAAATTGGTTTGACCTTTCCTTGGACACAGGTTAGGTGATTCACGTAACAACTGGAGGGGGAAGGGGACATTGCATGAGTCACTTATGTTTGTTATATGACAAGCACCTTCTCCGAACTGTTTATTTCACCAACTTTCATTTCCATCTGCTGCCCTGTGACCATGACAGAACATGTCATCCCCAATATGTGCCTTATACTTGCTTCTTAGTGATGAAATAGATTACAGAAGCTATTCAGTGGACCCAACCAACTTGAACAGAACAGAAAATTCTTGCTTATACTGAAAAAACACTTCTCAGCCACTGGCTTGATTCTGATCTGGGACCCATCATTGTGGCTGAAGCCAATGGAGATGCAAAAAATTCATGAAAAGTGGTTTCCTGATCACCTGGTTCTTTCAGGCATTAACCACTTCTAATAAAAAAGATCCCAAAATAACAAATACCACCACTTCTAATAACAAATATCCCACTTAGTTAGACCTGTAGTCTATCTAGCTCAACAACTCTTCATCCCATAATAGACAAACCCAGATGCCTAGAAGATTTTAGAAGTAGAAGGAAAGTATATTCCCTCATTTCCCTGTTTCTAGAATTCCACAGCTAAAGGACTTGCATGTTCTAATATTCCTGGGACAGATTTCCTGTGCCACAAGGATGGTTTTTTTTACAGGGACAAATATCTGCCTACAAGGACTAGAATGCCCTGTATGCACTTTCCCATGCTGTCCTGAAGATCAGAGACAGCTCTTGCCAAAGGTGAATGCTGCTCTGTAACTCCAAATGTTCGAGGAGTGCTCCCAAGTGACTTGGTGGGGACTTTCCCAAGTCATTTGCCTGATGGCAGAGAGAGGGCTAATGGAGAAAAACCCAAAACTCAACACTTCAGAAAGAACTTAGGCAAGTATCACAATTTAAAAAGTGTACATTTGGGGAATGATAAATAGAAAACAATAGGAATGGGCTGAAGGGTTATTTTTTAACATTTCCCTTCCATGTGAGCAGAATGATAATTGTGTCCTTGATGTTCCAATATCAGTCATACACTGAGACAATTTACTTAAGACGGTTTTATAAACTTTTAAATCAGAACACATACACCAAGATGAACATGCTGTTGTGGCAGGAACATCATCACTTCCCTAAGAGTGACAGCATCACCGCTGCCTATCGGTGACACACTCTGTAAAAAGGTACAATCTTCCATAAAAGCCTTTCAGGAATTTTGGGAAGCTGCAGGCAGGATATCCTCTCATGTCACATACTCTGATGTGCCAATATCAAGAGCACAACCCCCAGGATGTCCCAGATATGGCCCTGTGTTAGCTTGGAAGCTGGAGAAAGTTACCCTCTGCAGGCTTTTGCACATCTGTCAGAAGAGGAACATGGAGCCCTGGAGCGTGTTACAGACGGGTTTATAAACAAGGACAGATGCAAGTCTTTCCTTTTCTCCATTTGATTTCAGGACTGTGGGTGAGTTGGGCATGCCTTGCCATGTTCTTTACAGTGAATAAAGGCATTTTTTCTTCTGCTGTTATCAGCAAGAGGTGATATCCATGTGACTGCTCTGCATTCAGCTGGCACCTCTGACAGTCTCGCCTGCACTCTGTCCACCAGCACTTGAAAGTGGCCTGTAACCTCAGATTAAAGAGATGACTCTGAGTGCCTGTGCATGCTGCTGCCCATGGATAGCTGCTCCTTGAGTCATGCCCTCAGGAAGGTTGTGGTAGCCTAGGAGAGAATTCCTACAGGTAGATAAGCACATTCAGAATAAGAGGCCATGATGATGTGGGGGGGGGAAGTCAGGACACCCAGCAGAGAATCTGCAGCAAACTAGGACTATACCAATGGAGATTAATAAAAGAAACATTTTGCCTAATGCCAGAGGAGATTTTAAATTGGACAGAGGGGAAAAAAAAGAAATATTTTTGCAAGACACTAAAGCCCCCCAAAAAATAGCCATGATCCTTTTGCAACTGCATCCATAAAAATATACTCCATAATCCAAGGAAATTCGGTACAGTTCTCTGCTTACTGTGGCATTACATCCCTTGGCATTAACTGGAAAGGCAACAGTGTATGTGTGCACATGAGTGAGTGTGACAGCACTTAGGAGGATGAGAATGGAGCTTTTTTCTTTTCGACTGCCTTTTAATGAATGAAAAATGAAAAATTCAAAGCCTTGCTGCGTGATGCTGATCTCCACATTTGGCATCTGGGATTAATCCTGCAGGCCTGCTGTGTGTGGATACCCCTCCACATCTCCAACAGAGAGACTGGGAGTGCAGCATCCAGCCCAAGGTGCTGCTGTGTCCCTGCTTCCTGGGGATATTGTCTCATCACAGCCAGGAAGAAAAACAAAACAAAAATCCAAGCAGGCAGCTGCAGAATTGGCTTTTAGACTTAACATTCAGAATAGGTTACAGCAACACCTGACTACCAAACTATTGCATTTGCTAAATATTTAAGCAGACAATGCAGATAATTGTATCTGAAACCATTTCTTTCTGAGAAAAGAATATGGAGCGACAGGGCAGGATCCTGTTTGGCTTATGTTAGGCATATTAAATGAATGTTAGCTGGTGTTGATAAGTCTGTCAATCCACAAGAGGGGGAAAAATGCCTTAAAGGAAATAACCAGAGCAGGAAGAAGAAAATCTGTATTCAGGACAGTGCTCTGGGTACTGGATTGCAGCAGTGATGGAGAGAGTGGAGGTGAAAGGGAGAAGCACACACTATTCCATATGCTGTCCTGATTATCAGGCAAGGTGGCTGAGGCAGTGTGAGTTATTTGACTAGGAAAAGGTGTGTAAATAGCAAATAAATGTTATCTCTGATCCTTTTAAGATTTTTAATAGCTTTTCTAGATTCAAATGTTGAGAAACATACCAGGAAGCTGACAATGGTATACCTGGAAAAGAGCAGACCAGCCACCTCTGGAATTTCCAATGGATGCTGTCTTCAGCACAGGGACATGAAGACAATCCTTACCCAAAGGAGTGGAGGGCACTGACAGGGCAGTGTGCTAACGCCACTTCTTTTGCTCTAGCTGAATAAGGGAGCATTTTTTAAAGCATCCAAGTGCAGTTCTGGTTGAGAAGCCAAATGTCTGAGTTAGATCCATGTGGTGCTAGACTTAATATCCCCTGCTGAGAGGCAGGGCCATGTTTGCATGACTGTACAGGCTTCTGCACTGGAGCTGGACAGACAAACTTACTTCAGACTTACTAAGTGCTGTACAAAAGTAAATATTTAGATATCTACACGTACAAATGCACTCTTGATAGGTTTATAAATGTGCTGTGTAGTTAGGCACCTGCTCTTAAATCAGTGTGAACCTTAAGTAACAAAATCCTCCTGGAAATCCCACCAAGCATGGCATTTTGTCTTCTACCTTCCATTCTGTAGGATCCAGCCCACTGACTGTCACTGAGGCCTTACATACTTGTATGGCTCAGTTCCCTCTGAAGATGGAATGGAGGCTTCTGCATCATGTGAATACCTTTTAATTTCTATTGTTTTCAGCCACCTGAAAAAGAGATCAAATAGAAGATAAGGTGCAGAATCTCTAACGGGCAGCACTTGTCTGGCTGCCCACATCAGCCTATGGCCACGACTCCCTTCCTCATCCACTGCTTCAAAGTGTTATGCTGTGAGGATGGACAGAAGATGTCCAAGGCAAGGAAGGATCCAGAAAGGTGGTGGCATTTCCGGGGTGGCAAGGAGCATAGCTCCTGCATCAGTCCTGGCCATGGCCCGTGGTCACAGGCTCGAAACCACTTGTAAGGGCTGGCCATGCTCCTGCACAGCCCTGGCACAAAGCAAGCTCATGCAGTTTGCCAGTGATGTTGACCCATACAGAAAGCGGTATTTTCTGCAGGAATGGGGGGCAATAACGTTTGACCGAGCAAGGATGTTCACGAGTCACTCTGGAGGCTCCCAGTTTCATGATAACGAGGTTTCTGGTGCAACTGCCCAAATATTCCTTTTAATTTTCTCCTTCTTCTTGAGTTAACTTAGGTAACCTTGGACTTACACATTTGCAATAAGCTCTAGACTCAGTCAGTGGACTGGCTGTCAACCACAGTCAGGTGACATCCTGGCCTACTTTATATGTGAGCAGCATCTTGCAGCTGAATAAATGGTTGATTATGAGCAATGTCTGTAGAGCAATCTGTGGAGACTGTTCTACCTGTGACTGATAGGCACACTGTGCCCCTTCCTCACCACCTGAGGGATTTGCACTCGAGCAGAGTTATAAGTGTATTTATGAATTCCAAACTTTGTTATTGTAATTCCCTAGTCCTGCATACACAATTGCCAAGTTTAAAGAGAAAATCGATTCAGAACATCACATCTTCTCAAAAGCACAGCAACCAACAGTACTTCATCCTCTATATCCTATTCTCAACTCTGCTGCTACCCTGAATACTGAAAAAAAATTGAAAAATCCTTTTTCAATTTTCTTTCCAGTGTTCTTCAGGGGAGTGCATAATGTACCCAAAGGCTGGCTGCACTGCTTGTCATTTGGATGTCCCACAACACCTCCAAAGGTCAACTGTAAAGAGAAGGTTTGTGCCAGGGCAAACTTTTAGAAGAGAACAGGAACAAGCCACACTTGTTTTGAAGGGAAATGCAAGACAATTTCTTTAGTTCTAATCCAGCTATGTATCATCTGTGAGGGATACCTAGACTCCTATGATGAGTGCTAAAGAGCCACATTTTTAGAAAAGGTGACAGGAAACTGTACATACACAAAACCCGCAAGTATGGAAACCCACTTCCAAGCATTCTTCGAAAAGCTGCTCAATCTACCTCATACAATAATACAACTTTATCCTCTGGACATATCACACAAAGGTTTGAACTACTTCAAAAACAAAAATGGAGGATTGCTGCAAGGTCAGGGACACTAAGTACTTACTGCAAACACTACTGATAATTAAACCACTTTTTTTTTTTTTTTTTTGGTCAAACTTTGTCCATTTAATAATACATATGCCTTTCTGCAATCAGTTGAATTCCAGCTGTATATGCCTCATCCTGAAGAGCACAGCTGTCAGCATAATGGGCACATTTCATCTCTGGGATGAGATCTGGGTGGCAAATCTCAAAGGAGTATCAAAATCCTTCCTCAACTGCAGAGTTCACATCATGCTCCTATACAGAGAAGTCCCAGGGTTCAGTGGTGTGGCAAGGGGCCAGTGGCTCAGCGAATGTCTTCCATGGAGAAAAGGTCACACCTGAGTGGATACAAGGAATATAAACTCCGAAATTACACTTCCAGGCTTGCTCTTGCAAAAGGGAAGTTTCTCCTGCGTTGCACTATCTGAAAGCCAGAAACTCAGTTGCACGGGCCCTTGAGGATGCATTGATTGTTTTAAAAGGCTCCATGAATGGTAATTATGAAAAGATTCATTATAGGGGAAAAAATCCTTAGGGATCTAAAAACTGAAGAAACAAAGGATAAAAATCACAGGTTTAGTCTTCTGCCTTCTTCTTCCTTCCTTGAAGCCTCTACTGGCAAGGTCTGGAAATGCTTTTGATTATCTCCAAAAATGACAGAAGATGAAGGCACTCGGCACCTTGCACAATCAGGTACTTAATGTCCTTACCCTCCCTGGGGCTCTGCTGCTGACAGCAAATGAACTGATAGCTCCTGCTGCTCCCACCAGCCTGGTTCTCTGTGTCACCCACCCACACACACACATTCATTCTCTCCCTCATGATTTATTCATTCAGTTTATTTATTTATGTAGGTCATTTTCAGTAGTAGTTTTACAAATAACGGTGGAAGTGAAAAAAGAGCAAGACAGAAACAAAGTTAAGGAGAGAGCTGGTGGCATGCAGGGAATGGCACGGGGAACTCTGCTGAAAACAAGATGTACGCTAGAGGACTGTTCCTGATTTTCTCCTCAGGCAGAGCCTGAGCAAATTCCAAGTGACATCAGCTCCACCAGCCTTTGCTCGACACTGACTTCACGCAGCCAATCCACCTGGTGCTCATGCCCTGCTCCCTGGGCTTGCATGGTCTTCCTGATTGCACTTGAGGCCTTTTGGAGCTCTCTGAAGGCTACTTCTGCATTTAGAGACCATTGTTTCGGTTTTCCAGGCACTCAGTCAGTAACCGTGTTCTAAAGCTTTAATCACAGGGGTCTTTGCAGTAAAGAACAGGCCTATTTACATTGCCTAACTTAGGTGTCTAAATTAGATTACTTCCCTTTATTTCCTTTTTAGCCACCCTCTAAAGAAACTCCCTTTTCTACACTGAACCCACAGGAACTCCAGGGAAATCACCTTCCTAAGGATATAATCAGACATGGTAAGCTGATCTTAAGGCTTTCTGTCACTGAAAGAAGCAGTCTTGTTCCTTCACCTTGCGTGCTTTTTCCTGTCTTTTTCCTCTTCCTTCCCCTAATTCCACCTGTTTCCCACCCATGCTTCCTTACTTTTGACACTTACCTGACCCCTCGCTGAGCTGATTCAGCTCATTGAACCGACAGAAAATAAATCCAGAGAAGTAAAAAAAAAGGACAGTTTTCTGATGGGTTAATGAGCTGCATCAGCTCAGTGAATATGAAAGTCAGCCCAAGGGTGAGTCAGGATCATGTAGGAGGGAGTGTGAAGAGCAAGGAGGATTGACCCTTTTCACAGCAGAAAGTGATCAAAAGAGCTCAGTTTGTCTCCACTAATGGTATCCTTAGTTGAGAATATAAAGTAGATGCCTGGAAACAGACAGAATTTATCCTTGCTGTTCTGGCTCTGCAGTAATGAATTTGTATTTCATTTTCTTTCCCTTCTATGCTCAGCTGGCATGTTCTACCACAATTCACAGCCTGAGAGTGTTATAGAGACCCCCTTCAAGCACAGCATCTCTACACTGCTAAGAAATTCTGTCTCTCAGATGTTTCACAAATACATGAAACATTGAAAACCATTAGGTATCAACTATGACCTGCCCTGTTATGGAGTCTAGTGGAGAAGCACATAAGGGGAGCTAAGAGCAGCACAGTTGTCAAACTGTGAAAGTCGAACTGTGACAGTGAAATGAAACCTTGGCTGCTCCATTTTTTGATACTTTCAGACCAAGACTGGGCACTTTCTTCACAATATGCTGTGCCAAGCACAAGGTACATAACATGTTATGCTCTGCAACACGGTTAGTTCAGTGAAACTGAAGGTTCTGTGATATATTGGAGGCCAAAGAAAATAACCTTATATTCCATAAATCTGTAAAGCACTGATTACACAAAGGAAAAAAAAAATACCAAAGCAAGACTTTTTAGTTAATGAGAAAAACCAATTCCCATTGTTCTTCCAAAACAAAGAGGACTTTTCCCTATGTCCTTCATTTTGGATTAGTAGTCCTTACCTAACAGGAGGAGAGCTCCTTCTTTTTTGGTCTGTGGACACGAGCACCAAACCAGCAATTACAGAAATTGCAGGTGTCCTCTCTGTTTTCAGAAAAGTAATTTTTGAATGCACGTGGCATCTCAGCATTCTCCTAGCAATGTTCTGGCAATGCTTTTGTCACTTCTGCTTCTCCCATGGTGTAAGAAATTATGTGCTCTGCCCCAGACTTTCCTGCTCAGGTTGTGATGGAAGCACAGGCAGAGTGTGCACTCCAAAGGGTTACATACCACGTGGAGACATTCAAGGCCCTCAAAATGTAATCTCTATTCTGACTGCAAAATCTGTGGAAGATGTTTTATTTCAACAAGGCTCTCAGCCTCTCTTCATGGGTTAAGGAGAAATATTTTCATTTCCTATCTTCATTATCACTTTTTATATTCAGAACACATGCAGACAAGCCCAGTCGGAAC
Organism: Eulacestoma nigropectus; assembly: GCA_013397775.1. Taxonomy (NCBI): domain Eukaryota; kingdom Metazoa; phylum Chordata; class Aves; order Passeriformes; genus Eulacestoma; species Eulacestoma nigropectus. Next base: position 834,020 of record VZTE01006300.1, on the reverse strand, counting down.
TACAGATATTAAAGTGGTAGGTGCCTGCCCTGGCAATAGTCTGTTTGCAAGTCTTTTTTTAAGGAGTCTTTTTGTAAGACTCCTTTAATCAGAGTCCTCCAGTGGTCTAACCAGTATCCTAGTTAGCTTGCATTCCTATCAGTCATGACAAGTCGTGATTGCATTTTTCCTGCCTCAATTTAAAACTAGTCTGGCTTCCTACAGTTTCTTCATTTCTCTTTCTCTCTTTTTCCTATGACTAACATATTTTTTTTTCTGAGTTAAAATCTGTCACAGGTTTCTACCCATGGTCCAGGACTAGTGTAAATAGTGACTCTTGTTCTGTAGCAAGTTGGTTTCCTGTTGCAACATCACCCACACTAAGGAAACCACAACTGTTCAAAGATGGACCCATTTTAAGAACAGTTAGGCTGTAGAAGATTATCAGTCATTGAGACAAAGGGCTCAGGTGACTTCTTAAAAAATTAGGAGAGTAGGGAAAGTCTTCTGACATACTGAGATACTGGAGTCAAGATGGGAGAAATACCATTTGCAGGTTGCTCTGTTTAGGGGAATTAAACATTTCAAGATAGTTTGAAAGTTTTTGTGTCTGAAAATGAAACGGTGCTCTGATGGGAAGGATTAAACAGATTAATGAGTGAAATTATTATGGGCTACAAGACAAGCTTTTCTACTTCACAGTGGGCAGGGAGGATGACATCCCCTATCTTCAGTGCTCTTTGCTACTTCTCCTGCATGTTCTGAATATTGTGATTTATGGCTCTTATCACAGCAGAGATTAATGCCCTGGTCACATTGAGCCCTCCCTGCTGCTCTGTGCTGTGAACACAGATGGACACCTCCACTGCCTGTGTGTGTCCACATGCACAGGGGCTCCAGTCACATCTGTCCCTTCGGGCACCCAGGCTGGGTGCAGCTCAGAGCATGAGAAGAGTCCGAGTTCTCCCATGTAAAATACATAGATCTGATAAACACCTGCCATGTCATTCGCCTGTCCTTTCTCATCCCTCTCCAAGATGGGGGGATACAATTTGCCAGCACAGTGAAGCCCTGGACACAATTTCCTCATGCAATGTAATGTTACAAACAAGGAAGTGGTATGATACAAACCTATGTTGGGAACCTCTTCAACAGAGAAACTTTGGGGTGAAATGAAGGAACAGCTCCAGGTAAGAGTTCAGACTCAGCACTCTCTGGGGAAGTCTTCATTGTTTTCCTGTCACATTTCAGACTGATAAGTACCTCTTGTACATAGAGATTTGTTGCTCTTTTCTGACTGGATTAACTGCAATTAAGCTAGAACTTCTTTGCATGGAGAAAAGGGTCTGACCAGCTATTCTGGCAGCAGACATTTTGCACTCCAGGACTACGCGGTCTCTTTTTACCTTCTACAAAACAGATTAAGCCACACTGCAGAAGGACACTGTACAGTATGAAAGGATCTACGCATGGAAAGGTGCAGAATAATCAGCTTTTAAGTACGTATTTCAGTGATTTTCAGCAGCTTTCCCATGAATGCAAACCCATCCCTAAAATTTAGGGGTTTTATCTACATTCTAGCAAGTCAAAGGAACAGGAATTGGTTTGAGTTTCCATTGCTTGTTTTATTCCAGAAAACGTTCAGTTCTTATCTCTTGATGTACTGGTATTTTATGTACTGTACCTCTGACTAGTGCTCTACAAGATGCTAAAGAGAAGGAGGATTTTTTTGTGTATGTCTTTGTAAGAAAACATATTATACATTTATGAAAAAAAATCATCAAAAAGACAGCTCTATATTTCTCTCTGCTCCACAGCAGTCTTAATACAAACTACTGATAAGTCTAGTTCTTATGCTTGTGCAGGGAACAGGTTTCCAAAGGCCTGTTCCAGAGAGCCCTGATTAGATAATACGTAACAGAGAGAAACCATGGGCTAGAGGACTTTGTTTTCATTTGCAGCTCATTAGAGGCAGCCCAGAGCTAACCTAAGCCTCCTGGGTGGGAGATACTGGATCAGGATAAAACCAGGCACAGACAAAACAGCACTGCTTACACTTGATACAGCTGTACCTTGAGTTCCCACATGATCAAAAAATAATAAGCCACCAAAGGAATAGGCACTGTCTTCAAAAGCCGCAAAACCCGTGCATGCAAATCCCTGCAGTCCAGTGCTTGTGGGGGTTCTTGCACTGTAAAGCTGGCCAAGAAAAGCACCCTTAGTCTACGAAGGTGACTCTACCCTCCTACAGTTTCAGATAGGAAATTAGACCAAACTCTCCTCCTGCTGCAGAGGATGAGACAGGCAAGTGGTGGAGGCAGGTCTTTACCAGTTCCACCCAGACTAAGACAAAGGGCTCCCTTAAGCCAAATTAAGGCCACCTTATAGGGGGGAAAGAAAGAAGAGTGTCCATGTGCATCTAATTCCATTTCTAAATTAATTTAGTTAAATCAGTATGTGATTACGTGAGTAAGGCTTATTGTTGGAAAGCTAATTCTAAATTAAAATGAGAAATAGAGTGGTGTCATCCATTACAAAGAAGGCATGGGCTGAAACTACTGCTGAATTGCATGATGCCTTCTAAAAATACCAGAACGCAAGGATTAGGTACAAGTGAGTTAATAAGGTGTTGTACTGCATTCTGAAGGCTGCTTAAAATTAGCTGTGAATGTGCTTTTGCTTGTCCTAAATGCATTGCAGAAACACAGAATTTTTTTTCTTCTCTCTCAGTCTTCCTTTGAGCTGTCATACTCTGAGAAGTCTGGGTCTGTAGGCACTAGAGGGAGAGAGATCGCTTTGCTGTTGCTCTTCTTTCCAATCCTGCTCTCAAGCCTGAAGGAATCAATTCCAGTAAGTGACATTCTGAGGTGAAGCGCAGTCATTTCCCCACACGATTTGTTTTGTTTGCACTACAGCACCATTGGGCACTGCTGTGCTTTCTGGTGAAAGCACATTTTCACAGAAAGTGCCTACTTTCAGGATCAGATCATTTTCTATAAACCAACCAAACAAAAGACAGAAGGGGCTACAGCTTTCCTGGCTGAACCCCAATGAAAAATAAAACATTGCTAGGATTTACTGAGATTCTACTGTGGCTTCTGCATTCTACAGCTGTGCAGAAAGGTAACAATTTTTAGCATTTTGTACAGCACTGCAACAAGCCACAGACTATTAATTACCTCTGCAATCAGTAGGGCTGGGAATCTTCTACGCTTAACTGTAAGCTGCATGAATTGTGGGCTACGTGGAGTTCTCAGGATGTGGTCTGTGCCTCACAAAAGTCTCTAACCAAGTCTCAGCCAGGTGCTGCCTGGCCCCACACAAAGCATTTCATGTCCCTCTGGCACAAGAGGCTGTATTTAGCTAGGTGTAAGAGGTTGGTGCTTCCAAGTGAACTACAATCCTTGAAGAGAGGTGATTCCACCCTCAGCCTTCATTTTCTGATCTTCCAAAACTGGCACTGGCCAGAATTGCTGCCTGCGTGGAAGCCCCTATAGCATCTGACAGCAACCTGCTCCTCTTGCCCATAAGCAAAATATCCCATAATCCACTAGAGGACCAGTATTCTGCACTGCTACAGGTATGCGTCTGCCTTTTCACCATACTCTTCAATTTTAAGGAACAGTGAATAGTTGCTTGAGTTCTCTAAGCCAACCAAGTTTGCAGTCACACAGCTAAACATGTAATCAGCTCTTCAGCCTGGAGCCAAACCTGTTCTGGCATTCCCTTTTGTCAGAGCTGGCATCTTGGGAGTTTTGTGACACAGGCAGTATTTAGCTAAGTTTCTAACTGCTACAAAAAAATGCTGGTTTATCCCTTCTGGGGAAAAAATAAATCCCAATCTAGAAGCTGTGCAGGAGGGAAGTTTCTTGGATAGCATCTTAGCCCAGAAACTTCCTCCAATCCAAAGTCTGGGTGGAGGATGGCAGCTCAGACACAATTCTGTATGTCCTAACTTCTGAGAGCGAGGGTCAGCATTTAAACCTCATCTGACCACGGCTGAGATTTACAAAGAGTTTGCAATTAAGCATTTTCTGGTACCCACCTTTGTCTTTAGAGGAGCGTGAGAGTTTGCACTGTCTGAATGTATTAGCCAGCAGCAGTTAAATACAATCGAGCTGTCTACTTCTAAGGTCAGGACAGAATACTTCACAGCTGCAGTCCTTCTCCCACTGGGTATGACTAATCACATCTACTTCCCTGATATTCTCTCCATCTCTTTAGGTGTTTGCACAGACAAATCCTTTTGGCCAAAAGTGCTTTCATGTTGAAATAAGGGCTCACTTTGTATTTTTTCAGCACACATGTATTTTTTTTCAAATTCTGAGTAACACCCAGGGATGGTTAGACAGGGAGAAATCACAGGGTTTGGAGGGTATTGTGAAGTTGTTCAAGTCAATGACTGAACAGTGCAATTCATCACTTTACCCCCATGTGCCAGATTGCCAGATCAGGGGCTCTTTCTCCTTTGTTAGCTTTTCAAAGATGTGGGGTCCAGAAAGGATGTCACTGTTTTGCTCCCCTTTCAGAATTACTTGTGAACAAAGCATTTTCTTACGCACAGAAAAAAATGCAGCTTCTATGGTTAAAATAGTAAATTGAGTTGTAATTAACTTAATTGCAATAATAATGAAAATACAGTATTTTGAGGATAGCAAGGCCTTTAACTGGCTTTAGTTCCAGTCTGACAGAGATAAATCCATTTAAAATTTACAGGAGATATCAATGTTGCTAGTAAAGAAGCCCCAAAAGAAGCTCAGAGTAATACAGCTATGTTAAGTATTTAAAAAATAATCCATTCTGCCTTATAAAAAGAAAGGGGACTTTTGTAAATTCAAGTAAAATCAAAGATTCTATTTTATAACTCAGAGAATGTTGCTTTTCTTAAGTTGTTCACAACAAATAATTAGAACTGGGGTGTACTTTACTATGCACCACACAAGAGATTCTCTGTCTCACTAACCAGAGTGACTGACAGAGAACTCTCAATCTGTTACTATAGGTCTCCTACCATTCAAAAAAATAGTTGTCAAACTTAATCCCACAGACAAAGCAGATCAAAAAAGAGACTTAAAATTATAATTTTAAAGCTTATAAATTGGAGGCTTTTTCTTTTTTAATTGGTTCTCTTTGTGACCCTTTCAATAAACAGAAAAAAAGCAGAGCACGTGCAGTAACCAGCTACACTCTCTTCCTCTAGCACACACATAAATTTTGCGAAGAATACTCTATTTTAAGTGCAGTAAGCCCTGTACAATTCACAATCCAGTGATTTGTGGCTTGAAGTACTGGAGTGTCAACAAATTCATTCATTTTAAAAGTACTCTTAATTAAAAAATTAATAGCTAATAAAGATACAGGACATAAAAGCATTTGTGATTAAAAGGTCATTGTTATTTTTCTATTGGGCTTTCGGCATAACGTTACAGAAAAAGTCTTATATTCATGCAAGTGCTACAATGGAAAAGTCTAATCTTTTTTGGGTATTGGTATGTGTTTGATCTAATAGTGACACATGAAATCTCATTAGAATTTAAATACATATCTTAACTTTTATTGAATTGTAAGCTCTGTAAGTTCATAATATGCAGCACTGCAATTACTGATACTATATGTGGGAAGTCTCCCACACTATATTGGATTCTCTCATGTCTTCTGAACAGAATGAAAGATATCAAACTCTTATTACTCATAATTTATGTAGGCATTTGGATATAATATTGCTAAACGTCACAACACTGTATGAATTAAATGATTAACAAGAAATCTTTGCACTATATTTGCATGCTATTATTTTTTACTATTAAAAAAAATACTTTAATGTCAAGTCCAGGAGGTGCCTGTGTGATTAAACATTTCTCTGATTAAAAAGCCTGACAGAGAAATGGAATGACCAAGCTCTAAGCCACACAAACCCAGGACAGCTCAGAGCCTGCCTCGTAGAGCATGACATGGTCTGCCTCCCTCCCCCTGAACATTCGCCCCAGGGTTCCAAGGAACAGTAAATATTTAACTTCCCTGGAAACAGAAAGTCACCTGCTCTCCTTCCCATTAGCTCTAAAACCCTGTCAGCTCCACAGTTAATAGCAACAGGTTTTGATTGACCAAGAAATCCCTACCTGAAGTCAGGCTTCTGGGCTCCCCAGCAGGGCTTTTTACATACAGAGAGGTGCAATGACTAGAATCATGGAATCATGGAATCATGGAATGAGCTGAGTTGGAAGACACCCATCAGGATCCTCGAGTCCAACTCCTGGCCCCGCACAAGACACCAAGAGTCACACTCTGTGCCTGAGAGCATTGTCCAAACACTTCTTGAGCTCTGTCAGGCTGGTGCTGTGACCACTGCCCTGGGGAGCCTGCTCCTGTGCCCAACCACCCTCTGGGTGAAAAACATTTTCCTGATATCCAACCTAAACCTGCCCTGACACAACTTCAGACCATTCCCTCAAGTCCTCTCACTCGTCATGAAAGAAAAGACATAAGTACCTGCCTCTCCTCATCCCCTCATGAGGAAGTTGTAACTGCAGTGAGGTCTCCCCTCAGTCTCCTCTGCTCCAGGCTGAACAGACCAAGTGCCCTCAGCCACTCCTCACATGGCCTCCCCTCAAGGTCCTTCACCATCCTTGTGTCACACAGTGGGGCACACACTGCACACGGCAGGAGCTGGCCAGGTTGATTCAGAGACTGGCTGCAATGCCGGGCCATCGCCCTCATCCCCTGTATCCCTACCACATCCTCCTGCCAGGCAATCCCCTGCTTCCCCTATGGCTCTAAGACCCTGTCCATGCTCTGTGAAAAGATGAGCCAGGTAGAGCTGGTCATCAGACCAAAGATGGATACTTTACTGTGAAGGTGTGAGGCATTGGCACAGGGTGACCAGAGAATCTGTGGATGCCCCATCCCTGGAAGCGTTCAAAACCAGGCTGGATGGAGCTCTGAGCAACCTGCTCTAGTGGAAAGTGTCCCTGCTCATGGCAGAGGCCTTGGAACTGGATGATCTTTAAGGTCCCTTCCAACACAAGCCATGACTGTGTGTATGGGCCAGCCATGCCTGCACATCAGGTCACTCACTGGACGGGGCCCCAGTGCCACACTGAGTGTCTGCAGGAAAGCCTGAGGTCAGAGCCAATGCTTGCACGAGACTTACCAGGCCTGTTCTCTTCCCATTGCTACAAGAAAATTTGTCACCAGGTTTAAATGGCAGAAGATTGAAACCTGCTGAATGAAGAGAATAAACACAACTGAAAATACAGTAGCTTTTGCAGGGAGCCCTCTCTACCCCAGAAGTACTGTCACTCTTTCCAGCAACCCCACTGGCCCATCTTTCTCCCTCACATAGTTTTGCCTTTGCCACCCCAACAGATTTCTGGAACCTACTTCCAGTCCTTTCAAGCTGGGGCTTGAATTTAGGCACAGTGCTCATCCTTCCTAGAAGAACTTGTATCAGAGAATGGTAGCACTGCCCACCTCAGAAAGGCAACAAGAAGAAGGAAACTTAAATATTTCTTTTTCATTAGTTTATGTAGGCCAGTCAATTGTTTTTGAACTCCTAATGCTCATCTCCAGCTTACTGTTAAAACAACTGATCTTGCCAAGTCTCCCAACAGCACAATTGCTGTGGGCGCACAAATGTAAACCTTGAGCTTCTGAAATTTCTCTGTAGCTGCTCCTCCTTTCTTTGAAAACAGTATCAAGAGCTTCTTTCCTATGCAGCCATGTGAGAGGAGAGCTCAGCACAACCTGTGCCACAGCACTGATTAACTTCTCTCCAAGAGGAGAGGAGAAAGGCAGACAAGCTGAGGATATCCATCCCTCCAAACAATGCTGAAAAATTCACCAAGACCAGAGCTTTTCTGAGGAGGAGTTCTAACAGGGGCAAAGTTAAACTGCATCAGAATTTCCCACCTGCTTTTTCATCAACAACGGCTGAGTTTATGCCACCAAAATCAATGGGAACTTTATTACGGACTAAATTGGAAGAGAAGAGATGGGAAGAAGGGGGAAAAGCAATTTAAAATCCTGTATTTCTAAGTTATAGTTCTTACAAACAGCCTAATCAGGTTCCTGTGCATGTAAGTCAGTATTTTCATCAACAGTGCAGCTAGCTGGCCATAAAATCAGTACATTGCATTTATTCATGCATCCAGAGTGAAAGAAAAAGATTTTTATATATTTGGGAAAAAAACATCTTTGAAGTGGGCAGACAAGAACTTCAAATACATTAAGCCAATAACTTATAACACAGTAAGATCCAGAGAGTATTTATCATTCTATCGTTTATAGATCCTAATTTATATAAACAGAACAAAGTAAACATTTCTTTCGTCTGTATTGAAAAAAAACCCTCTCTCAACTAACCTAAAAAAACCCCAAAAAACAAAAGTTAGGTATAAACACATTTTAGTGATTTTAGGAGTAAAAAATTCCCAGCCAATGATCGTCATCCACCCCCAGCTCAAAGGTTCATCTTACCGTGACTGAAGCAGCCCACAAACCTGGCATGGCTCACAGCTGCCCTTACTACCTGGATGGGTTATTGTTGTTATTATTATTAAATGGATTACACATTTCTCAGGTTGAAAAATGTTTCCTTTAATATTTAACTTTCCTGGAAAGATAGGAGTAAGAGGAAAGGTTTTCAAAAGTCTTCATTTCATACAAAACAAAGAGGACCTTTCCTTCTTTTTATTAAACCTGGGGGAGTTTGAGTATTTATTGTGTTTATTGCAGGGATTTTTTTGTAATCATAAGGCAAGAATTTATGATTTAACACTCAACTGAATCATGACACAAAACACCCAGGATTTACAGTTTCCTTACACGGTCCCCTTTGGTAACCAGTACACAACACATCAATCTTCAGCTGTTTACAGACCTTCCCTCCCTCCCTTCAGAAGTGTCAGTTGATCTGTAAGACAGAAATACGAAAAAGTTGCCAGTGTTTTGTGTTTATCACCTGATCCCACTGGATGCTCTGCTGCTCATGGCTCCCTTTTCTCTCTTTAGCAATGACCTCGAAGGAGGATGTTCTGCTGGTGCTTCTCATCTGGACATCCCTCACGACTGCTCGCCAAGTCATTAGGAAGGGATTGGCCAGCCTGGCGCCCAACAGAGACTGCTGTTCCTTGACAGCCCCAAGAGCCGCATCAAAGGCTCTTTTGAGGAGCCAAAGTCCATAATCTGGTTCTCCTTCACCCTGGATTTCAGTAACATGGGCAGATACAAGGACAGGGAAGTGATTCTGCCCCTCTGCTCAGCCCTGGTGAGGATCACCTGGAGTGCTGTGTCCAGTTTGGGGCTCCTCAGGACAGGAGAGACAGGGAGCCCCTGGAGCAGGTTCAGTGGAGGGTGACAAAGATGAGGAAGGGACTGGAGCATCTCTCTGGGGAAAGGCTGAGGGAGCTGGGCCTGTTCAGCCTCAAGAAGAGGCAGCGGAGAGGGAACCTCATCCCTGTCTGGCAGTGTCTGCAGGGAGGGGGCAGAGGATGGAGCAGGCTCTGTTTAATGGTGCCCAGCAATGGGACAAGAGGCAACAGACAGAAACTGATGGCCAGGAAGTTCCACCTGAACATGAGGAAGAATTTCTTTCCTGTGCTGTGACCAAGCACTGGGAACGTCCAGAGAAGGTGTGAAGCCTCCTCCACTGGAGATATTCCAGAACCGTCTGGACACAATCCTGTGCTGTGTGCTCTGGGATGGCCCTGCTTGAGCAGGGAGGTGGGAGCAGATGGCGCACTGTGGTCGCTTCCAGCCTGACCCATCCCGGGATGCAGTGCCCCGTGGCACAATGGCAGCGCCATCCCCCTGTCCCGCGTGTGTCCCTGTGTCCCTCTGTGTCTCCCTGTGTCCCGTGTGTGCCCGTGTCCCGTGCGTGTCCCTCTGTGTGTCCGTGTGTCTCGTGGGTGTCCCTGTATCCCGTGTGTGTCCCTCTGTGTCTGTGTCCCGTGTGTGTCCCTATGTCCCTGTGTGTCCCTCTGTGTGTCCGTGTCCTGTGTGTGTCCCTATGTCCCTGTGTGTCCCTGTGTCCCGCGTGTGTCCCTATGTCCCTGTATCCCGTCCCTCTGTGTCTCCCTGTATCCCGTGTGTGTCCCTATGTCCCGTGTGTCCCTCTGTGTGCCCCTCTGTCCCTGTGCGTTTCCGTGTGTCCCTGTGTCCCCGTATCCCGCGTGTCCCTCTGTGCCCCCGTGTCCCGTGTGTGTCCCTATGTCCCGTATGTCCCTGTATCCCGTGTGTCCCTCTGTCTCCCTATGTCCCGTGTGTCCCTCTGTGTGTCCCTGAATGTTTCCGTGTGTCCCGTGTGTGTCCCTATGTCCCTGTGTCCCTGTATTCCTCGTGTCCCTCTGTGTGTCCC
>VZTE01006300.1:762638-823226 GCA_013397775.1 Eulacestoma nigropectus | reverse complement strand
GGCTCCTGCCCGGGGCCGAGGCGCCGCCGCCGCCATGGCGCCGGTGCAGCTGGAGAGCGCCCAGCTGGTGCCGGCCGGCCCCGCGTCAGCCCCGGCCCCGCCGGCCCCCGGAGCCGTGACAGCCGCCGCCAGCCCCGGCTACCGCCTCAGCACCCTCATCGAGTTCCTCCTGCACCGCACCTACGCCGAGCTCACCGTGCTGGCCGACCTGTGAGTGCCGCAGATCTCTCCGTGCCCGGCTGGCGGTGCCGCCTCGCAGCATCCCGGGAGGATGCGGAGGCCTCGCCAGGGATCTGTCCCGGAGCTCATCCGGGGCTGGAGTGGGGGGAGATGGTTGCGCTTTCCCATTCATAAAATGGTTTGGGTTGGAAGGGACCATAAAGATCATCCGCTTCCAACCCCCTGCCATGGGCAGGGCCACCTTCCGCTAGACCAGGTTGCTCGGAGTCCCATCCAACCTGGCCTTGAACGCTTCCAGGGATGTGGCATCCACAGCTTCTCTGGGCAGCCTGTGCCAGTGCCTCACCAGCCTCACAGGGAAGAATTTTTTCCTGATTTCTAATCTAAACCTACTCTCTTTCCACTTGAACCCGTTCCCCGTTGTCTTGCTCTTGTAAATACCCTTGCCCATTCTCCCACCCAGGGAGATGCCTGTGCAGGCAGGTTGGTCTCTGCATCAGGCTGTGTCCAGGGGCACAGCGAAAGCTGCTGAGAGTTCTGTCATAAACAGAGAAAATGACTGTGAGAACTGAGAGCAGCTGTAGATTGGCTGCTTAAATGCTTAAGTTTGCCCCCAAGTTACTGCCAAAAAACCCCAACTGTAGTGCTGGTACTGATATCAAAATATGTGAAACTGGAATGTCTGAAACTCAGGTGTTTTCAGATTCTGAAGCAGAGGTGTTTTCAAATGCTGCAACTCCTTGACTTGCCTCTGTAGTTTTTAAAATATTTTGGGGAAATAAGTTATTTACATTTACTTAATGATCTGCTGTGCTGATGTTGTTGCATTTGAAGTGGCAACACAAAGGAATGCATTTGGGCCAAGAAAAACTTTCCTGAAAGCATTTGGACTCTGAATAAACCTGTTTTTCTCTTGCTTTGTTTAACCATAGAGGTTCTTGTGGGGAAGCTCTGTGTTTCAAGAAGTGACATACAGAACAAATGGGAGACAATAGGTGTAGCTCTTGTACAGTACCATGTGTGGTAAGGGTGCAAACAAAAGTTTGCCTGACGTGAGTTAAAGAATGTTCAAACTCTGGAAAGATCAAGGAATTTTAGAGTTTTAGTTTGCTTTGAAAAAAACATCAAAATATCAGTCAAGAAGTCCTTCCTGTGTGTTTACAGCATGTGTAGAGTAATTGATTTCAGCACCCTTCATCAAACTTTTCAATTAATTTTACCAGTTCCAGTTTGTCTGGTACAGAGTAGTGAGAGGTGACTCACGGTACTATTTTCTCTATACTTTGTAGTTGTGTAGAAGTTCCTGTATTTGAAGGTTGCTAACAAAATTCCTGGTTGTCTGAAATGTAATAGAACAATATATAATGCATGTTTTTTTCCCCTCTTCTTTCATATAGATTACCAAGAAAGACTGATATGGAAAGGTGAGTTACGATAAGAGAGTCTGTAATACATGTTAAAATATAATACTTGTTTAGGATGTTAATATTAATATGCTGCTGTTTAAATAAAATCTTTTTCACGTAATTTTAGATTTTATGCAAGAAAATAAGCTTTATCTGTCCTGCTGTCACTACATAGTTTCAAGATTTTTCTCAGCATCAGTGACAATACTGGGTTTTGTTGGTGTTTGGGTTTACAGTTGTTTTGGGCTTTTTTTTGTTGCTGTTATAGTAGGTGAACTCTGTTAAGGGCATTTTTCTCTTCATGAATCTTGTAATCAATTGACAGTAAAGCTGATGTGAAAGGGAACTGGAGATTCTAGTTAGTGTGATAAAGAAAAGTTTTGTTCAGAACAAGGACAACAAGGTAAAAACCTCTTTTCTGCATTTTTCCATTTTACCGGATCTTTCTTATCCTGAGCACTGTTTTCTGCTCCTGTTCTATGTGGGTTTGAAGTGTGAAAATTATTAGAGAGCAAATGTAAGAGAGCAGAACAGCGTCCTGCTGAGATGAAAAAAATCCATTTACTTTTTTGTTTCTCTTAATAAATGTTATGAAACTTATCAGAATATTGTTCCCTTTATTTGTATTGACATATTAATTTACCTAAATTTCTTTTAGAGAGCTATAGGAGCTATGATATTGCTAAGAATCTTAATAAAGAATTCTGCGTACCAGGATGATCATTAATTGTTATCTCAAACTTTCCAGAACTCCCATAACATGTGGAATTAATTCCATTTCCATGGAATCATAACTTGGAATGATAACTTGTACCCCTTTTTCTTCTGCATAGTATTTTATTAAGAGAAACAGTGTGGGTTTTGATTTGGTTTCCCTTGGGTTTTTAATTATCACAGTATTTACTGAGGAAATTATGTTCAGCTTGGGTCCAGAGCTCCCTTGTACTGATGGGGGGCATTTTTCCCATCTGGATATTTAGCATTTCTAGGTAAAGTTGGATTCTGCTTTATTGGGCACATGGGTCTGGGGCAACAACTTAAATCCTCGTGGATTACAGAGAAAACAAAGTAAGACAGCCTTCAACGTACAAAGAATGTCCTTGGACTGAAATTGTCTTGAAATTAAATGTTCACATCCTTGTTAGCTTTGACTTACAACTCCTCTTGGTGAAATGGCTTTCCAGCTCTTGGAAGAGCTCATCTGTAGGAATGTAGCTTAATTATCTGTATTTTTTCAAGCTTTGAGACTGTAGTGGCTTCAGTAGTTGGGCTTCAAGCTCTGTTTCTTGGCACTAGAGCCTGGTGACATGGCATATATACTTTGGTGAAGATGTGATGGTGTCATCCTCTAATAAAGTTCACATAAAGTATAACTTCTGTACTACAATGCCTATTTAAAAGATGCTGTGATAAGAAAAACCGATGAGAAATTATGCATTGTAGTATAATACAGCGCCTTTTTTTCAGGGTCATTTATTAGTTATCAATTGTAGGAATAAATAACTCTTACAATAAAGTGGTTGGATTAAAAAAAACCATTAGTGCTGTCGTAAAATTAATAGTGCTGAGTTGCAGGGGAAATCCAGGGGCTTTCTTCTTGGTAATGGAGACTGGGTTTTTCACAGTATCATTATCTTTTTCTGGGTAACCTACTTCAGTCTTTGACCACATCACTGTGTTTCTTTGTTTTCCTCATGTCTAACTAGTTTTTCACTGGTTTAGTTTGTAGCTGTTGTACCTTGGCCTTCTGCACTTCTGGAAAGAGTCTGGTTCCATCTTCCCTACAGTACCCTTTTAGGTATTTGAAGATAGCAGTAGGATCTTGCCACAGCATTTTCTTCTTAAGCAGGAGCAAACTCAGCTTCCTCAGCCCATCCTTGTATGTCATGTGTTTCCTGTGAATGTAGATGCGTCTTCTGATCTCCCATTGATCACAGAGCAGTTCATCCTGTAGAAGGCAATTTGTTGATCAGGGGCAGTTTGCCCTTGGCAAATTTCTGCTGGTAGTTTTCAGGCTAATTTCATGCTTGGTATGTATCTGGACATAACTTAGAGAAAGATTTGTCCTATGAATTTTTTTCTTAACTGAACTTAGCCAACTGACCTATAGGTCCCTAGATCCCCCTTTGCCTTCTTGAAGAAGGACATGGTGTTTGCCTTCTTTCTATCATCAAGACCCTTGATCACTGTGGGTTTTGAAAATGATAAAGAGCAACTTTCTAGTGGCATGAATCAGCTCCCTCAGAATCCTTGGATGCAAACCATCCACTCCAATGGACTTCTGTATGTCAAGCTTGCTTACGTGGTCCTTAACTTGATTTAATTCTACTGTAGCTAATGCTTCACTCCCCCAGGCTCAGCCATTCATTAGTCTGAAGAATCTGAAACCTGAGATCCAAACTTAGCAGTGAAAGCCAGAGGTAAAAAATGCACATGGTTGTTAGAAAGATTTTTAATTTTTGTTTCTTGTTTTGTAAATAAATTCTTTCCTTAAGTTTCATCTTCCTTGAATATTTTTTTGTGTGCAGCCCAGCATAAGGTCATGTACTTATAATGAAAGACAATGCAGCAAATTTGAAGGCCTTTATGTTTATTAGAGAAGTAGAGAAGTAGATTCCCAATGCAGTTGTCATTCAGGGATGATGGTGGTGGTTCTGGAAGCAGAGTTCTGTCAAATCAAAGTAACAAGTCTTCTCTAGCTTCATTTGAGTGGTATTAATGGAAGAGTTACTGGAATACTCTGTCTAGATTTGTCAGTCATTTTCATTATTAAATTGTTGTGCTTTTGGGGGGGCTATGGTTTTTTATTTATTTTTAGTCACAGAACATCAATTTGAATTTTTCCTGCTGTCACGCTGCTTTCACTATAGATGTTTGACATAACTACTGGATTTTAGCAACTTCTGTGTGGAGTTTGTCTGAGAGATTGCTAGCTTTCTAAAGTCTCACTGTAGTCATCTTTCAAATCTCCTAAAGTTTTTCTGAATCTTTCAAAATTCTCAACATCTTATTTTCATAGTGTGGTTACTGTTAAAGCAGTGTGTACGTACAGCAGCTTGCCCACCACTTGAAATGTTAATATCAGGCTGAATGCCATTCCAAAACATGTGCTCTAGAACACAGAGAAGTTACTGGCCCGTTGCCCAAGTTCTTGGATGAGGTTCACAGGATGTTATGGAAGAAACAGGACCAGATGGTATTAGTTGTGCTTCTGGCCTTACACGTTCATCTGCTACAAGCAGATTATGCTTTACTTGCCCAGAAAAGTTAACCTCATTACACCGGCACTCTCAGCAGAATCAGGCTCTTTCTGTGTTATGAGTTTGTGTTTTACAGATTGGGATCAGAAGGAGGTGCAGCTTCTGTTTGGTAGAGGCCAATATCTTATGCACTAATTAATGTTTTCTGTCTAAACGCTTCTGTTACTTCAGAAAACAATATCAGGAAAACAGCTTAGGTTTGGGTTTTTTTCCAAACTGAGTAGAAAACCGTGGTGAAATTGGTAAATTGAACACATAGAAAGGGAGGAAAACCTCTATAAACAGTTAATGAACTGGTATTTCAGAGTGTAGGGTATTACAGATCTACACTGTAGATCTTTGTGTCTCATCTGATACATCTACAATGTAGGTCTGTAATAAAGCATGAAAATCTGCCTGTGCCCATATTGCATTCTCTTTTACAAAAAATAACTCTGAAGACATGCAGACATACACTCGTTCATTTTGACTATCTCGTACAAAGAATGGTGGGAGGAATATTGAGAGTCAGTAAGTTCTTATCTCAATTTCTTTGCAAGGCAGGAATGGAAAGGAAAGTTAAAGGATGGGGGTTTTTGTGGTCTTCCCCCCCACCACCGTATTTCCATGTTGTAACATACTGTGTAAAGATGTTGTAAAAATGCTAGAACGATATTTTGTTTAGTATTTTATTAATTTATTTATTTATTGTGAATGTAAGTGTAATGTTACTGTCAGATCCTGTAATCCTTGGGTATGTTGCCTACTTTAAACTTAATCTTAACCCTTGGGGAAGTCCTGTAAAAACTGTAAAGATAATTTAGTTGAGTTCACTATGGAATTGTTTCTCTTACAGTCAGTGATTAATTCCTATGAATATGCTTTTTGTTTCCCTAGACAGTCATGATTTGTTAGAATCCATGTATGTTGTTAGGTATTCACAACAGAGAGAGTTTTTTCCCCCCATGCTCTTAGTCAAACAAGGCACCTATCACTGATGCCTGCATTAACACAATTAGAAGTTATCATTACAGCTCTTTTTTTTAATTGGCACACAGTTAAATTACAGCTTTATTATATATCTGAGCACTGGCTTAATGTACATTTGGTTTTTTCCCAGGAAAATAGAGATAGTGCAGTTTGCAAGTCGCACTCGTCAGCTGTTTGTTCGTTTGTTAGCCTTGGTCAAGTGGGCTAATAATGCTGGGAAGGTGGAAAAGTGTGCGGTAAGTTAGAGACAGAGTCTGGCATGAAACAATCTCTGAGGGATATGGGATATTGCTGCACCCTGGCTTCTTTTTACTACAGAAATTTAAAAAAAATAATCCTGTTTAGAAATTGTATAATCTTGTTTTTTAACAGTTGGCGTTCCCAAAAACTCATCGGTGACATAAAATGAAAGGCTTGTCTGCACATAGTTTCAGGAATGCTTTGGGTTAAGATAACAGGACAGGGAAGATGGTGATCTGAGTGTGTTAGTTTTTATTATCACTTTCATCCTGATCTTGGATAAATAAGAATGAAGTCCAGAATGTTGCAGAAAAACGAGCCCCTACTGATTACAAACAAGTATGGTTGCATTCCAGTAGCAATCAGCAGATAAAGAGCTGTGAGGCTGCACAGATCCCCCACAGCATCAGGAATGGCTTGTGGATTTTAAGCATCCTTGCATGTGAATGTAAGAAGTGGCCAGAATATTCATTCATTCTTTGTTTTGTAAATGTACTTGACTTGGAAAAGACAGATAAACTGAATATAAAGGGCCATTGATTTGTGCATTTTTTTGATTTGCCTTTTTTTTTTTTTTCAACTCCTTGTCCTCTACAGATGATATCGAGTTTCTTGGATCAGCAGGCCATCTTGTTTGTGGACACTGCTGATCGTCTGGCATCGCTGGCTCGAGATGCTTTGGTTCATGCTCGGCTGCCCAGCTTTGCCATCCCATATGCAATTGATGTTCTGACAACCGGATCCTACCCTCGGCTGCCCACCTGCATTAGGGTAAATAACTCTGCCGTGTCTGGGGGGTGTGGGAATCCCCCATACAGCATCAAATGCACGGTAATCAAACTAATTGCGTGTGTGCAGATGGAACTGTAGCTCAATGCAGGCCTAGTGCCAAGGCTCTGCAGTGTCAGTTTCTCATGCAGAACACTTCCTGTTTGAACAAGTTACGCTTTCCCAGTAAAACATTCCCTCCATTTATTTAGTTCCGCCAAATTTAGTGATTTTATTTAGTGGTCAGTCTTGGGTAAAATGTAATCAGCTGGAAAGCAAATCTGAGTGTAAGATATAAAACTTCACTGGGCAATGGCCTGTAGTATTGATATTTTCAGGCTTCTGGTCTGGTTGGTTTTCACAATTGCTGCTGTCAATCTGTTATACATGTTTGAGATACGTAGACTTGCTTGTGTTTATTGTAACAGGATAAAATAATCCCTCCTGACCCAATAACAAAGAGTGAGAAGCAAACCACACTTCATCAGCTAAACCAGATCCTTCGCCATCGACTCGTCACTACAGATCTTCCTCCACAGCTGGCAAATCTTACAGTTGGTAAGAACTGGAATTACTTTTTGAAGGATACATTATTGCAGGCTGATTTAAAATTGTTGTTTTAATGGTAAAGCAAAGCTAAATGATAGCTTGAGACCATTAAGGATGCTTCATCTATTAAGACTAGGATCCTCTCTCTGTATGACATCAAAATATGTGGTTTTTTCCTCCTTTGAAAAATGAGGGCACTGATAATATTGCTGAAATATTGACTTTCAGGAAGAAATCCTGTGCAGGTAATGCCAAAAGGTTTTAGACATTGTCTTGCTCTTTCAGCAAATGTTTTGCAAAGCAGTGTTTGAGCTACTTCATCTTAATTTGTTTTTAAAATGCAACTTAATAAAGCTGTTAGGTCTTTCTGCAGAAACTCTTTGAACTTGAGTTTCAACAAGTCACTCTAATGTTGCTTTTTTAAGCTGTTTTGATACTCATGTTCAGGCACAGAATTTGTTGATATTTATGCATGCCTTTTGTTCAGTGGCTCACCGCAGTGCCAGATCTCTTAAGCTGTTTTGAGATCTGTTTTCATTTAGGCCAGGTAGTGATAAACATTAAGACAACCTTTTTTAGAGGAAAGATGGCTATAAACTGGACTAGGTTATTGCAGAATCACAGAGAATGGGGTGGGAATGGAGCTAGTCCATGCTTTTAACCAAGACAAGGTTAGCCCTTTGTAAACCATTCCCCACAGACCTAGATCAAAGATGTTTCTGAAGAATATTAGTGCTAGTTTTCTCTAGTCCCTGTGTGAGTGCTTGCAGTGTCAGTATTAGAGGTATTTTTGTCTAGTGGAAGTATATATGAATGATATATGGATAATATGGATAATATATCTGAGTCTTGAGAGTTTTCAGTTAGCTAAACATTTCAATGACTATTATTTTCTGTTTTGGAGTGTGGTTTGTTTTAAGAGGATGTCTGAGGTGCTCTTGAAAGTGAAACTTCTGAGTTAAAAGGTTAAAATTTTTGCAGGAATATTTCGATATGTCTTTAATTGTAAAGGTGTATGACGTAATTTGTTAAATGATTGAGAAGAAGGTTGACCTGCAGGTTAGAGTAAGGACTTGTACTTAGTTGTTTGCTCTGCCTCTCATTCTTTTTATGACCTTGCTCGCATAGTTTTAAAGTCCTTGCTCCCAATTCTTGAAACAGATAGCAATGTTCACAGAGGTATGCAGATGTACATGTTAATTAGATAAATAGTGTGCATAAACTTTGCTTGTTGTGTATATATAAATTCTGCAAAAGATTATCTTCCTCACATGAAAATGGATTTATAATATTGTAATATTAAATAAATGCTTTGCAGTGAGATGTGTTTTCAGGGCTGGATTTCAGCCTGGGCTGAGATCCATGTTCTGAATGTCATTTGAATACTGCTGAAAGCATTCATTGTTGATAGTAGCAAAGAATAGGAATATTTCAGCCAGATGTTTTGTTTGTCAGGCTGGTAGTCAGCTCAGTGTTACTCTGTATTACAGAAGTACAAGTGTTAACAGGTTACCGGATTTAACAAGTTAACTTCAGGACAGTTTGTACATCTGTCTGTGCTGCTTATTGACATTGGGTCTGTTGCAGACTGTAAAATGTTCAGAGTTGCATGGAAACATAAGCAACAGAGCAAAAATGATAGGGAAGTAATCCATTATGAGTGCCAAGAGCTACCACACTGTTATTTTGAGGCATCTTAGGAGACTGAGTGAAATAAAACATTCTTGTCCTCCTTAGCCAATGGCCGTGTGAAGTTCCGAGTTGAGGGTGAGTTTGAGGCCACCTTGACAGTGATGGGTGATGACCCTGACATCCCCTGGCGCCTTCTCAAGCTGGAAATTTTGGTTGAAGACAAGGAAACTGGTGGTAAGAAAAAAAATTAAACATTTATGCTTTGTTTTTAACATGATGTTCATCTCTGACACTGTGTAAGTCTTGTTTATACTGGGTTTTCTGCTTATCACAGCTTAAGAGAATGAAGTTGTATATACTTGTCCTGTTTTGACCTTGCTTTATAGCTGTATAACAATGCTATACAGTGACAGTGTAGTAGAATGACTGGAATTTCCAGAGTAAACCAAGGATTTTGTTGTTTTAAAACCTGGTATGGAAATTGCTCGGTACAGTTGTATCTTTTCTATTTTTAATTTATTAATTTATTGAATTATTTTAAATACCTGGTTTCCTGATGTCTAATGTGGCTTATTTTTCATTTGCAAAAGATGGTCGAGCCCTGGTTCACAGCATGCAGATCAACTTCATCCATCAGTTGGTCCAGTCCCGGCTGTTTGCTGATGAAAAGCCCCTTCAGGACATGTACAACTGCTTGCGTATCCTTCTGAAAGGGGCTTCTGAATTAGGTGTTTAATGTAGCCTTGCTCTTCTTAGTAGCTGGAAGTCAAGAAAGATGGATTCCCTCTTAAGCTTGGGGGAAATGTCTGGACATGAAGTTATGGTAGCCTTGAAGTAAACAATGGCCTTGGAAGCAGTAATTCTCAGGTGCCTGCATGTCAAATTTAATTCTACACACTAAATCAGCAAAGGTGAGGGTGAGGTATTCAAGGCAGCAGGTTGTGTGGTAAGTCATTGCAGCAGCAGCTAATTTTGGAGATGAAATACAGAGCCGACTTGGAAGTTCTGGGAGCTGACAGTTCTTGCTACCCAGAACTGCAGTAAAGTGCTGTTGATGAGGGTGTGTTAACTCTGTTGTATCTGTCTGAATAATGAGAGGAGATACAAGATGTGCAGTGATTTTCCACTTGCAAAGGGCAGATTGCTTGACAATGTAAAATGGATTTCAGTGAAACTGTTTCTGCAAAAGAGTCATGTTATTTTAGGGTGACCATGGGAGATGAGGTTAGTGGTAACTATAGGGTGAGTGGAATTTCTTTGTTAGTAATCATCTTTTCAGTAAAAGATGATGACAACTAGAAATCTGTAAAACAAGGCTGTTGTGACTCTCTTGTCTAACAGTCTGTCCTAGTTTAGAGTTTAGAAAACCACAAAAAAAACCCTTTGAGAAGTATTTGGTGCTGTTTATATGTGTTTATCTCTGGATTAGTACATTAGTGTGTTTTCAGACAGCATCTTGTCTGACGTAGGTGACAAATGGATTGCTGTAGTGTACAGAAACAGGTTCATGTAGTGTACAGACTGTCTGGACATCTTATATTTTCTTAGCTCCATGCATTAGACTCCTTCTGCCTGGCTCTTCAGCTGGAAGTCTTGCATTCACAAACACTAATGCTGATCCGAGAGCGCTGGGGCGACCTCGTGCAAGTGGAGC
Organism: Eulacestoma nigropectus; assembly: GCA_013397775.1. Lineage (NCBI taxonomy): Eukaryota > Metazoa > Chordata > Aves > Passeriformes > Eulacestoma > Eulacestoma nigropectus. The sequence goes on along the minus strand of VZTE01006300.1, from coordinate 812,568 downwards.
GGTACCATGCAGGGAAATGTCTCTCACTCTCTGTTTGGAAGTAAGCTCATTTCAAAAGGACTGTTAACAAGCAATAAATGAAATAACAGGAGGGATTACTTTTACCAAGCTTGAGCCATAATTTTCAGAATTGTACTTTCTTTTTGATGTGGGACTCCTGAATTCCTGTAATTAAGTACCTACACGTGTTGCTTGATTTGCAAAGAAGTAAGGATTGCACATTAATGTACAGAAGAGGAGTCGATACGGTTATAAATGAGTTTATATTTACACAGATGTCTAAAAATTAATTAGAACTCTGTCAGACTTTTACTGTATTTGTTGCTTAACTCGCACTAGATAAAATTTTAAAAAGCAATCCAAGTACTCTTCTGATTGTGTTGAATTTGCAGTCATCTAAAATTCGTGTAGTTACAGTTTACCAACAGTTCTGCTTTAAAATGTCAACTAAAACAAATGCCTTTTTCAGTTCAGCTGACACAATGTTGTTTTTAATCAGAACACACAGAATCAGGGTTTAGCTGCTGAAAAAGATATTTTCTGTTTTTCCAGTTACATGGTTTAATTATTCTACTTATTTTAAGTCAACAGGTACTTGGCAGGAAAACAGGGACCGCATCTGTCCATAAGGTCACTATAAAAATTGATGAAACTGATGTCTCAAAACCATTACAAATATCTCATGAGCCTCCACTGCCAGCCTGTGATTCCAAACTGATGGAAAGAGCCATGAAGGTAAAGGTTTGCTTTGCAGGAGGCACCTAATTTTGTAAATTGGAAACTCAAGTGCTTTGCACTGTCAGTTTGTTCCACTTTGATTCTATTTAAAGAGCTGTTTCTAAGATTTCTAGTGAATAGTTACTGTAGGTTGTGTAGTGTTTATGTGGGGACCTCAAATTGTTGTTACAAATTATTGGCCTTTACTTCATCTTAAAAATTGCACCTACTTCACAGTGCATTATATACCACTTGTGAGACAGAATGCTGAGGCTGGAGGGAAACAACAGCAGCATATCAGTTATTATTAGAGTTTGGCTTGAAATGCTTTTATAGAGAGACAGTTCTTCCCTTTCCTCTCTTGGTGCTCCTCTGAAAATCAGCTTCCCCTTGTCACTGGAGTTGGCTACCCAACAGTGCTATCCACTTCAGAAAATCTTACATCATGATTTGGAGATCTTGTGCTGCAGAACTCATGTGGTTTGCTTGTTACAAGTGTTAGGTGAAGCTTAGTTTTACATTATTGCTAAGCAGACTATATCATGTGGCCTATTTGAATGTTCAAATTCCTGTGTTTTAAAGGTGGGATTGTTGCAATGATCCAAAGTGAGTAACTGCAGTCAAGTTCCTACTTGGATCATGCTTCACTGGTGATAATTCTACATCTTGGTTAAAGATATTTAAGAAAAACTGCATTCTGGGTACTGTAATAAATCCTCTGTAAGTCCCTCAGCAAATGTGGCTGTGATGTATCAGGATATATCATGTTTGTCATTATTTCTTTCAGTGTTTGGGTTTAGGAGAGTTAGTAAACTGGAGTGAATGGTGTACACTTTCAGTACAGTTTTTCCATAGGGAAAAACTCCCCAGCTCAGATTCTTCACCTGTCTCACAGAACTTTGTACTGATAGTAGCCTCCACCTCCTGTACATACTTTGTATTTCAGCCTCTTAGCCCGTCGTGTTACCAGTGCTGACAGACAAGTCTACATGGTGAATTACAAGAACTACCAATGTTTCAGCTACAGAGGGATGTGGGAAACCTAGTGAAGCACAGTAGCCTTCTACTCTACTTTTAGAGCAGAAATTCTACTATCATTATAGTAAATATATACTCCATTTTCTTATTTAATAGCCTAAATTAGCATATTTAGGCTACTAAATATAGAGTTGAATTAGTGAAGATGCTGTTTTTATGTGTAAATCCTAGCAAATGCTCTTTATCTACAACATCTGCTGAAGATCCACTGGAGGTGACACAGTCTAAGCGCAGTGAATCAAGTCTGCAGCCTGTAGATTTAAGACATGAGGCCACTGTAAATTTGAGATTTATCAAAGTGAAAGCTGACCCCCCTTTATAAGGACTTGCTCTGAGCTTAAAAAATTATCAGCTGTGGTAAATACAGTGCCATTGTAGTGTTTGAATAATGATCTCAGCTGTAATGACGTAGATGGCACACTGTGTTTCTGTTTAAGATACTGTATAGAACAGTGGCACAAACAAACATGTTTGTCTGAGAAGGTTGTTCTGCATTAACCTACTGAAAATTGGATGGAGCTATAGAACATGTAGTCACTTCTTAGAGAGGAAGCCTTAACCCATTGCAGCTGCTGAGTTGAAGTGCTCTTGTGGATGGATAAAGACTTGGTTTTTAAGGCCTTGTCTTAGAAAGCTTGTCTTTAGGGGAAGGTCATTCTGGTATGCAAGGGCATGCACTGAATATAGTATAATTCTGTGCTGTATGAACAGAGAACCTCTTCTGCATTTATCTCTTATGGTGGAATAAAATTTGACTTTAATTCAGCTCGAACAGTTTTCAAAGCATTGTGTGGTTACCTAGAAAAAAGGTTTTGCAGTAATCTGGAGCTTTGCTTATGCAAAATATGTAAATAATGCAACTGTAATGTGAATGAATGTAAATGCAAATGCTTTAATTTAGATTGCATGAGTAAGTTACAGTGACTATAAATGGTGGCATGAGCCTCAGCACTGGCAGTGCAACAGAATGTAGATGCAAGCCCCTAGATACTTCTGGGTTCAGTAGGGTTGTTCATAATCAGTGTCTGTCACTGCCTTGTTACCCTGTTAGCAGGGCTTCAGCTTGTTGGAGTTTATGTTACAGCTGCATGTGTATGTTTGTGTAGAGGCAACCATATCTTGATGAAGTGTTGCTTTGGGGTGTTTTTTCTTTGGGGTCTTTTTTCTTTAGCTTAAGGTAGTTACCAATGGCTGGGAAAAAAAAGAAGCTAAGCTGAAAATGGACCAACCTTGATCCGAGACAAGTAGGTCTGCACAGAGGGTGGTAACAGCATAGTTCGTGAAACTTCTTTTACATCTTCTTCTAATCTTACCTCAAAACCCCTCCCACTGCCTGCTGCACAGGATCTCATGGTAGCTTGTTGTATTTTATAGTGATCCAAATACTCAAGTTGATAGTCCATGTGGATCACCACAGTTCTAAGCAAATTATTTCTGAAGTGGTTGTTTTATTAAGTACCTTTGTTTCAGTGTGCTAATGCAGAAAGTCTACACATCAAATATAAACTTACTCGAGTACATTTCTTTTTTACAGATTGACCACCTATCAATAGAAAAACTCCTAATAGACAGTGTCCATGCAAGATCTCATCAAAAACTCCAAGAGCTGAAAGCCATTCTCAAGACCTACAATGTTAATGACAATTGTATGTGTTTTCTGCTGAAGTTTTTCTAGTTCATTTCTATTTGTGTCTAGGAATGGTTTCCTTTTCTCTTGATGTTTCTTGTTTTCATTAACTCAAATTTAAAAAAAAAAAAGGGAAATGTGTTCAGAATTAACAAAACTTAGCTTTGAATTATTCTGCATTGAGAATTGTAAAATACCCATACATCTGAATGCAGTGTAATAGGTGAAGCTGGTAGCACACTGTAGTCTGGGTTGAAGGGTTAAAATTTGCCTACTGTAAAATTTGTTTGTGTTCAGAATTGAAAGCACATCTTTCACTGTTTTGAGCTAGTTTTGAATGAAACTTTCCTTAACTGCTGTTGAAACTTTTGGGTTTTAGATTGATTTTACAATTGTGAAGCAGTGAGTTGGAAGATATTTAAGGATTAATAATCTTCAGATTTGGTCTGCCTTTTCTCATTGGTTTGTCACTGTATTCATGGAGAAATTCTTATATTCAGTTTTCTCTGTATGTTAACACTGCAATAATGTGCAGGCGAGGTTTGTTTCTCTAAAAACATGCAGGTTTTTTATTATAATTGGCTAAGTTTTAATGTAAGCTTGACTTTTGTGTGCAATTATTAACATCTTTTTTGTTTAGCGTTCATTGAGACGGCTCTCCCAACTCTTGTAATTCCGATTTTGGAACCGTGTGGTCGATCAGAGTGCCTGCATGTATTTGTTGATCTCCACTCTGGAATGTTCCAGCTGATGCTGTATGGTGTTGGTAAGTAGGCACAGAATCAGGAGGTATTTAATATCTTGCAAGAATCCTGCACTGTGAGGTAATTTTGTGGGAACAATTCTGTCAGGTCTGCAAAGCTTTGTGAGCAAATGATCCCCACACTTGTGTCATCATCTAGGTATTGGAGTTTGAGGAATAGAAAAGAGGATCTTTGTCCTTAAGTGCCACAGTTTAGTTATGATTATTTTAAGAGGGCAACAGAGTAATTATTGTTGGGGTCAATGCAATGCATATTCTTTATGACTCATGCTTCCTGGCTTGTGCTGTTAATGGATGGGGTCATTTCACACGGACCTGAGTGAGAATTGTATTATGGGACCTTATGCATCCTGAGTTACTGCTGTTCAAGTCTTTACTTCAGGTTTCACATTGCTTAAGAAAAGACAGAAAGTTCTTTGAGTTTATTTGATTAATAACATCCTGCTGTGGTCTTACAAACATTATGTATCATCTGTTGGTACCTTAATCTCTCTCTTCGCAATAAGCCATGTGGAAAAAACAAGGGGAAACGATTAGAAGTTGCACCAGGAGAAGCTTCATCTCAATATGAGAAACCAATTCTTTACAGAGAAATCAAACAATCCATAGAACAACCCCCTGAGAGTTTTGGTGGACTCTCCATCACTGGAGATGTTCAAGATGCTGTTGGCCAGGGCATTAGATAATCTCATCTATGCTCCCTTTCCCACGAAAGGTTGGACCAGGTGATCTTTCAAGGTCCCCTTTGAAGCCCAAACCTGGCCTGTTAAATGATTCTGAGATTAATTAGATGAGACACTTTCAATGAAAGCTTGAAGTTTTATTTGAAGGACTGGTGCTAAGACCATTCACTCACCTGATATTCTTGCAGATCAACTGACACTCGATGACGTAGAGAAGTCTGTTAATGATGATATGAAGCGAATCATTCCTTGGCTCCAGCAGCTCAAGTAGGTGACTTGAACAATTCACTTAGTTTACATGGAATGAATCACCACTTTTGTATTCTGAATGATCACACTTGCATGGCTTTGTGTTTTACCACCGTAGGGGTTATACTTTCTCACTGTTGTAATATTTAGTGTTGAGTATTTGCCGTCTCCTCTAAGCATTGGAAGAAATTCTGTGATTCCATAGTCCTGCTTTAGTTTTCCCCCCTATATGTAGCCTTATGCATTGCTATGTGCACACTTTGCATGAAGTTTTTTCACTTTTAGTCAGTAGCAGACCACTTGCTTCCTGAGAATGTCTTTTTGTGTTCATGTTCATGTTCTGTATCCTTTATTCCACTCTGCAGCTAAACTCTGCTTGTTTCTCAGCAAAAATGATCTCCCTTCTCAGTACAGAGAAAAAACCAGGAAGTGGCCTAGGATGATTTAAATAATACCTGTTTACCTTCTAGCACTTCAGCCCTAGCTGGTTTAAGCCTCTAATCTTCCTTCCATGAAGCCCTGAGATTTAAGCACGAGATACATTTGGCTCCCATAAGAGGTTGTAGCAAATAATACAAACATAGTTTGCATCTGCATGAGAACTGCGTTCCACCTGCTCTGTCCTTTTGGAAATTCCCAGTGCTCTGACTTTATTGCAGGGTGAAATCTCTATTTGAGGAATTCTTCTTCTAAAAAAAGATTGATGATGCATGAAGCACTGGCACCCTGGAGGAACTAATCAACCTCCCTTTGTTATAAATAATGTACTTGAGATAATGGCTTGGGTAGTGCTGCAGTTTCTGAGGAAGCTCAGCAGTCCACAAAATGTCATTTAGGACAGCTGTATCTGATACGTATCTGTGAGAATAAATACGGTGTGTTGTGGTGGAAAGATGCTGAGCACCCACGTTTTCCACTGCTGTTGTCAGTGGAAGTTTGACTGAATACCCAAGCCATGCATTTCTGAGCCCCTTTCAAGCCTAGCTAGTCTTCCTGGCCTTGCCACTATAGCCAAAATCCATTGGAGTGGGACAAAGTTTAATTCCAAACGTGAGAATAATTTCGGTGTCTTGCATGTAGCTGTTCATCTCCAAACTTACTCAGGTGAATGAGTCTATTTATAACATAACCCAGAGTGACATCCTGCTTCAGTGACTTTTTTTACTGTATTGCTTACCAGCATATGGGAGCAAAGATTTTCATTTCTATACCAAAACGTAATTGAAGATTCCAGATTGTCAAATAACTGCAATCTGCATGTTTTTTTAATGTTTCCCTTCTTTGTTTTATATTGTAATTTCATATTGTAGTGCATAAAAATTTATTCAGCAAATAATTTCAGGGCTTTTCTTCTTGAATTAACAGCTGTCTGTTAAGCTGAAGACAAGATGTAAAGATAGTGATAAGGAAATATAAAGTAATGAAATTTTCTGTGTGATTTTTCTTTATTTAACTTGTGCTGCAGTGATAGATGTTGGCTTAGAATATGACTGACTCTTAATTTGACACTAATGCTCTACACAGCAGTATATTAGAATCATGTAAACCAGTTTCAGGGTACTAATACCTTTATTTCCATGCAAGGTTCTGGCTTGGACAGCAGCGCTGCAAACAGTCTATAAAACATCTGCCTACAGTGAGCAGTGAAACTCTTCAGCTAGCTAATTATGCCAGCCATCCAGTGGGAAACCTTTCCAAACACAAACTGTTCATCAAACTCACTCGCCTTCCCCAGTACTACATTGTAAGTAACTGAAAAATGCTTTTGCTCCCTGTCGTGGGTATCCCAGGCAGTTTGTTGTACTGTTAACTCTTAAACATTAGGAACCAAGTGATTGATGTAATGCTTGATTCTCTCCTCTCCCTCCCTTCTCCCGTGGGTTTGTTAAGCACTCAGGCTCATACAGAAGAGGGCACATACAGATTTAATACTCAGCAACCTTCCCATTCTGTGTGTTTCCTGAAAGGTTTGGTCTTCCTTCTCTTCTTGGAACCCTTTCCTAGCCACAGTATTAATATATTGGAAAAGACTAATATGTGTCCTTTGAAAGGGAGAGGATAGGAACTGAATTAGACTTAATCTTAGCTTGAAAATCTTCTCAATTTGTTGTTTTGTTTAAATATAGGTTGTAGAGATGTTTGATGTTCCTGGCAACCCCACAGAACTAGAGTACAAGTACCATTTTCTGTCTGTGAGCTATGCTGAAGGAGATGACAGCCCTGCCACTGCACTTCTACTACAGCAGTTCAAACCAAACATTGAAGAGTTGGTACTGGACACAAAAAGTGGCAAACAAATGAAAAGTGGTGTCAAGCGCAAGGTACGTGTTCCAAAAGCCATCGGGGTGGTTACAGTGCATGGAAGCTCAACACAGGTCCTGAGCATCAATTCCAGCTTTAGTAGCCATGTTTCCAGGGTTTGTATGGCTGACATCTTACTTGTTCGAGTTCTCTGGACTGCTTCCCTGCAGAGATGCTGGAAAACTGTTTTGTAACAGTTGTCCTTTAATTCATGCCAGGCCTTCTCTGCTGCTCTCCCGAGCCAAGGCAGAGAGCTCTGTGCAGAGGAGTGTGTACATATTGTATAGGCAGAGTGCTGGTATCTGTGGGATACGCTTTGGGCTGTGTGTAGACTTTGAGAGACTTGCAGGGGCTGATCAAAGTTACTTCTTGGGGCCAGGCTGACATGGCTTAGTGATCTACAAATGCTGTTTTAAAGACAATCTTCAGCTGAATTGCTTCAGTCCTGAAGTGGATCCTTTCAGGAGTTTGTGCTCAGGGTGTGATTCATTGAACACTTTGATGAATTAGATTATTCTCTGACATCTCTTTGAAGTATTTTCTCCAAATATGCAAGTACATTTGTCTTTATTTTATAAATTCTAGTTATCTGGAGATCCATGTTCCATAGAACCCAAGAAACCAAAACGATCGGGAGAAATGTGTGCCTTCAATAAAGTGCTAGCTCATATTGTAGCCATGTGTGATACAAATATGCCATTTATAGGGCTTCGGATAGAGGTAGGTACTAAAAAATATTTTATTTCCTTCTTCCCCTCCCCTACTCCTGGTTCTGGTGTCTAGATGTGACTGTTTGGCAAACTTGTGGTCATGTGCTCACTCTGGAGTTGCCTGCCAGCTGAGCCCAGGTGACTCAGTCTTCTACGCTGTGTTGCTCTAGTCTTGTTAGAGCTGCTTCTCTTAATACCAAGCACTGCAAAAAGCTTGAAAAATTGAGGGAGAAGGGAAAATGAGGATGAAAGATGCACTTGTGGGAAGGGTTGGGAGACAACTTTATACCAGATTTGCGCAGACCGTTTCTTGGCTTTCCAGTGCTTGAGGATGTGAAACATCTGTCACCCATGGGGGAAAAAAAAATCCTTGAAAATGTTAGAAGCTTTTTGCTTGACTTTTTGCTTGGAATAACATTTTTCTTGTTCATTCCTAGTTATCCAATATGGACATTCCTCACCAGGGAGTACAAGTAGAAGGAGATGGCTTCAGCCATGCAATACGTTTATTAAAGTAAGAGAATATTTTCTGTGTTTCATTTTATTACTGTACATAGACTTGAGAGAAAAAAAGTTGGGTTTGGAGAGTAACAATAAGAATATCAGGACAGGGGCAGGATTTTTGTTTTGGAGTTTTTTTTCCTTTTTTTTTGGGGGAGTGTTAATACTGTGTGTCTTGCACTTGCATGTGAAGCAGTGCTAGAGAAAGAGGAAAATAAGAGTAGACAAAGAGCCAGCTACAATTTGTTTCCTTCATTAGCCTAAATTGAGGGGCTCTGAAAACGGTTTGACAGTCCTCAATCCTTAAATCCAGGCAGTGCTAAGGAAGATGGGGTGATGATTCATGAACATGCAATTTTAGATCAGATCAGAGGCCTACGTACTCCATATGTTATTTGACAATTATGTGAAACTGCAGAGCAAAATGCCAGAAATCCCAGAAAAGACAATTGCATGGTAAAGAGGTTGTAAAGGAAATACCTGAGAATCATACAGTAATTTAATAGGTTGTTTAGGCCCAAGTGCAGGACTTTGCATTTGTTTTCATGGAACTTCATAAGGTTCCTGTTAACTTGTTTCTCCAGCCATCTGAGATCTCTCTGAAGGGCAGCGCTGACCTCCAGCATGTTAAGTGCTCCCTTCAGTTTGGCATCATCAGCACATTTGCTATTCTTTTGTAACATACAGGCTACTGAAATAGTTATATTGAAATTGTTAACAGGAGGCCAGTAGTATTGGCCTCTGTGTTAACCCTGAGGAATGCCAGCCACAACCAGCCACTAACTGGACCTGCAACAAATCAGTTTAAAGCAAAAAAACACAAACCCCAAAGACACCTCCTAGAGTAAAACCTTCATAACTCCTTTTATGCTTTAGAAATGTACAGGGACGTAAAGGCACCAGTCTCTAAATGCATCAGGCCCTACATTTTTAACTTCGCATGTGAGCAGAGAACTTATGAGCTGAAGTTAAGGGTGGAACATGAAATTTCTGGCTAGATCCTCAAGGAATTTGAAAAGGAGTTTGGCATGTTTTTACTTAAGCTTTATTTAGTCTGTCCCCTGAGCTCGATTCACATATTGGGATACGAATAAATTAGTGAGTACTAAGGGAACTGCCAGGTTGTTCACTGCACGTAGAGCAAGCTTGTTCTAGAAGGCAAATGAGTTCAGATTGCCACAGAACTTACTTATTTTCATCTTTTTTGGATTATTTCTCTGTATAAGAGCTTTATATTGGTGAGCTCTTAGTTCGCTAGGAGATAAGGACAATTCAGCAGATCCTTTAACAGTCTCTAATCTGAAGGTGTTGAATCCATATAAAAATTGATCTTAGCTCAGAGTGCTTTTGTGACACACTTATTACGGTCCTTGAGGAGGAATAGGTTATCTCACTGTGCAGTCCAGTCTCAGTGTGCAGCACTGTGCCTCTGCTGTTGATTGGTTCATTCTTTCATGTGTAGACTTGGGAGTCCTTCAGGAAATATTAGAAGGCGCTGCTGTTACTTGTGGAACTGTACTGTGTGTAATGGAGATTTTGTTTTTTGTCATGTATAGAATTCCTCCCTGTAAAGGTGTAAACGAGGAAACGCAGAAGGCTCTGGACCGATCTCTTCTTGATTGCACTTTCCGACTACAAGGTAGAAATAATCGCACGTGGGTGGCCGAGCTGGTGTTTGCGAACTGCCCGCTGAACAGCACTTCATCCAGGGAGCAAGGCAAGTTTCATTGAGGACCACTGGTAAATTTTCTTTCTTTGTAGTTTACATTGTCTATTCCAGTAGTTTTAATGTCGTGGTATAACTGGACAGCTGCCTCCTCCTGAGATTGCTAATAAACCACAGTGTACCTTAATCAAAATTCTGACTGCTGAGTTGATGCGTTTTTGTTGTTTCAATGTGCTTCCTGGTCACTTGCCACAGTTCACTCGTAGTCTGTAAACCACAGCTCAGGAACCACTGGGTTGATCAGTATTTACCATCTCCTCACACTGCAGGACCAACCCGTCATGTTTACCTGACATATGAAAACCAGTTGTCTGAACCAGTTGGAGGTCGCAAGGTGGTCGAGATGTTCCTTAACGACTGGAACAGTATTGCTCGGCTGTACGAGTGTGTCCTGGAGTTTGCACGATCCTTACCAGGTACAGAAATCACCTTTTTTTTGTCAAAATGGTGGGCTTACAGGTTACTGTGATTTTCTCACTCCCTTCCCTCCTCTCTTCACAGACATCCCCAACCACTTAAACGTTTTTTCAGAAGTTCGGATCTACAACTACCGAAAACTTATTCTTTGTTATGGAACCACCAAGGGGAGCTCAGTAAGTAACTCTAAATGGACTTTAAATGTATAATTGAAAACAGAATGGGTAGGCTTAGACCTGTCAGAATTTTGCTACAGAATTTTTCTTTTTAGTGGAATCAATATAGATGAATGTTGAAAAGCCAGAGGGTGCCTTTATTGCTGATTTGCTGGGTTCCTAGAAGTTCAGAATTTTTGAGAATTTCTGTTAGATGCTTTATACTGTGGGAAGGACAGTTGTGTGCTTCTGACTGGTGAAAGCTGGTGTAGCAGCATGTTTCTGAAAAACTTTGTGTAAGTGTTGTTACTGGTCACTGCTGTACTGGGATATATAGATATGTGTAAGCTGAGTACCTAATTCTACCGTAGAAGAGAGGACTCTTAACAGTTTTAAATGTAGTGCTGTGCTTTAGAATGAGGTGGTCCCTGATTATTTTGTAGCAGTGCTGTTTTCTTGTTCAGAACTCTAGCTTGCTCTGTAGTATTTGAATTTACAACTTATTAATTACTTAAATAACTGAGTACTTGCTCACACCTTTGCCTTAAGTGCAAGGTAGAGGAGGAAGTGAGTGCATGTTTATTTCACATTAAGAATATAGTTTTTGTGTGCAACTGATGCAAAGTAGCTGATACACTTGAAATTTGCTTCCTGGAATGCTTTTGTGTTCATTTTTCTAAGCTGAATTTTTAGGAGTATTTTTATGTGCATTTTATTGGGAAGTGTATGTGTGTGCATATATATGTATACATATATACATACGTTTGTTATATATATGTAAGTAGCCAGAGCAGCAGTATGGATTTTGCATTCAACTTCCTTACATATTAGCATATCCAGCTCTCATTTTTGTGTAATGTAACTTAAGAAAACCAGTCCACCTCCAGCAACTCATTAATCAGTTTTCCACATCATGAATCTCCCAAGTTTATTTTTCTTTTGCTATTTGTTTGACTTGCTGATATAATTGCCCGGTTCTGTGGTTGCCAACAATCCAGGCAGCTAAGTGGGTGTTAAAGCTGATAGTGCTTTCTTTTTGTTCTTCACAACCTCAGCAGCTTTTGAGGAAGGTGAATTAGGAATCCGTTGAGGTTTGATGAAAAATGGGGGAAAAAATTAAATCAGACCAACTTTCTTGTTATAATCTCTTGTTATAACCTCGTTATTACAACCTACTTGTTCTAGCTTCCAAGACCATTTTATGTTTGTTTGTGACATTGCAGATCAGCATTCAGTGGAACTCCATCCTCCAGAAGTTCCACATTTCACTGGGAACTGTTGGCCCAAACTCAGGTTGCAGTAACTGTCACAACACAATTCTGCACCAGCTCCAGGAGATGTTCAATAAAACGCCAAACGTGGTGCAGTTGTTACAGGTAATGTTCTAAAAAACTTCTCTCAAGCAAATTGCAGGACACTTGGGAGCTGAATTCTGATTAAACTGTTCTCTTCAAAATTACATGGGTGTTACAATTGTTTATGGATCTCATTGCCAGAAAGCATCTAATTTTCCCCGCTCTGCCCCATTTTCCCTGACCTTTCCTTTTGGATAACCTACCTGACCTCTCAATATCCGCTCTCTCCCAGGTTTTGTTTGACACTCAGGCTCCATTAAACGCCATCAACAAGCTCCCGACCGTGCCCATGCTGGGACTGACCCAACGCACCAACACTGCCTACCAGTGCTTCTCCATCCTGCCCCAGTCGCCCACGCACATCAGGCTGGCCTTCAGGAACATGTACTGCATCGACATCTACTGCCGCAGCCGCGGCGTGGTGGCCATTCGCGACGGCGCCTACAGCCTCTTCGACAACAGCAAAATAGTGGAGGGCTTCTACCCCGCGCCTGGGTTAAAGGTGACCACCCCGTGTTTTATGGCAGGTTGTAAATAAATGAGCTTCTGACCTGGAAGTATGAATCTGATGTGAAGAGCTTGGGGAAAGTTTTCTTTGTGGAGAGCTGCGGTCCTTCCAAAATTCTGAGCGTAAAAGGAAGTTTTTGATTTATCGGTAGATCTGTTAATTAGTTTGAATTAAAACATATCCTTTAAAAAAAAGTAACATCAAGTGCTAGGGTTTGGTTTTTTTTCGTATCTGTGTATTCAGGCATCCTTTTGTTGAAACTTGCTGAAGCTTTGTGACTAGGCTAGATGTCTGCTCCAGGAGTAGCAGCAAGTGCTCCTCACAAACTTTGTTGTGTGGCAGTACAGTGCTCATAAGTTGCAGGTGGGACAATACTCCATGTCAGATGATTCTAGACAGAAACTTCCCTTTTAAAATAGTTCCCATCAGTGTGTGGCAGGAGCCTGTGGCTTTGGTTCTAAATGCAGTGCTTGTTCACTCTTCCTGAAAAATGAATCTGTACACATTGACAGAATACCTGAGGGCAGCTTGTACCAGTGCTAGTTACACTGAAATACTGGAAAATGGCACCCTTTGAGAAACAAGTTGATTTGCTAATTTTTTTCTCTGACAGTTGCAACTGAATATTGATTCTCTGGCATTGGATTTTACTGATCCTGAATATCTGCCTCTTTCACAAATGCTAAATGAAAGGCTAATGGAAATAAGAAGGAGATTGTAGATACCAGTGTAAAGTGGTAGAAGAGAATGAAAATAGGAAGGTAGAGGAGGAATTAATTCAAGAAAGTTGTCGGGTTCCTCTGGGTACAAGAGAATGCTGTGGAGGAGGTGACCCAGATGTTTTTAACCAAACAGGGCAGTTGTAGGTGTGATACAGCAGCCCTGTAAGTTCTGGATACTGATGAGTTGTTCTGGAACAGGTATTTCCAGGTGTAAGCTTTTCCTTATCTTTAAGGAGACAAGAAAAACGTTGGTATTTCAATTTACTGGAGATATTTCTTGTTATAGAGCCAGGTATCTCTGTTTATGAATTGATATATTTTGTAGACTAATTATACTGTAATTAATGAATGCCCACTAGTACTTAGTTCCAGAGACCTGCCTGTCTCCTGTGTGCTGCAGCTGATAAAGGTGGTGTTACAGCTCAGCAAACACTGCCTTCATTTGTGTAGTAAAATTTGAATGGGCAAATTGCTAACAAAACTGCTTTTTCCACAGACATTCCTGAACATGTTTGTTGACAGCAATCAGGATGCACGGCGACGATCTGTAAATGAAGATGATAACCCACCTTCTCCTATTGGAGGAGACATGATGGATTCTTTGATATCACAGCTCCAACCCCAGCAGCCACCACAGCAACCACAACAACAGGTACCCTTCAGGCAAAATAAATGTTTATTGTCTTCCACAACAGTAGATTTCTAAGAACTTCATGTTCTAAAGGGATTAGCAGTAACAAAATGGAAAGGGAGACTATAAACCCACTCTGCTGCAGAATTCCCCTTCGGGCAAAACGTATTAATTTATTTTGCCATTTCTCATTCCAGTGTAAACAGCCCATAGCATATGAACAGCAGCTTTGGAAGGTCACATGAGGCTTGCTGCCTAGAAGCAAAGGACTGAGGGAGGGAAAACAACTGTTAAAGATAAAAGATGGGAGGGAGAGTCAGGAGGCTTTGCTGTTACAGGATGGGAGATAAAAGGAGTGAGGTACAGAGGTATTACGTCTTTTGAAGAAACTGAAAAAAACAGTGAGCACTGAAAAAGATAATTTAGAAAATCAAACAACTGTGTGGATGAACCTGTAAGACCAAACCCTCAGTAGAGTTCTCCTGCACATAACTTCTGTTTTAGTACAAAATGATCAAAAATTTTTATTGTCCTGTGTTGACAATTTCAGCCATTTGCAAAACAGGCAGGAGCCTCGGGAGCGTATCCTCTCACCTCACCACCCACCTCCTACCACAACACAGTGACGCCCTCCCCGTCCATGATGCACACGCAGTCACCAGGTAGGATGGCTGGGAGCTGATCCTGTACTAGAAAAATAGGTCTTTGTGCATGCATATTTTTTCTATTATTTGAGCTGTGTTTAGCCCCAGGTTAGCCAACAGAATGCACCTTACACGGTGGGGAAAAAAAGAAAGTCCTACCATGCATGTTTTGGAAAGTACATTTTGAACCTAAAAAAGCCCATTAAGTAAAACTGCCATCTTTAGCTGTGTAATATTTGGGACTGTTTCATTCTTAACAGTTTATAACTTGCTAAGACAAAAACCTGTTAATTTTCCATACCTGCTTCTTCAGAAAAGCTTTTCATCACCAAAGTTCTGCTTTCTGCTCCCAGCTGTTGTAGAACAGCAGCTGAAAATATTTAAATTTGAGGAAGGGCTGTGCAGGGGAGAAATGCCATTCTTCAAGCCGAATATCATGGGAAGTTTTTCCTTTGTGTGGTAAATCAACCTGAAAAATATAACAGTCATGCATGTACAAAATAAAGCCTTTGAGTGCAAAAACAAATTCTCTTGAATCTTGTGTGCTGTTTCCCTAAAAAGAAGGGAGCAGTTGATAAAAAAAGTTAGAACAGAATTGTGTATGTCAAGTGATGTGATGTCTTTGATCAGGAAATTTGCATGCTGCAAGCTCACCTAGTGGGGCTTTAAGAGCACCATCACCAGCATCCTTTGGTCCAACTCCTTCACCTTCCTCTCTTGGAATCACAATGGGACAAACAGCTAACTTTGCCAGCCCACATGGTGAGTTCTTTACTGGCAGATGTGTATGTAATGACAGGGAGGACAGATTTGCTTCTTGAAATTAATCTTCCAGAGCAGACCTAAGTTAACTGAGGAAAATTCATGTTTTATAATTGGCTCAAGTAGCTGTTTTCATATATGTGAGTGTTAACTCCTAACAGTAGTCAAAAGTAGCTGCATGGCATGTTGAGGCATTCCTAACATGTTAAAAATTGACTCCCAGTCACTCCTTTTTGCTTACTAATGTGGGGAAATTCAGTGTGGTCTTGTAGCAGAACAGCAGCTTTTAGCAGCTTTTAATGAGCATTTTCTTCTGTTAGATTAATTAGTGGATTTTCACTGCTTACGTTTCCTGGAAAAATAACTGGTACAGGTTAGAAATTCAAATACTTGCAATTTGAAAACGTTGTCAAAATCTGGCTGGTTTGACATATCTGTATGTGAGCAACATGTCATTTGGTTGTTTCCTTTATTTATTTGGTTGGTTTTTTGGAAAGCTGCCAAAACAATCCTTTGTGTAGTCACAGTGCATTGGAAACTGTTGTATAGATCACAACAAATGAACAGTTCAGATGGTAATTTTCACACATCAGTTTGATTGTTGAGCTGAACAAAGTGAGAGAGATGTACCACAGAGGGTTCAAGGAGCTTCTTCTGATCAGTCTGTATAGCAGAGATACTTTTGCAGAGATAACTGTAAGATACTGAATAGATAAGGAACTGTCTGACTGAGGCTTCCGTTTGCTAAGGAGCAGTAGAAGTCCAAGTCTGTAGGCAAGAGCTCCTTTTAGTTTAGAACTTGTTACTTGTTGAATATGACAATTTTTCTTAGCATTCAGTTTTACTTTTTTAAAAATACAACCTGGAATCCCTTGAAATCTGTATCTTGATTTTTACTCTCTGCCCCGACTTGGTGTGTTTTATATGGCTGTAAAAAGTAGTCTAAAAGCTTGCAGGCACTTTCATGCTTTACAAATTTTGGTAAGCCTCTTTTCGATTTCTCTATCAGAAAGCCTTTTACTTTTTAAAGAAATAATAATGGTCTTGTAACATCTGTAGGTACCATAGACCCAAGCTCACCATACACCATGATGTCACCCAGTCAGCGTGCAGGGAATTGGCCAGGATCTCCCCAGGTCTCTGGTCCATCACCAGCAGCACGGATGCCTGGAATGTCACCAGCCAACCCTTCCCTTCATTCACCTGTCCCCGATGCCTCTCATTCCCCACGAGCTGGAACAAGTAGGCTTCTTTATCAGTGTTATAACTGTGAAACACTCATGTTTAACATTCCTAGTTGTGTTCCTTTTGGTAGTTCTTGTGTCGGTCTAGCAGTCCTTACTGCCCTTGTGCAGTAAAATAGCTAAGGAAATTAAGCCTTTATTCTGTCCTAGTTCAAATCTTCAATAACAAATTGGAAAAATGAGCTAAAGCATACAGCTTAAATGTCAGCAGGATTGATGATAGTTCTTGTTGCAGTGCAGAACTCAGTCTGAAACTATTGAACGCCATGACAAAGAGAAAAGTCTTCAGAGTGAAAGCAATGATAAGCACATTTACCAACCTAAATACTAACTTTTCACATCATAGATTTGTAATGCTGCTCTTGCACGACTGATTTAGCCATCTTTACGTCCCATTGAGTTTGTTGTGCAAACCTGCTGTCTGCTGGCATGCTGCAGAAGGAGGAAAAGGGAGGAGGATTTTAACGTTACTGAGACTCTTTGCATGGGTGCAGGGTCAAAACTAATTCTTTGTCTGTCTGATGCCTATTACTAGGCAAATTCTTACATAAGAAGGATTGAGCTTTGGCCCAGAGGACTTATTGATGAATAGTGACAATTAAAGTGAACACATACCTTATGTTTCAGCTTAAATGCTCCCTTACTGCAAGTCCTTGTCCCCACAGGTTCCCAAGCCATGCCGACAAGCATGCCTCCACCTCGGAAACTACCTCAGCGTTCTTGGGCTGCATCCATTCCTACAATCCTCACCCACAGTGCCTTGAATATTCTGCTCTTGCCCTCTCCTACCCCTGGGCTTGTGCCAGGACTAGCTGGCAGCTATCTGTGCTCCCCTCTTGAGCGATTCCTCGGATCAGTGATTATGAGGAGGCATCTTCAGAGGATCATACAACAGGAAACGGTACAGTTTAAGTTTAAGTGGACCTGTGGGTATGTGACTGCTCCATGTCGTTCAAATCAGGCACAAATTGAAATGCTTCAAATAAAATAACTGTTTGCTGTTAGACTTGTGCTGTACTTCTGATTTTTGCCACCTAAAGTGTCAAAATTTAGTGATATCATTTAGTTCCCCTTCTTTTCCACACAAATTAGATGTGGAAAACTTGTTTGGTCAGGTGAAATTTGGTAACTGTTAAGATAGCAAGTCTAGGACCAGACTTTAAGATGCTGTGTGTTACTTGGGTTTGCCAGGTGCATTGGGAGTTTACTAGAACAGCCACAGGGTTACTGTGGATGCCACTACTTGGCAGGATTGCCAGAGAAGTGAGTTTTACTAGTTCATGTTAACTACTAGGTCAGGAATGCTACTTGAGGGTTTGGGACAGATAAATGTGCCTCTTCACTTCCGTGGCATGGATTCAGTGACAGAGAAAGAAGCCAAATCTTGCATAAGCTTAATTCTCAAGGCAGTTTTACCTGTGTACAAATATCGTGTGTTTCTTTCTGGAAAGAAAGTCTTTCTGACTGTGAATCTTCTTTTTATGCAGCTACAGTTAATAAACTCCAATGAACCGGGTGTCATTATGTTTAAGACGGAGGCACTGAAATGCAGGGTTGCTCTCAATCCCAAAACCAACCAGACCTTGCAGCTGAAAGTAACACCTGAAAATACAGGACAGTGGAAATCAGAGGAGTTACAGGTTTTGGAGAAGTTCTTTGAAACGAGGGTATGTACTGAAATCAAGAATGTTTACATTTTTGTGCATTGCTTTTAATCTCTGGTGTTGTTTTGAGTGATCCTGCTGGCTTTCATTGGCATGTGTAAGAGCTGCAAAATACAAAATTGACAGCTGTGCATGCTGGTTGCATATTAAATTATATATTTATTATCTAAATAGGCACTACTCAATAGTGTTTTTCTTTAGGTTGCAGGACCACCTTTTAAAGCAAACACCCTGATAGCCTTCACAAAGTTACTAGGGGCTCCCACGCACATCCTCAGGGACTGTGTACACATCATGAAACTGGAGCTGGTAAGTCCACTCTTCTTTTTATTTAGTTCACCCAACTTTGTTTATTATATTTTTGAAAAAAAGCTGTTGTATCTTTATCTACAAACACACAAATTACTCTAAATTTATATGGAAGTTATTTAATGTTATTGGAGAAATTTTTGTTTTACCACCAGCTCTCCTGGAAACTCCCAAAATTTCTCATTTAAACTGATGATTTTAAGGAGCTGCAGACGTTACTGCACAACAGACACATGCATAGGCTGACTGGAATCTTTCTGATTGTGCTGTTTTGCTCAGTTCTTTCAGAGTTACTCTGACTTTACTAAACCTGGCAGCATCTGCAGGTTTAGCTGAAGAGGTGCATTCCACTTTGTGATGCTTCCCTGTTTCTTAGCTGTATATGTCACTGACGTGAGACCTTTGCTGTTCTTTCTCCGTGCTGCTCTCTCTGAACAGTTCCCTGACCAGGCAAGTCAGCTGAAATGGAACGTGCAGTTTTGTTTAACAATCCCTCCCAGCGCTCCACCAATTGCGCCTCCAGGAACACCTGCTGTTGTGCTGAAATCCAAAATGTTGTTTTTTGTAAGTAGTGCTATCTAAAAAATTCGTTTATTTTAAAATTCTAACCCTACATGTCTCTGAGATCATCATGGATTTGTAGCAAAACATAAGCCCACTGTACNCCAAAATGTTGTTTTTTGTAAGTAGAGCTGTCTAAAAAATTGGTTTATTTTAAAATTCTAACCCTGCATGTCTCTTGAGATCATCATGGGTTTGTAGCAAAACATAAGCCCGCTGTACCTGACAGCTGTAATAGCTGAAAGTGTTGTGCTGTTTGGAATCCTGGATTTGCATGGATCTCTTTTGTAATGAGTTTCGTTCGTATTCCTGCTCTCCTTCCTGCTAAAACACAGCAGCTCCTCGTGTTTTGCGTTCTTGGAGAGATGCTGACAATATATAAAGTTCAGCTCCCTGTGGGCTGCATCTTCAAGTGCTCAACTTGTGGGTGTTTTGTTGTTTGAGGCACTAAACACCTAGACTGGGTGACGTGCACATTAGTGTTGCTGGGAGAGGAGAGCAGGGATGAGATGTTCAGAACAAATCTACATCAGTGCTGTGCCCGAGGCAATGCTCATTGTGGGGTGTTTTTGAGAAGAAAATAGTCTCCACCTGATTGATGATTTCTCTGTTACAGAATTGCTGTCTGAAAACAGGGGAGTGGAAGTACATGCTGTCTGTAGGCCTGGAGTGTTTAACTGTGTCAGAAGCTGCACTGAAGTACATGGTCATTTAATTTAACACACTTTTTGGGTTTTTTCCTCACAGCTCCAGCTAACACAGAAAACAACAGTCCCACAGGAAGCTGTTAGTATTATTGTCCCAATTATTTATGATATGGCTTCGGGTACAACGCAACAGGCTGACATTCCCAGGCAGCAGAACTCTTCTGTTGCTGCTCCAATGATGGTTAGCAATATTCTAAAGAGGTTTGCTGAACTGAATTCACCACGACCAGGTACCGTACATGTCCAGTAGATATATTCTCTTCACCCAGACATCTGTGACAAATCTCCAGTGTAACACTAAACCTCTCTTAAGTCTGAATTCTTCTTGGTTTCTATCTTACTTCTTTAGTGATTACAAACTCCTGATGTGACAGGCAATACATAACTTAATAGGAAGTACTGGCAACACAGCAGAAGGTTGCACTGATGATTCAGGCTGGGTTTTGCTGTTCTGCCTGAGTGATAGAATGCACCCACCTCTTGTTGGCCCAACTCTTGCTGCTCAGTAAGAGTCACACTTTTTGACAAATGGGCCTGGAATGAGTCACAAGAAATATGCTATGGCCAAGTGTCAGTTTTCGTGGTTAATTATGAAGTTGCTCAGCTTAACAGTAGAATATAAAGGGATGTTAAAATAGTTATCAGAACTTGTTCACGTGCTGTGAATGATTAAAAAGTAATTGCAGTGGTTGTATACTCCTTTGTCAGTGTGTCCACTAGCAGAGGTGCATACAGTTCTGTCCACCAGATGTGCTGTGAAGTGTTTGAGCTAGGTTGTTCTGAGTGTTCATTGGCCTCTAGGTAGTGCACTGTGAGCAGCATTGTGCTTTGCTTTCCCTCTTGTTTGTCATGTCTTTTATTTTTTTTTTAGTATCTAAAACATGGAAGAACAGTAGCAGGTTCTTTGGGCAGCATGTTGTCTGTAAGCAGTGGTTTGGGGTCCTAATACACAGATGGCTCAGAAGAACAGTAACTTTCAGTTCTGATGAAGAACAAAATTTTTCCAGTAACCCAGTGAATAGATTGAAGTTGTGAATCCAGAGGTTGACTCTTCTCTTTTGTATAATTATTCATCTTGTTGTTATGCAGTAACTGTGCTTGATGGATTATTTCAATTGCTAGAACATGAGCAATGTTTACCTTAAATTGGTATGGGTATGCATACATTTCTGAAAGTTGTGATGGGATTTAAATTAATATGCACTTTCTGTTTAACATGTAGTAATGGTGTAGGTAAATAGGAGAGAAAATAGCCTTGAGGGCATGTTGAGTTCCCTGTAGGGGTTCTGTATGTGGAAGAGAGCTGTTGTTTGTATAGCATTTTTATTTCAAAATACATTAACTAAACTTCAGGTGTTGCTTTTGGAAGGTGCTTCCCCACAGAGTTCCCCTGGCGTGGGGAAGGGTCGATTCTTGCTTTGCTGTTTGTTATTGCACTGAGTTGTGTTTTAAAGTAAACCTTCCACAAAATACCACAGCAGAGCAAGTAACTGTCAAAGCTGCTCTGGTGATGCCAGGTGAGATGTTTTCTGATGGTCACTAGATAGATCAGAATGGACAATTTTTGTTTGTTGTGCAAGTTTTGAAGCAGTTTTGGAATCCAGTACAGGGAGCAAAGTATAGACAAGGAGGAAAAAAGCATAGGAAAAACATTGGAGCCACAAGCAGAACCTTATCCAGGCAAAGGAGAATGTAGCTGGCTGAGCAGAGGAAGTTTCTAGTAGTCCTTCCTCTGACTTCCAAAAGAAAGAATGATTCTGTATGAATTTATTTATTTCTACCACCACCCAGCAAAAGTAGGATCTTCCCTGAGGACACTTGAAATGCCGTTTCCTGTGTTCTTATTGTCAAAACATACATTATTATATCTGATCAAAGAGAACAAGAATACCTTTTCTTCACCACTGAAAGGTGATAGGAGAGCCAACAGATGAAAGTAGATAGCTGGGAGACTTCTCTTATAACAGCAGTACGTGGGAGATCCCCGGTGTGTGTCCTTTCTCGTCTCATGCTCCTTTCTCTTCCGCTGCTCCTGTGCTGTACCCAGGATTTTCCTGATTTTCCTACCTGTTAGCTCTCTCCTGCACTAATTGCAATCTGCTTGGTTAAGGGATTTTTTCATTGTTTGAGTCAGGAAGGACCAGGGCCTCCCATTGTGCACAGATGATGTTACGGGCACTGTCGTCGTAACCTGGAATCAGTGTTGCCTCGTTCTGGCTGTATCTTTTTTACCTTTCTCTCTTTGTGAGAAAGTATTTTGTATTCAGCTTAATTTTCCTCTTAATAAAATGGTAGTGCCTGAAAAGTAAGTTCTTTTGAAAGAGTTTTCTTTTCAGATCTGTGGGCAAACACATTCTGCTGTGTTTAGCAGTAAAATGTTGACTCATTGTGAGTACACATTGTCTTTCTAAGACCACTTTACCCATGCCTCCTTGGAAGAAAATACTTACTTTGGGGAAATACTTGTATGAACTGAGAGGAAATCAATGCCCTGGAATAATAAGTTTAAACTTGAGCTGTAAATCCAAAACCTACACTATGTAGTGGACATCAGTCTGGTAAGGAAATTAAAGTCCCTATGGATGCTGGAGGTGACTCTTAGAGAGGAGCTCAGGGGACTCGTGATGATTCTTAAAGCACTTCACGAGTGAGCATTTTTCAGTGTCTGATTTTCAGTGATGCAGTGGATGGTGTTTAGCCCAGATTTGTAGCTTTGATATGATAATGACTTGCCCAAAATAATCTTGGGAATCCCTAGTCTGGCAGTTAAGATTAATGCATCCCAACAGGCTCTGCTCTTATCTCTTTGCTCACACTGTTGCTCCTTCAGCAGCAAAATTCAATGTCTTCTAATTGATATTTCTTGAAATATGCAGGAAAAATTCAGCCCATAGTGACCAGGGTACAACAGTGGCTATTAATTGCATTCTCTTACCAGGAAACAGTAGATGAAAATCACAGCTGCCTGATACTTCATCTTTTGTTGTTCTTATTTAACCCTTTCTTTTCTGTTGGGTTTAACTTCTTTAAGCTATTCAGAATGTGTGTGTTTTTGTCAACAAGTGCTGGTATTTAAAACTTGAGCTAGCTGTGGCTGGTTTTTCCTCTCAGTGTTGAATCTCAGCTGTTGGAAACACAAGTCCACCTGCTCTGTATTTTATTTTGCAGTTTAGATGTCAAGGGTAGAGCCAGAGCACTTTGGTTGAAAGAAACAGATTCCTGACTGTTGCTCAGTCTTGGAATTAGAAATATTTCCAAGACTAAGCTTAGGACAGAAAACATCTTCCAGCTGTTTCAGACTTGAGTCTTTCAAAATGTTTAGTTACTGCTTGTAATCAATAGAAAATAAAGTTGAAAAAGTTGGGTTATTTTCCTTGTAAGATGTGGTGCTCTTAATTAATAACATACAGAAAAATTCAGACCACAGTCCATGTGCGGTCAATTCTAGCATAGCTTCAATCTGACATTCAAAAGCAATTAAAAGTTAAGAGCTACTTGCAATTCCATCACCAACAAGAGCAGTCCTGCTGGGAAGGCTGGAGCTACTTCAGCTGGTAACTCCCACAAATCCCGACATCCCTGGAGGTCGCTGGGTTTTGGGAGTCGCAGCCGCCGCGTGCCTGCACCCTCGGCTCTGCCCTGGGGGGCTCAGGGGGGCACAGTGAGGAAGGGCTGTGGGGTGTGGGGCTAACCTGTCTCTTCTCCCTGCTCCAGAGCGAGGAAGGGCTGTCCGGGGCGCGGTGCTAACCTGTCTCTTTTCCCTGTTCCAGGTGAATGCACAATATTTGCAGCCGTTCGTGATTTGATGGTTAATCTTACGCTGCCCCCTGGGGGGCGTCCCTAGACACTTTTAAAAGAAGGCTGAAAGTGAGACAAAACAGCAAAAAAAAAAAAATATTTAAAAAAAATAAAAACAAAGCCTTCGGTTAAAAGAGGACATTTTAATTTTACCTTTTTTTCTAAGAGCTAACTATAAACTGGCAAACTTTCAGGGATGCACTTTCATCACATGAGTATCACCACGACTTTTGTATAGTGCTGTTGTATAGTGTGTTTTAATGGGAGACACTTCAGACTAGGTAATAGATTGAAGTATCAGCTTGCTGGTAATAGATTTAATATTCTGTTTTATACTATAAAGATTATGAAAATGCCAAACTTGTTTGTTTTTCTGTTTTTCTTATGTTTTGGTGTAATAGTCTTTTTTTAAGGCAGGTCTGTCATTTTTGAATACTGTAAAACTGTGACAAACTTTATATTGAAGCTGTATTTTAATATGACTGCTTTGAATCCTTAAACAATTTATTTGGGCTTGTTGTAAACATGTCCCCAAAAAGCAATATTTAATAAACTGGATTAAAAAATCTTAAACTGGATGTTGTATCATCTGAAACTTTATTCCTCTCCCCTGTAGCCACTGGTCAGATCTCTTGTGTTCACACTTACTGCACTATCTCTTTTTGTGATCTTGCTTGTACACACACACACGTGTTGCTAACTTAAAAACCCAAACAAACCTTTATTTATTTATCCTGTGAGTTCAGTTTGTTCCAAGTCAGAGTAGAAGAGGGTTTGTTCGTTTTCCTGGTTGTAAAAATAACCAGTATGTACTTAAAATTGTGCTTCATTTCTTATACCAAGAGCTAAATCTTTTCTCTCCCAAAAGCAAAGTTTAGTGGAAGAAAGAACCTTTTGTCATCTGTCATGGAGTCTGTAATAACAGACTCTTACTTGTCTTATTGTAGAGGCAGGTAAGGTAGAAGCTGGAATTGCATACCACAAAATTGGAGAGGCTGATCCAAAAATAAACAACCTCACATTTAACTTCCTGAATTGGATGTATATAGATAACTTTGTCAGTAATGACTGAAGGCTCTTGTAATTGACATGTCCATCCTTAGGACATATACTCTGTCATTTAACCATTTGTCCTCCTGGATCAGTATTCTCAAATTTTTATGGAGTTCCAGTTGGTTTCCTGACTTCCTACAACAGTGGCTTTCAGCTGTGCTGCCTCCCTCTCTTTGCAGAGCTCTGGCAGTTCCTTGCTCAGCTGAAGGATGTTTAAAACTAATTTTAAACATCTTTCAATGAATGTATTCCAGCCTGCCTTGCTATCTTCAAGGCTGCCCATTGCCCCTATGACTGTCACAGTGCTTCTTTTTCTGAAGCTTATGCCATTAGAAATCACCTTTTGGTTGGTGCCCACCTCAGATTTCAGCCTTGAACCTGTGGTTTGAGTGTGGGTTCTGTATCACTGCTGCTCTCACCCGTGTGTAGCTAACAGATGGTTATACAGCTTCTCCTTCTGAAAAACAAAACCCATCCCCTGGAGTGAAAACTTGCAGTTTTTAAATGCTGCTGTTGCTGCCTTGGAAAGAGCCCATATTTCTGCCTTTTTAGAACTAAACTGATGTTTTAAAATTGAGAGGTGACACAAAGATGTCTGAAAAAGACTGGCTGTTGTGCTGGTCACTGCTCTGAGTGGTTTCAAGGTGGGAGCATTCTCATGCCTAAAATCAGCTTCCTGATATGTGAGAAGTACCTGCTGCCCGTTGTGGGAAGGGGCAGGAGATGTGGAGTGTGGTGGGGGCAGAACTTCAGCACTTGGAAGTGAAAGGGAGGGAGAGGCCTCCCCACAGGGCAGAGAAAACAAAACATGTAACTACTGACAGATGGTTATGGACTGACACTCCAAATCTCAGATGCTGGGAAGGTTGAATTTTGTTTTATATTATACACAGCACTCATAACATACACCACATTTTAAACATTTCTCCTAAATTACATTCTTAAGGAAAACACTGCTAGTAAAAGGAAGCATTTCCCACTCACCAGAGACACTTGTTCCTTTCAAAGCAATTACTGTGACTTTACAACTGCAGTTTTAAGTTTTGTTTTTCATGTGTATTTACAACTTCAGTTTTAAGTTTCATTTTCCATGTGTTCAGTCCCTTTTTCTGGCAGGCAGATGATGTGACCACCTGCTGCATTGGGACTATTTGTAGATTTCTTCCTTATGGCAGATTTCTTTGTCCATTTATTTCACTGAAAGTGCTGCAGTGACTCCACATCCTGCAGTATTTCTAGAGGTTTCTAAGTTTCTGATCAACCCACATGTAGGACAAGGATGAGGGAATTGAATTATACAGAGGAAAAATAGTTGTTCTCAGCTGATGCACAGCTCTGGCTTAAAAATTTTAGCCAGTGTCAGATGGGAACACGTTTTAGGTGTCCAAAAAGCCTTTCCCAATGGCAGCCATAGACTTTGTGGCTTTCCAGATAACAAATACTGATCCTGCTAAAGGTTTCCTGAAGATAGAAAACAAGGAAGAGGCTTTTTTGAGCTCTGCAAATATTCAGACAAGGAGTGGAATCAAGGTGAGGTTCTGGGGGATTTTGGTTTGAAACTGAGTTTTAAATCTTTGTTACCTTTCCACGTTTGAGTGTTCCGCAGGTTGCCTTTTAGTCTGCAGATGTTTTAACTGAGTTTACAAAGGCTGCAGGGAAACAAGCTCTGATGATAAACTGCTGAGACAAAACAAAGCTCCATAAAACCAGAAGCTGTTTTTCTTTACGAGCTGCAGTTTGTCTTTAAGCATGTGCTCAGTTTCATCTGTCAGTAGAAAGTTACTCTGGTTCACAGGCATTCTAGAGCAAAATCTTCTGTATGAAAAATAGACTACTAGAAGAACATTTGGGTCATTTTAATCACATTTATGATTAGTCTGTCAAAGGTGTCACTTCAAAAGTTGTGCTACACTTACCATTTCAGCTGAAGTGGTTATAGTTTGTTCCCCTGGCCCAAATATTCCGTCTACCACCGAATTTCAGAGGTTTTTAAGGTAAGAACGTATTTCAATAAATTAACGCGTAATTGAAATGTATTAACCATATGTAGCATCGAGGCTGTAATTACCGAGCTGTGACTCTGTGTAACCCCGTAATAGCGATGTAATTGAGACTTTCACATTTAGATTAAATCACGCTGACTTCAAATATGCGACGCTTTTCCGGAGGTGCTCCAGCAGCCGCCGGGGGTTCGCTGCTCAGCGGGTGGATCATTATTTTGGGGAATGTTTTTACGGCTGAACTTTGGCTCCAGGAGCATCGCACGCCCGGGAAGCAGGTGCTGGGCTGCCCCCTCACTGCTTGACGCTGTTCCGCGTACTCCCGGCTCCTCACGTTCCTGCAGAGCAGTAATTAATTCTTTGGGAAATGACCCCGCATGGAGGGTCTGGCAGGAAGCGTCCGGCCGCTGCTCCGGGAGATAAGGGATGCGGAGCGGGGAAGGGCTGCGCCCGGGCTGGGTGGAGGCTGTGCAGAGCAGCACGGATGCGGGAAGCTCCGGCAGCTTCAGCCTGAACGGCTTCAATTCCTGCCCTAGAAAGGGTTCGGAGGGGCCTCCGGAGGCGGTGGAGGCAGAGCCCCCGGGGCAGGGCTGTTCCCTCGCACTTGGCTGGAGAGCTGCTGCACACAGCCAGGAGCGACTGGCATCAGCCAGTCTTGGGAAAACGTGTCCCTGCTGTGCGGGAGAGGGTCCCAAAGCGGGGAAAGCATCGTGTTTAGCCTTGTCATGGACGGGTTTTACTCCCCCGGTGATGCCCCACCTCCACACGTGCCTTTGGAAGGCCATGGCTGAGGTTCCAGCTCCAGAGCAGCGGGAGTTTCACCTGCACCTGGGGCTCTTGGAGAGCAGCAGCTGAAGGGAGAGCTTGTCAGAAACTACGAAAGAGGAGGGTGTGAATGTTCCGGGGTGGGAAGGGGTTTGCTGACATCCCGGCCCTGTGTTAGGGCAGGCAGCTCCCAGGACTCAGGGGTTCAGGCAAGAAGGGGTGCCCTCCCTCTTCTCTGCCACGCCTGGGGATGTGCCTCCCTCATGGGTGTCTGACCCCTCGCAGGGTCGCTGCAGCTGATCGAGAACAAGCGAGCAGTCCTACCCTACCCTCGGGAAATCTGCCCGTGGCAGACTCAGATCTCTACATTGTCATGACCTGGTGTGTGCAAGCAGGGAACCCCCGTCTCTCATCTGCAGCCCCCCGGGACCCACAGGCCAGGACCAGCCCCCAAGAGCCTGCCCAGGGCCCTCCTGGTGCTGCTGGCCCCGCCACGGGGGCTGCTCCCTCGGCAGCACAACGCTGCTTTCTGCATCTTCATTTTTGAGGCTTCCTCCGTGACGAGTACGGTGTTGAAAGCAGCTGGCAAGTTGGCAGAGTAGCATTTAAAAGAAACAGAGAAAAGCGCTCCTGTCCTCTGGAGCTGATTTTGCAGCAGAAGGAGGGAGGGGGCGGCTGGGGGGCTGCAGGCCAGCCTGGGCCCCGCTGTGCTTTTGGCACAGATCTCTGCAATGTCGGTCCCAAAAAGCAGGGACAGAGCCAGCCGGGCACAGGGCTGGGAGCTGTGGCGGTGCCTCTGGTGCTGCTCTGTATGTGAGCTCCCACCTTGCTGCTCCAGGTTACAGAGGATTGGGATGGGATGGGATGGGATGGGACTATTTCAGTTGGAGAGGACCTACAAGGATCATTTAGTCCAGCTTCCTGACCAATTCAGGGCTGACCAAACTTTAAACCACATTGTTAAAGGCATAGTCCAAATGCCTCTTAAACACTGACAGGCTTGGGGCATCGACCACCGCTTCAGGAAGCCTGTTCCAGTGTTTGACCATCCCCTCAGTAAAGAAATGCTTCCTAATGTCCAGTCTAAATGTCTCCTGACAGTGCAGGTTTGAACCATTCCCACGCATCTGGTCCCTGGATCCCAGGGAGAAGAGCTCAGCACCTCCCCCTCCACTTCCCCTCCTCAGGAAGCTGCAGGGAGCAAGGAGGTGGCCTCGCAGCCTCCTCTTCTCCAAAGGAGACAAGCCCAGAATCCTCAACCACTCCTCACAGGACGTTCCTTCCAGCCTTTTCACCAGCTTTGTTGCCCTCCTCTGGACACACTCAAGGATTTCAACATCCTTGTTAAAGGGAGGGGCCCAGCACAGAGTACAGTGAGATCATCACTGCTGGCACCTGGCAGTGCCGTGTCTGCTGCACCCCGGGATGGGCTTTGCCCTCCTGGCTGCCGGAGCAACGCTGACTCGCCCCTGATCCCTTCCTGCAGGGCTGCCTCCAGCCTCTCCTCTCCCCCTTATACTTGTGAGGCCTCTGCTTGTGACGTGCTGAGACGTTGTAGGAACTTGTCATGGTTTCCAGGCACAGCTGGGAAGCCACGTTGTTCACCGGGAATGTGCCCCCACAGAAGCTACTCCACAGCCTGACACTGGGATTATCACACCCTGGTGCTGTGAAATGAGAGCCAACACTCTGACTTGCTGATCTGTGTAAACATCACCCAGCAGGACAGATACATCTTGTTTATTTACATCTATGCTCTGTCCTCCCATCAAAAGGAGGACAAGGACAAGGCAAAGAAAAGAGGTGTTTGTGTACATGTGCCAGCAATGATCATGAAGAAAAAAAAGGGAAAATGGATGTATGCCTTAACTGCTTGGACAGCCCGCAAAGCTGACTGATACCTAGGGATTTAGCGATGTGGAAATAGCTATTTTGTTAACAATACCGTGTGAGAACTGAAGTGTAACTTCAAACACTACTGAGACATCCTCCCCCCACACTGAAGCAGCTGGTTGAGCCCAGTTCAGTCCTGCTTGGCTGTCACCTCAGTGCCCAGAGGAGAGCTGCCAGCTTCAAGCTGAGACCTAACCTGTGTTTGAACCCAGCTCTACCCTTTCCACCTGCTCTGCACTCAGAGTTCAAGATTTCCAGTACTCGGTTAAGGTGTCAGGACACCACACCAGAAGCTGCTGA
The DNA here is from genome assembly GCA_013397775.1 of Eulacestoma nigropectus. NCBI lineage: Eukaryota > Metazoa > Chordata > Aves > Passeriformes > Eulacestoma > Eulacestoma nigropectus. The sequence continues at coordinate 782,765 of VZTE01006300.1, read as the reverse complement.
GTGGCTCTCCCAGCAGCACCCTCCCAGCAGCTGCTGCCATGGAGAAACACCCCTTTGTGTTCTCCTCCATCACAGAGCTCCAGCAGCCAGGCAGGAGTCAGCTGAGAACCCAAACTCAGACCTTGGCTTTTGCCAGCCGGCTCTTGGCACCCGCAGTGGTCCCATTGTTAAATTTTCTGCTTGGCAGGAGTCTCCAAAGGGTGGGCTCTGTTTGGGTGTGTGTTCCTCTGCTAGATAAAGTGAGTCAGGTAGGGAACTTGGGCTTGCTGTGCAGAAGCTGCAGGAGAGCAAGAACCCTGGCTCTGTGTGGGACTGCTCCAGTGAGATCTCTGCAAGCTGAAATGGCTCAGGGTGGGTGTGGAAGCGTTTGGGTGTGAGTCAGTCAGGGATGCTTGTCCCTAGGGCCCAAACTGGGTCCTGTCCCTCTCAGTTTGCAGTGAAGGCACACTTCGCAGAGCTCCATGATGAGTGTACAGGTGTAATGTGCACATTCAGGGTAGCTCTGGATGTTTGGAAACAATAAATTCCTTTTGATTTCTGTGGGCTGGAATTTACCTTGTGAGCAACTGTTGAGCTGGGTAGTGCCTTTCCTTTCATGGTATCTCACGGACAGGGACCAGGGCAATCTTTAGAAATAAATTCATTCTTTTCTATGCTCTAGCTGCCCAGATCCATCCATAGCTGGTCACAGTCAACTTGAATTCATCTTAGATTTGAAAACACACTTGGTAGCCCTGGAATCAGGTTTGTAAGTCGCTTTTCTCCACACACTTTTGCATTTGTTTTTCTGCTTTGTTTTGTTGCAGATGGGTGCCTTAAAAAAACCCAGAGTTTGCCTACACACCTCCTGCCTCTTGCTCGCTGCACAGCTTGGCACAGCGTGGTACCATCCCTGTGCAACTCTTACCCAAGAGTCAGCTGCTCAAACAGGGAAAGATTTCTGGAGATTTTCAGGGATAAGACTGAAGGAATCAACCTTTTATTCAAACACACTGTTGTTTGCAGCATGCAAATAGCACATCCTGGGCATCTTGGGAGAGGATTGTTCCAGGTTGTTTCATTTATTTCAGGCCCCAGTGGTGTGCATGGTGGGGTAGTGACTGCCGTCAGAGTTTGCTGAGGCCCGAGGTGACCCATCAGCCGTGTGGGTTTTGTTGTGCAGATTTACTTGGCTTGTGGGCAGGTGAAAGTTTCTGGGCCAGTTTGGTGGAGCACAACAGCTCTCCTCCATCCTTTTAACTTTTAGGACTACAGACATCAGCAGAAAGTCACAGAGGCGACCCTGACCAGAGTATTTCCCAAGAGTCCTCTTTCCTTTCACGACACAGCCCTGTACAGCCCCACACCGTGCAGGGTGTTTGTGGGCAGCAGTGCCAGAGCTGAGCACAGCGCGGTCATGGCCCTGCACAGGCACTGCTGCAGCTCTTCCCTTCTCTCTGGGTGACGGGAAAACTCAGTGAACTGCTGTGTTCCTCAGAAATGAGTGTTTCTTCTTCCTCATGGCCAAAGGGATTTGTGAGGGAGACGTGAGACTCACTGTGTGCATTGCAGAAGGTGCCACTGCTCATGCACCTATAAAAAGAAAAATAAAACAAGGGGTTCTGCTTGGCATCCCATGAGAAATGTAGGACTGGCAGTGCCCTCCTGTGTCTCCAAACCCAGATCCATTACAGGCAAATGTGCTGTAAAATGCTGCTTATAAACTTGGCAGGCTCTGTCTTAATTACGTCCTTTTGCCTAAACTCCCGAGTCCTCCCAGTATCCCCAGGGAGGGAGGCTCTGGGAGATCCTCACTGCTCTGAGCTTTGTAGTGCACTACAGAGATTAAGTCAGCCACAGAAAGCTGTGAGCATGAAGGGATATTTGTAGGAATCCAAGGAAAAAACCTGCCCTTTTCCCATCTTGTTTCAGTCCCTTTGGGCAGAGTTAGGACCAGAGTCAGGCAGCTGCTCTTAAGCTGTGATTTTAGAAGCACTTTTCTTCTTTCTTTGGCACAAAGAACAACAAAATCCATGCAGCCATAGCTCTTTCAAAGATTGATCTTAAAGTTAAGGAGGAGTGGAGGGAGCAGAGGGAGGAGGGCAGCAGGGACTGGCCCAGAGCTGCCCAGTGTCCTGCAGAGGGCTGGAGAGAGGGACAGTCCCTGGCTGCTTCTTCCCTCTCTCCCCATGGCTTCCCTCCCAGCCCTGGTGCTGGCACATCCTGCCTGCAACTGAGAGGGAGCCAGAATGTCCTTCCTGTATCATTGTTTTACTTCAGTGCTTTCCATACTTTCATTTTTAAGGAAAGAGATCAAAATCTTACTCTGATTCTCTTTGCTTTTCCACATTTTTCTCCCCATCTGAATTGCACAGGTATTCAAATAAATAAATAAATAAATAAATAAATAAATTTAATCTTCTCCATCCCATCCCACCCCAAATCTTTGCCAGGGTGACCCATGTTGTCAATGCAGGCTCAGCCTGGTTCAGGGAGTGGCAGAGGGCAGCTTAAAGCTGGTGAAATGATCACCTGAGCTGTGCAGGAACAGCCCAGCCCTGGAGAACTCATTCACGTGTCCTTCTGAGTGAGGGATGTCCTGAGGAACAACGTCCTAGGTACTTAATTCCACCAGAACAGTCTTGTCCATTTGTGCTACTCCAACGCTTGCAAGAGATGCAGATTATAAAGAACTCTTTGAAGGACTGAAGTGCAGAGGCTACAATGCTTTGAAAAACAGAAACATGACCAAAGCCAAATTTTAACAGAGACCAGAGAGGAAGAGCTTGAGGAGAAGAAAAACCATGGAGTTAAGAATGCAAATGTGTTTATTTTCCAGCTAAGATTAAGCTGCATGTTACAGGAAAATTCATAAAGGAATTTGTCAGTATTCAAAGACTTCTGCTTTTTGGATTTTTTTTTTTTCCCCTCTGCCAAATAGTTAATTTAGGCTACAGTAACCAATTACTCCTACACAGTGCTGGAAATGATGGCAAGTAGGACTTGTTTCACCACTGCCAACAATATGAATATTTCAGCAGCTGTGGAGTTTTTAAAGAATCAGGTCTGTGGTGTGAAAATGGCCAAACACAGGGTGGAAAGAAGAAATAAAGGCGATTCCTGTGCTGGTAAATTCCTGGGAACCTCTGGGTTAACAGAAAAAAACTAAACAAACAAAGAAATAAAAACCAAAACAATAAGAATAAAAAATAAAAACAAAACAAAAATACAAAAAAAAATTAGGAAAAAAGGGAGCAGAGAAGGAAATAAAATACAGACTGGTTGTTTGCGCTGCTCCAGTCTGGACAGTCTGTCCCAGACAGGAAGCTGGTCTCATGACAAGATCATGACTCCAGTTGTGACATGTCAGAGGCTGCTTTCCTGAGCACGTTCCCGGGCTGGAGTGTTTTGCCTGGCAGTCACCCCCTCGCCAGGAGCACAGGAGACTCCAGCTCTGCCCTGGGATGGCTGGGGAGGCAGACTTGGAGGGACCATTGCCCTGAAACCACTTCCTAAAGTTTCAGGCTTTTCATGGCTGTTTGGGTCCTGGGGAACTGTGAGGAGTCAGCCCCTCTGACTCCCTCTGTATCCCCTTTAGCGCTGACTCTTCCATTCCCTTGGATAAAACACGGTAGTTAAGGGACAAAGGCAAAATTAAAGCGACCCCTGTGCTGCAGGTTGGCACTGGGGCCATTATGGACAGTGCTATTTGTGTTCTGCTTATTTTCCTAATTCACTTGTGCTTATTTTTGATGGATTATTTTGTTTTTCTCCAGAAGCAACACACATCAAAGACAGCTTCTGGTCAGCATCACCTGTGGGATGATAGTGGTATGGGCACAGTTCTCCTGAAGATGTTTTTCCTGGACATCTTTTTTTAGGTGGATGTATTCCTATTTATCTTCTGAGTTTATAAATCCTCATTTTTACAAAATAGTGAGCATACATTTTTTTATAAAATCCCCTTTAAAATACGGAAAGTGCTTAAGAATAGTTTCACTTTTTATTAAAAGTACTGCTTTTAATTGGGAGAGGAAACTTCTCCCAAGGTTTCATTTGTGAAGACCAACATAACACTGTGTGTGTGCACGCAAACAGGCAGGAAGGAGATCAAAACCATTTCATATACAGAGAAAGCTTATCTTAGTTTGTGCTTTTTCCAGTTAAGCCTCCTCACCCCATCTGCTTCTCTGCGTGACTGACAGCTGACTGCACTTCCTATTTCTAGCACGCTTTCCTGTCAGGTTATCCAGAGCTGCTACCATTTGGGTGCCACCAGGCTTCCCTGGGGAACACGACCCCATTCAGCCATGGGGCAGAGCCTCCCTGCTCCCAAGGAATCCATCACGACCTAGGGCACAGCTCCCTGGAGGTTTCCAGAGGGGAGAACTGCACAGTCACCAGTGGGGCAGAGGTGGTTCAGACTCACCTGGCTCCAAAGGAGTCAGAGCTGCTCTGGAGCTGGCAGCTCTGCTACGGGTAGCACTGGCAGCAGAATGTAGCTGCCTCCTCTTGGCTCTGCCAGCCTGCAGAAAAGGTGGGATGGGCCCATGTAAAATAACTGGTACAGCTGTTTTTATGGGTATTTTTCTTTTTTTTCTTTTCTCTTTTTTTTTTATTTTGCTACAGCAGAGACTAAAAGTGACAGAAATAGCTGAGACCTGTTTTTTTCTTTCCAAGCTGATGCTGTACCACAGTCAAGATTTTGATTGATCACCTGCTGTAGGATGTGGTTGGAGCTCCCATTTAGCTCTCCAGTGTTTCAAATGCTCTGACTGATCACTCAGGTATTACAGCAAACTTTTTTTAATATCAGCTGCTTGGGTACTTGGACCATGCCATTGTAAAGAAGTACATAAAATATGGGGTTGATCGGGTGAGTAGATTGGCAGCACTGAAGTCCACGACTTTACAGTGCTGGCCATCAGCTACCAGCTAAAATACTGTGAATTTATTTATCTTAGCCACTCCTTTGTGCTCATGGCCTAATGAAAAGCATATGCTCACTAGATTAAGGACATGTAAATTTGTCATCACAAATTCATGCACTGGAGCCTAATTAACTGGAATTTGACTGCCTTTGTAATTTTGTGCAACCATCAATTTTGTTTCCCTTATGAAACATTAAAACATTTTATGATGTGTATTCATGCCAAGAACTGAGCTATGTATTTTTGTTGATGTTGGGTGACATCAAACCACTAAATTTGATTGCCAGAGTCCTTTAGTGTGAATCCATCCTTCAGCAATGGAGGAATCTCTTGAAGCTCTGAAAGCACACTAGCAAGGCAAGTCCCTATTTAAGGATGGGGTTTAAATTCTAGGTGCTGTCCTCAACCACTATAGAGTATAGATGCAGTACATGCCTTTTTGACCTATTCTAGAAAATAATTCCTGATAATTGTTACAGACATTCAGGAGAATCTCTACACTTCCAGAGCACTGCCCATGCATTCCTGGTTTTAGACAGCCCCATCTCCTGCCTGCCACACGCAGACACCATCTGTAGCAGCTGCTTTTCCAGCAGGTTCAGGTAGGAGAGGGCATGGGAGCAGGCTATTTGGATGCTTGGCTTTGTGCCATCCATCAGCTTCTGCTCTGTTTGAGAGGAACGTGGCCACCTGGGCTTTCTGTCCCCTGTCCCTCAGCCCTGGGCGGGCAGGACACGTTGCACAAGTCTGGGCAGAAACACCAGGGTGGTGATTTCACACCATGAGCTGTAGGAGCCCTTTACAGTTCAGTTCCTGCACAGCAGTGCTCTGCAGTAGTGGCACAACAGGACAGGAAATAAATTCTGGGTTCCCCATTTTTTCCAGTTTCTCTTGTTCTGACAGATTTGAAATCCAACAGTTCCACTTCTGTCTTCCTTGATCTGGCTCCTTTTCTCTCCTGCAATACTTGTGTGGAAATGCTCTCCCCGCTTCTGCAAAGATGAAAATCCCTAAGAATATGGTTCAGGGCCTGCAGAGGGGAAAATAAAAAATGCAGGAAGAGTCCCAAACCTGCACTTAAGAGAGAAAAAAAATTTCCAGAGAACATTTGCGACTTTCAGCTCAAAGCACCAATTTCACCATAGCCAAAAATTGTGTCAGTACAGGATTCAGAATGTCATTGTTGTTTTGGAGGGTTTTTGTTTTTGTTTTGAGAGAGATGCTTATCTCCTTACCTAGACTCTGGCAGCGTGCTTCTCAGATCCATGAAGGGTGACCTATAAATCCCAGCAATCACTTGCCAGGTTGCTCAACATTTGCATTTCAATGTTGTTTCTTCATTTCCACTTCCTTTTTTTAGACGTAACATTTACACATTTCAGATCTGCTTTAGGCTTCCCTTGCCTGTGTGTTGCTACAGCTGCAAGAACTCTGAAAGTTGCCATTCCTGCCACAGAGAAGTCTGGAAAGTTGAGGCAGGCAGAAAGGCTGATTATACCTCCCTCTGCCAGGTTTAGACTTTGGGGCATTACCTAGAAAAAGCAGCATAGTGACTCTTAAAAGAGCCCTTTAATTTATGGCTTATTTTCTTTTCAACCTAAGTATCAAAAGCAAAGCTCAGTCTTCAGTTCTGGCTCAGAATTCTCTCCTTCTTCAGAGAACAATTAAGGTCCTCCCCAAGCCAAATACTGGGCAATATAAGACCAAGGTCTGAAGAAGACCCAATCAAATACACCTCACCCTTTGTGCCAGAGGCCAAGTTCCCCAAGGAAAACTCTCTTTGGTGATCAGATCACTACTCCTGCAGCAGCTGCATCCTAAATCCCACTGACTGCACTGTGGAGCCTATCCCAGCCTGGTGAAAGCTACTTGCTGCCAAATATTGCAAAACAACCCTCCTGCCCTTCTCACTCCAGGCACACAGGATCCCAATACTGGCTGTTATTTTCCTTGCATCCCCTTCCTGCCTTGGCTTCTCACTGTTGTCTTCCTTCACAGAACTTCACCTGACAGTTTTGCTGCTTTCATCATAGCTCTGTACACAAAACCTCTGATTCCTGCCGTATTACATAAATATTTTTACAGTTTATATTCTTGGGGTGATTTAAATTTAAAGAGAACAATCAAGAGCAGGTCTGGTGGTGTTGATGGCACTTTTCATTCTAATTAACTTAATTCTAAGTATGAAAAGGCTATTCCTGGCTCAGTGATCAGAACTGTAATTGCCTGTCTGATTAGCAGTTATGGACCAATATTGTTGTATAATAAAGTGTGTTTGGCTTTCCTAACTCAAACTAAAGTACAGGGGCTCTGGAGTGGTTCAAAATGCAGCCTGTGCTGCACAAAGCATTTGGTATTTAAGACACAGGACGCGTGACAGTGCTCAAAAGCACCTTTAGTACCAGCTGAGGCCTACAGCCATGAGAAGGAACAAATGTGGTACTAACAGGAGAAGTGGGAATTGCAATTCCCCCTTCAAAGTAGTCTAAGACCAGCTTTAAAAAGTAAAATTAGAGCCTACACCAGCAGCTGGGAGAGAGCTGACAGGCAGAGACCATCTCAGTGGCAGGTCCTGCATTTAAACAAATTCTACTCTGCCAACTTCAGACTGACTAAAATACAGCTGTTAAATACCATTAATTACACAGTCCCTTTAAACAGCTAGCTCCTGTCAAACTGTACCAGTATCTGAAGTGGACTGCTAATCTGATCAAGCCTCTGAATCCATTGTTACAGATGACAGAATTCTTACTTAGATGCTGCACTGGCAATATTTAGATACTGTATTAGCAATAAATCTAATCATAATCATTGACATAATCACTGTGTCCTACTTCTCACACCTGGCTGAGAGCCCTCCCTTGACTACTCTGTCATGGTGTGTTACAGAATGTTCAACAATTACGTTCCTGTCAGAGAAACTGCCAGCGCAACTCTTCCTTTCCATCTACTGATATCAATCATCCAGATTAACTTTAAATGCCATTAAAAGTAATTTCAAGTCATTGTAACATACACTGAACTGGATTTCTTGGACTCAGGCAAACCTGCAATTTGCTCAATTCAACCTGAATCACTGTCCAGGATCTCCAAGACATGAACAACTTCAATGCCACCAATTCAGACATTCCCAGTAAATGAGACTAATTCAGTGAGAACACATTTTCCAGAAGTGGAACAATTATCTCCTAACAGTAGGGAAAGTTAAGCATATTAGAGGACAAGATGATAAAAAAAGTAGTTTCCATTCATGTTGCTGTAGTCTGGAAAATCTCCTTTTACCACAAGAGCAAATGAGTTTCTAAGGAGGAGGTAGTTCTAAAAAAGACCCAAAGCAAAGATCAACCACTTGTTTTAAGTACATTCACTACCTGGTTTAGGAAAATCCACACAATACAATCTTTCTTTTGAAGGGCAGTTAAAACTAAACTGCTGCAGGCTTAGGGCCACTGTCACACATCAGATGCTGCCACACCTGCCCTGGTCAGCTGAACAAATCCTAAACAGAAGCAGCCACATCTACAAAGCCACAAGGAAAAAATGCATTCCAGAACAACTGTTCTTTGTTTTATTGAATGCTTGAAGCAGGACTATAATCCAGGTATACTTAAATCAAGCGTTGGTCCACTCTTATCATCAAGAAGAACTGATTTTTTTTTTTTAATAATAACATCAACACAAATGGAAGGAACATGAAGCATCATAACAGGAACTTTCAACTGTACATGACGTTAGACCATGACCAGACGGGTGCCACTTCAGGATTTACAGACTGCACTCTACAGACCAGCCACACCAGTGTTATTCACCTCCCAATCATTAAAGTTCTGGGGTGATCCTTCTGTGTACAGCTCACCTCTGAGCCATCAACATGAGATCAAAATGCCATTTGTGCTACTGATGCTATTTGTCCTAGGCTGATAGAAATATTTCTATATTTAGTATTTTACTGAAGAATATTTACTACCCTCTCTGAAGTTACATATAACCATTATAAATATTTACATCAAACATTTACAGCTGGTTCATAATATACAACACAACAATTTAGCTATAATTTTTAATCTTCCAGTGTAAAAGTTTCAAACAACATGTTGCTATTGTAATTTCAATTTATCTGGTTTGCACAGGCAGTACAGGGCATTTCAAAAACTCATGTTACACGATTAAAAAAAATGGAATGATGTCACTTTAATAACAATTACTCTGGGGAGTGTTGTTTTGGTTTTTTTAAGCAAGCAGATTTCAACTTCTAAATCTCATCTGGTGCTACTACTAACATTTAAAATAAGATAATCTTGAGAGGGGGAAAAATATTTAGAAATAAATACACCTTTAAAAAACTTCCACAATTAACCATGTCAGAATATTTGTTTTCCACACAGGTTAAAGGAAACCTTGCTCTTCATCATCTTCCTGTGCTGAAATACAGTGCAGTTCAATCCATTCTTATCTTCTGATTTGTCATCCTATAAATAATGCTGTCATAGCCAGGATCCATGTTCCAGAGGTTGTAGGAGATAACTATCACAGCTAAAGCAAGCCCTATCATCATCCACAGAACAATGTTGAAGATTACAGAGTAGTCGTAGTTATATGGATAGGCAAGGTTATATGGATTTTCTTTTTTAGGCTGCAATGAAGAAAATATTTATTACTTTAAAGTGAGCTTGCACACTAAACATTTTGACTCCATCCAAAGTCTGAGCAACCTAAATAGGAGAGATGCATTTTTGTCTGGACAAATCTGATGCAAGGGCACAGAATGCAAAGAAGTGATTATGTGAGTGGCATCAGTGGAATCCAAAAGAAGGTGGTGACAGGAAAATGAAATCCAAAGTGCTGAATCTGGGGCAGAACAACCCAGGTGACAGCACAGGCTGGGGACTGAGCAGCTGGGCAGCTGCAGAGAGGGACTGGAGCTCCTGGTGGACAAGGGGAATGGGATCCAGCAGAGTGCCTCTGGAATGACACAGGGCAACTGCATCCTGGACTGTGTCTGGAGTCCAGTCAGCAAGCCAAGGAAAACGTGTTTTCCCACAGCTGGGAGGCAGGACTTGCATGCACTGGGCAGACAACACAGAACGGCAAATTCTAACAAGGCATAAGGGAAAAAGTTTTCACCATGAAGGTGGTTAATGATTTGGAACAAGAGAGGCTGTGGGACTTCCAGGGATGGACTTTTCAAGAACTTGGCTGGACAAGAACCTGAGCAACTTGATCTAGCTCCTAAATTAGTCCTGCTTTGAGCAGTAGGTTGGACTGGATGACCTCCAGAGCCCTCCTCAGGTGAAGTTACTGAATGATTAAGTGAAGATCAAGACAAGTAAGTAAGCTGCACCCATGCCTAAGTCATGGTCAGTATTTTAGTCCTTAAAAAAGAGTTACACTTTGGATCACTTTCAATAAAGGAGATGTAGAAAAATGTGGCTCTACTACCTGTGAAGCCTGGAGAATGGAGCGAGTCTTCCTTGAGAGGGGAGAGTTAAACTCCTTCACAGCCACCACTTCCACTACTGCATTCCCACCATACAGATTAAACTTCTCATCTGCAAACTGGAAAAGAAAAGGTGTTTTAATTAAAAGCCTAGACTGTAGCCAGGAATTAAGCAGAGTTCTGTCAGCAAGATATATTAAAACATAAGGTGGCACCTTCAAGACTAATTGCAAAAAGCTATAAAAGTTTACACTATTCTAGAATTTCACTAAGAAAGTGCCAACCTTCCCCTGGTTTACAAGGCCTCTTTCAAACCCCCAGTCACTGTTCAGCAGACTGTAGCTTATGCCTGCTTTCTGGGCTGAAACTTACTCTTTTATCCCTTTTACAAAAGGCCCATCCCCACATCATTTCCTAATTGTGTGTCTGTCAGTTCCAACAAAATATTTAGGTTCTCAAACTTCCACTAGGAATCTATGAATCTGAGTAGTTTAATCTGGTCCAAATGCTAATATGTCTAATATTTAAATACATTTACTTAAGGTCAAAGAGGCCAAAGAGCAATGCTTAGAGAAAACAGGTATTTGGCTTAGCAAACTGATGTTTTTGCACTTTTTCATCAAGCTTTGGAAACTCTCAAAAGTGACTGATCTTAATAAAAATTTGAATAATGATTACCTAAGACCTGCTGAAGAATTACTTTCTTGAGCACACTGATGGATGAACAGCAGTTATTTTAAAGTCTTAGGAATTTAAGTTTACATAGTGTTGTGGGCAAGGGTAAACTAACCACTGCACCCTGGGATAAAGATAATTCTGCATTTCTAAGAGCTTTTTTTTGTGAGACATTCTGATGGTTTCAAATGCAAGGTGTTTGTTTAAGAAAAACAAACATATCAAGTCATGATGATACATGGTTTCAATACACCCCTACTCCTTCATGCAAAATATCTAAACACATTGTAGAATCATGCCAACGCTTTCTACACAGGCAAATTGTAACATTCAATTTTATAACTAAACAACTGCATTTTAAAAACCAAACACCAACAAAAACAAGCAGGAGGCAAGCCATCACTAATGAAGCAACATCTCACTCCTCTGTAGCTAACATAATTTTCTTAGTATTACCATGAGTTTTGTTCATTAGGTAGAAAACATACCTTTTGCAAAGAATCTACCAGAATTTGAGAAGCGTCCTTGAACTGCTGAGAGTCTTCCCCATATCGTTTTCCAACCTCTTCCAAACCAGACAGTTCCAGGGAATACAGGTCTGGAGAGTGATCTTTGGCTAAGTGCTTGTGTCGAGACAGCTTTGGCACAACATTGAGGGCAGAAAGAAATTAATTCATACACAGGTTACTTTAAAAACACATTGCACGAAATCAATTTACTTGGACTAATCCAGCCTCACTTTTTACAGTCCTATTCCACATTAATTAGTAAATGGAATTCTTGCCAACTTAGAAGACGTCCGTAATTGTTTCTTTTTTTAATTCTACAGAAGAAAGCTAGTGATCATTATGTAGCATCTGTTCCTAACATGAGGTTACATACACGTAACAGAGAGCTGTACTAAAAAGAAATAAAATACTTATTGACATCAGAATCCTTGTTCTATAACTGCCATGAAAATAAAACTCAGAGAAAACAAAAACACGTAACTACAAGACTTAGATACTGTAATTTCCTTGTTTGAAGCTGGCCCTTGAAAAGCTCAGTAGGTTGCAACTTCTACCTTGCTGTTGCCCATGTACAAAAGTCGTTTATTTGAGGAGTATCATCCAATTGTCAGAAAATCCAACCAATACAATGCAAATTATCTCAAGAGAGTAGTGACATTCTTGCATTTCTACAGGTGAGAAGATGCAGCACTGATATTTGCCTGCACAAGACAACAGTCTCTGAAAACAAGGAATTTAATCCCATCTTCCCAACTACTTAAACTGCAGCATTTCTAGCCTGCAAGACAAAACCAAGTTGTTCTACCTCATTTTCTCAAGAGCCCCATTTCTCTCCATAGCCCTTCACCTAATGTGAATTTTTGAGTTTTTCCACAACTCTTTCTTTCACTTTAGTAGTTAAGGGCAGCAGTTTAAAGGACACACAGAAAAAAATAAACCAAAACGAAACAAAAAGACCCACACAACATGACCTACTAAAATAAACCCTAAACCACAGCAAGGAGACAGCAGCTTCTTAGTAAAAAGATCCTCAGAATTAAAAGCTCACCCCTCCACTGGAGCATTTCTACCACCATCACTATTCATGGCACAGAAGTCACTTCAGTCTTTTCAGATAAAATGATGTTTTGAAGTAAAATGGTGGACAGGACAAAGAACATGTTCTTAACTACCATTATACTTCTCAAGCAAGAAAACAATGAAAAGCACAGCAAATTCTTCACTGAGTATTTCCTGTATCTTTGGGTATGGAGAAACAGCAGCTGAGCATTCCCCGTTCGGACCAAACACAATACAAAAGAAAACTACAGATGATTAAGGTTCTCATTCACAGCTGCAGTGATGGGGCTGATACAAACAGAATGTATTATTTAAACTGGTGGAACCAGCTGATGACACACTAGTAAATGTATCACTGGTTGCCAAGTATCCTGGCTGTGGCTTCTCTACTTTTAAAGATCTCTGAAGTTTGTGACACAAGACAGGGGAAAATGTTTCAAAAAACCTTACCAGGCTTGTAATATCATGAAGGACTTGAAGTTCTGACAGAAAAAGCAAGTCAACCTGGGGGAAGAGGCAGAAAGAGACAGGTATTTCCTTTGATGAAACTCAAGTTAGGGAAGTCTTGTTTTGTTGCAAGTGTTTTATAACAGTTGTCTGCTACATCATCAGAACATGCTAGAAGGAAATAACTCTTTCAGTAAAGTTATTTAGAAAAAAAATGTTTGAACTTAGTTAATTCAGTTAGAAAAAATTAGGAGTGGGCTCTCTTAGGCAAAGAATGAGAGAAGAAAGAGTGGGAAAGCAGAAAAGCACAAGCTAACTAAGAACATTAGGAAAAAACCCCACAGAAGTTCCCACTGCTGGATGTTTTTTTACCTCGTTGTTCCTGCTGAGGGAGTTGAGAGGGAGGGAGCTGAGGATGGAGTTGTCCTGGAAGAGGCGGTTCCGCAGCTGGCGCAGTGTGACAGAGAGATCCTCGAACGCGGCGTTGGCCTTGCCCACCATGTACACCCTCTGCAGGAACAGCCACTGGTTACTGACAGCAGAGGCCCCTGCTCAGTTCCTCCAGTCACACTAATAACCAACCATGCCTGCAATCTCCAATCCAGAATTTCATGTGATCAACTGGGTTTGCTCCAGCCACACACGTGGAAAGAGGTTTCGCTATTTGGAACACGTGGAACCAGGAGTGAAGCAATACTCACCTCCTCACTGGGGGCCAGCTGCAACACCACCGGCGTCTCCTCAGAGAACAGAGTATGGATGGCATTTGCAACACTGTCCAGACTGAAAGGAACGGCCTGGAAGACAAAGTCTAGTTAGATTTTTGGGTTAAATAGGGGCTACTGATCTTAACTAAAAAAGTCTGGAAAAGTAAAGGGTATGCACATTTCCAAAGTGGTAATAAATAATAAGAACCTATGTGCAAAACAAAACATCACCTGTGTATCTATGAACATATTACTTACGTGGCAGACACAATATATTCTTAAGAACTCCAAGGGACCACGACTGTGAATTAAGAGGCTTATTTAGGCTTAGAGTACAGCCTTGTTTATCAGTAAAACAAGACCAACAAATATAGAAGCAATGCAAAAGGGGAAACAATCTCGCTGCAAATGGAAATTTATGAACCACAGAAAACTGATGGGTGAAAATACACCAGCAGAAAGACCAACTGCTGAAACAAAAAAAAGACATATAAAAAAACCTACTAAAAATAAAAGAAATGCTAGCACAGTACAGTGCCATTACTGGCAAGCTAATAGAACTGTTAGGTTTTTTTAACACTTACTTGTGGATTTTACGAAAAAAAGAAGCAGAATGGCACATTTCCATTCACTATTCAAAGTGTCCTATGACAGAAGAGGCAACGGCATAAATTTAAACCTAGGAAATTTTAACTTAACACGAGAACAAAGTTTTTTACTCCAAGGGTGGTCAAATACTGGCAGAGGTTGCCCAGAGGTCATGGAGTCTCCATCTGTGAAGATGCTCATACCCTGACTGAACACAGTGCTGGCCAGCCTGCTCTGGCTGATCCTGCTTGATCAGGGTGTTGGGTAAGACAATTTCCAGAGATCCCTTCCAACCTAAAGGATTCTGTGTTGCTGTAACAAGCCTGAGAAGCCTTAGCAAAGACAGACAGTGATAGGTAAATGTAATGTCTGTTGATTCTTCTTGATACAGTATAATGGAATGTTGTCTCTAAGTGCTGAATTTCACAGTCTAGTACTTGAGGAAAACTCAAAAGACCACTTAGAGGGCGATACAGTGCATCAAAAAGTCAACACCATATAAAATATTATCACACGCTCAGCTGAAGCAAAAAACTTAACAATTCTGATTTTCAAATATTAAGTTACTGTGAGAAGTGGATTGGCAGAAACATTAACATTAGATGTCTTTCAAGGAGAACATGCTTTGGTCAAACAAGTTACTGAACTCAAGACAGGAAGCCCTGGGTGATCTCAAAAGCCTCCTACCTTGTACAGAATCCTGAGTAGATTACTGATCTATACAGCCTGATCCATCATTTTATGGGATACGCAAACTTCAAGTGAAGTAGGAAATCAGTGAACATCAGGGGCTACAGCAGAGAATCATGTACTTGTCATTAGACCACAGGAGTCCCAGGAATTACGTGACAGTTCCAAATGGGGATACTCACATTCTCAATGGGGTAGGAAAACCCTTTCACAGGCAGCTTGTCCACACCCTTCACTGTCACCAGCACAGTGGCTCGTGGTCGGTGAAACAGATCACCCACTGCCAGCCCAGGCCAAGGGAGGTCCTAGTACAAAACAGCAAAAAAAGCTGTATTTCACAGGGAAAGAGAAGAGCTCTTCCCACTATTACGGCAAAACAACTTATTATCCTGTTAATGCCTCTGTGCAGGACAGCCTATTGGAAATTCCACGGGGAAGTAAGTTAAAACCAGACTGCTTTCATCTTGAGTAATACCTCAAGTCAATCATGAAGGAACTGGTAGTTAAAAGCTGCTAGTAACTTCATAGCAAAGTTTACACTAAGAAAACATTATTTATAATGGATACATGAAAAGTTATTTCCCATAATTAAATTATAAATACTTCAGTCTGTATTTAGTAAGTGAAGGCTGAACTTTAAAAACCCACTAACATCTTGATATTTTCAGTACAAGAAAGAAACAGGGTGGAAAGGAATGGGAAGAGAGGGAGGGAAGTGTCGATCACAACAACAGGCAACTAAACTAAAATGTACAAATTTGCACAGAAATATAAAAAGATGGCTTAGTAGCTTACTACAATTACAAATCAGTAAGAGCACAGTGGAGGCTACCTAACTGGTTTATTCAGGCACAAAATACAAACTCATCTGTCTGGAATAAAGGCAAACAGATTTCTCCATTTGTGTAAATGACGTAAATGCCCTTTTTTTTTTTTTGAAAGCCAATTTAATTGCATTTCAGAATTAAATGTCATTGACATTATGATTTGTATCACCTCACAGAAACAAAGGAAAAACCTTTTAAAGCATCATCAGGGACAAAAACGGGGGTTGATTTTGTTTTCCTTTAACAAGGGAGGAATATTGAATGACTCTTTCTGAGAATTCCCAATGTAACGCAGTAAGAATTCCAAATTCTCTACAGTGGCCTTGCTGCACTGTCAGTTTATGTTCCTAGACTACAGCTTTGATGTGAGCTGCAAAAGGAGTGCCTGGGCCCTGCAGTACTCTCCTTACCAGGGCTGGAAGCTGCCCACACAGTGATCTCTGCCTTAGGGACAGCTCTCAGTAACTCAGCTCCAGGGCTGAACTGAATAACCATTCCAACACTTCCTTCCCTGCCTGCTTCCAGGATTGAATCAATATTAATAGAGAACTATTTCTAAAGGATGCTACAGACCCATCACAACAAATGAATCCCAAGCTGTGGCAAAGGCACAGAGTGAGCACTGAAACACTTTTTTCCATGATAACCATGACATATCTCTGGATGACCAGGATGCCAAATGGCCAGAACAGGCCAAACTCCACTGTTTTTCTGGATGTCTTTACATGCAATACACACAATACCATTCAATATATTGGTTTGTCCTGATAAAATAATCAAAATTTACTCCTTAGTCATACTAGTCTGATTACAAAAAAAGCAGAATTAATTGACAGCAAGGTATTTTCAAATTCCAAAACAAGGCTAAGCAGCCTTGCATTCAAACCAGCCTCATCAGACCTCTTCCCTAGCTCATGTATGGAAGAAATGAGAACTGGCTGCCCTCGCCAGCACTGTGAGAACGCCTCAGCCTGCAGATTTCAGTATCTGGCTGCATACAGACACTGCCAAAGATACCTGGCTATTAGACTTTCATCTACTGCTTCAACAGCCACTCATCCCTGCTGAAGCCCAGCAAAAAAATTCAGTAGGCAAGACAGAATCAACCCAAGGGCTCCTGCTCATGTGCCCCACTTTAAACATTGCTAAAGTTGTATTCAAATACTTAATATGGAGAAACGCTACCACAAATCATGTTTCCAAGGTTTTGGATTACTTCCTAAGTAACCAACCTACTTGTTCTAACTCTGCTCAGCAGACAGGCTTGCTGACCTGCGAAAGTGCCTGCCTTGCCAAGCCATTTCTCACAATCTTCAGAGTACTCAGGAGCAGAGCCCTACAGAGAGCTTGTGTGCAAGAAGTGACAGTGGTTCCACAGATTCTCAGTTTGTGACCATGGGCAGAGGGCATACAGCACGCAGCTGGGTCTCAGAGGAACTGAGGAACAGCACTAGAAAGCCTCTGCAGGCTTCCCTCTATAGCTGGTGACTCAAATGAGCCAGCTAGCACAGCCTCTGGCTGCTCATATGACCCACACAGCTCTATCTTGGAAACCACCTCTGACAAGTCATGCATTCCTCAAGAGAAACAGGGCGATATTTTATATATTCCAGCACATGACAGGAAGATTTGCACGTTGAGTGAGCAGGTCTGTAGCTTTAGAGGTGTTTCACAATCAAGACCTGGAACGTACTTCTTCAACAGAAAAGCCCATGGTCAACGCAGCAACATCCGGGATCCGCTCACCAGGAATCGGCCAACTTCCATCTCGGAAAACAACTGACTGAGGTGATCGTAAGATACTGAATTCACCACCATATACACCTGAAAAACAGACATAGAAAGCTGTCAGAGCTCCTGCAATCTTTTCCTTTACGTAACATGGGAAAAGAGCATACTTGAGCTTTCATTCCTTCTTCCTCCCTCTCATGCCTACCAGTTTATGTAAAGCCAGGAATGAAAACTGATCATTTTAATGCGCTGGAATACAAAATAAGGTTTCTAGAATGAACAGATCCATATTAACAAAAGCAGGACAATTATTCACACAACAGCACAGCACAGTTCTGTGTAACAAGCTGCAAGTAGTGTTACAGTTCAGACCTGGTAAAGTGAACTCCCAGTGGAGCCAGGCAGACTCCAAAATCCTGTTAAGGTCACAATGCACCAACACAGCTCTGTTTGCTTCCAGGACTGCTTGGCACAACACCTCTGCTCATGTAGGCAACAGCCAGGGCCACTGAGCCCAGAGCCAGGAAGTCCAGTGGAATTTGTCAGTGCTGGCTTAAACCAGGCACTGCCAGGACAAGCTGGCTCCTGCAGAACAAGCTCTGGTGGCCCTGCTGTGCCTCCTCCACCTCATGACACTGGGAGATGTTTGTCTTCCTTGGAAGCAGCGCTGGACCTGAGCTGATTGCGTGGAGCCACAACCTGCAACGCTTCTCATGCTGCGTTTTCACTCATCTGGGATCCCCTTTCACTCTTTTCCCCATTACCTTGAATAGCAAAGTTGACTAAAAGCGTATTTCTAAACTGTTTTACGATGACATTCATTCACTGTGTAATAAGGTCAGAAAGGATTCCACAGAAATGAGAGAAGGGCTTGTTTCAACCTGGCTTCCTACCTTAAAGTCACTTAGGCACAGCTGCAATACTGTGTACACCAAAATTTATCTAAATAAATTTTAAAACTTCTTTGGTGTATACAAGCAGTAACACACACAACACAAAATTTCAGGCATATGCTCCCCAATGAGCAACCTGAGTAGGTTTCCACTAGAAAACTGAGTTGACATGAGAAAATCAAGTATTAGAGTAATAAAAATTTGCAGGCCTCTACGTTCAAAATTACATGAATAAGGTAACTGTCTAAAGAAAATAAAAGTATTTATTCATATGACCACTGAAAATTGGTTACCAATCCAAGCAGTGATATACAATAGTTTTCCAGGGCATCTACAAAATCTGAAGGCTATTTACAAAAACAGTGCAATAGTAAACTGATGTGCTGGGCAGCTGAAAACTTCCCTAACATTAATTTAACTAATGTGACCTTGGAGATGCTGTTTCAAAGCCTGGGTCATGATCACGCATACAAATGCTGACAGTAAACCTGAGCTATGTTATGATAAACACACCAAAGGACAAAGTTCTGAGACGCAGGTTGGGGAGGGGGGCAAAAGGCAGGAAAGAGGCCAAACCAACTAAGGCATATGGAGCAGATTCATGCATTTTTTTATTTAAATTTATGAGTTCCTTGGGTGGCCTGCTACCAATTTTAATGGTGGCTCAACCCACATTTTGAAGGGCAGAAATGCTTCCAGACCAACTTCTTTAAGAATTTACGAAATGGCTACAAATCCAGAGGATTTCACATGCTGCTCTCCACAAGGCTGTAACACAGCCACACGTTATTTAGGTCAAACTGGCTTACTTAAGGCAAGATTGCTCAGGTGGATTAAATCAGAGCGTTAACCCCTCACAATTAAATTTCCCTCAGTGGACTTGTTCAAGATTGCAATGATTAAAACTGAATTTGAAGTTGGGAACACCAGCAGATTCTCTTTATTGCCTATGGAATAGTTTAAAAAATTCCTACCCTGCCTAAGTTGTACGTCAGGCTCCCAGAAAAGCCTTTGTGAACCTGAAGAACTAAGGAATATTGAGTGAGAAATATTTACAAGGCCTGGAAGTGCCATCACAAGCCTGACTCACAACAGGTAACAGAGACGCTACAGTGACCACAGAAACAGCTCAGCGAAACATGAAAATTTGTACAAAATAACAAAATGATGTGTGTCTATCACAGAATCATCAGAGTTGGAAGAAACCTCTAAGATCATCAAGTCCAATCATCAAGCCAGCACTGCCACTGTAACCCCTAAACCAGATCCAGACGCCTCTTAAACACCTCCAGGGATGGTGAATCCATCACCATCCTGGGCAACCTATTCCAATGCCTCAACCTGGCAGTGAAAAATTTTTTTCTAGTATCTGATCTGAATCCCTCTGTCTCAGCTTATAAAATTGGATTTTAACACAATTTACATACAGTATAAATGAATTTAATAAAATAATTATATTACATATAATTATACATATGCAGTATAGAAAATATGCAATATATTATATAAATTTATATAATCATTTAATGACATAATTATAAAAATAATTTTACATAAAGAATTTACACAATAAAATTACCACAGAAATTTATAATTTAATATAAAACAGTCCTTGGATTGAAAGGGACAGGATAAGAGGGTTCGAGCACCGTCT
>VZTE01006300.1:702534-762535 GCA_013397775.1 Eulacestoma nigropectus | reverse complement strand
GAGCCCCCTCCCCAGCGCTGCGGCCCGGCCCCTTTCCCGCAATCTCCCCCCACAGCGGCGCTCCCCGCTCCCCTCGGCGCTGCCTCGCGGCGGCCCGACCCCGCTCACCCACCGGCGACACAGGCCGAGGCCACCAGCGCCGCCAGCCCCAGGGCCTGGCAAGCCCCGCCGCGCCGCCCCATGTCCGCCATGAGCCGCCACCGGGCCGCGCCGCCCGACTGACACCCCGAGCGCCCCGCCCACCAGCTGACGGACAGCTGCCGCAGCCAATCCGCGGGCGGTATTCGGAGCAGGTGGGCGGGACTCAGCAGAGCTGACCAATCGCTGGCGTAGCGCTGAGCCTGTCACGGGGCTGAGCGGTCAGCTGTCCCTCCAGAGGCGGGATCTTTGATTGAGTGGCGTTCCCACGTGGCCAATGAGATCGCGAGAGGTCTCCGCACCATTTTCCTCCCCGTGCTGTACACCCAGAGGGGGAGGGGGAGGAGGCGGAGCCAACTGCAGCCGATTCAGCCAATCGGAGCGCGCAGGGTCGGGCTCTGCCCCGCCCATGTCCGTCAGCCCAGCCGCGATGGGGCGGGGCGAAGCTGTGATTGACAGTCGGATGCACCATTCAGAGAGCGGGGCGCCGGCTCCACCCTCTCGGCACGCGTGTGGCGAGGGCGTCTCTGGGTGTGGGGCCGTGAGGGGCTGTCACAGTCCCCGTCCTCGTCCTTGACCATGGCCCTGCCCCTGCCTTCAGTGATTTCTTCCTTAAATTTTGTTGAGAGCATCCACAGTAACACATGCAGTGACTGCCGGGGACATGCTCATCTCACTTCAGCTGTCCGTGCCAGAAATAGGCAGGTGGTGCACGTTGTTCAGTGTATGTTTCATATTCCTGTAATATGCTATGATCGTCGCAATCGAGGGAGGTGATTCTGCTCCTCAGCCCTGGGGAGGATCACCTGGGGTGCTGTGTCCGGTTCTGGGCTCCTCAGGACAGGAGAGACATGGAGGCGCTGGAGCAGGTCCAGGGCAGGCTGACAAAGATGAGGAAGGGACTGGAGCATCTCTCTGAGGAAAAGCTGAGGGAGCTGGGCCTGTTCAGCCTCGAGAAGAGGCGGCTGAGAGGCAACCTCATCCCTGTCTGGCAGTGTCTGCAGGGAGGGAGGACCAGATGACCCATGGTGGTCCCTTCCAGCCTGACCCATTCTGGGATTCCAGGATTCTGAGAAGTTGCGAGTATTTCTTGGGTTCCTTCTACATTTTTAGGCTCCAGGATCTTGATAAGGCAGAGAAAACTGGGCTTTAGGGGGAACTGCTGTGTAGCATGGCAGATTAAGACCTTCCAGTGTGGTGTAAGTAAAACTGTTAATGAGCAGTTCAAATTAATACCCACTCATTCCTTACTCTGTATTGTGCATCACAAAACCAGCACCGCATAATAGCTTCTGTGAAATAAATGCTTGAGATCATCTCAATACTGTAGCAAAGACTATGATCAAAATAATTGTTTTCTGGTGAGCTTTTCTTTCCTGGGTTCCTCAGGTGAGTGTGAGCTCAAAGGAAATCCAGCCGTGCTAGGGAGTGTTTTATCTGCTTTGCTGGGAGACAGTACCTGTGTCACAGCCACGTGGTAAGACTGTATTTATGAGCAGAACATGCCAAGGATTACTACCCATACAACTATTTGGCTAGAGCTGTTCTGCTGTGTATTTAGAAATTCCAGCCAGCTACAGAAATACTTTGAAAATGTGCCTGAGCACCATTTCTGTACTGGAAAAAAAAAAAAAAAAAAAAAAGGTTGTCTAGAAGAATGAGTGAGTGGGCTGGGGAATGCAGGTAGTAAAATGGAAGTGTGTTTACAGCAAGCAGTATTTAAGAGAGTAAAGTTACATCCCTGCCACTGCCACATGATAGTGTGTGACAATGGGCAAATCACTTAAACTCAGCTTTTCATAGGTGGCGATAACAGTCCCTCCCTTGTCTGTGAGTTGTTTTGCATAAATTAAGAGGTGCTCCTGCTCCTCCTGCTGCCAGGTGGAAACTACACTTTGAATATGAAAATCATACTAGGTGGATAAGGTACTCTAAAACTCAGCAGCCGAGCAAGTTATGAGCACTTCAAATTAATACTCATTTCTTACTCTGTATTGCGCATCACAAAACCTGCACTGCATAATAGCTTTTGTGAAATAAATGCAAATAAATGTTTGTGAGATTACCTGAATACTGTGGCAAAGATAGGATCAAAACAGTTGTTTCCTGGTGGGCTTTTCTGCTTTCAGAACAGGATTAGAAAAACACATGGGAGAGAAGGCCCGGATCAGTGAACAATAAAGATAGTGAATGATTGCTTTTCAGTGAGCCCAGCTGGTTCGTGCAGTGAGCAAGGCATGATGATTTTAAAAAGATAGTATTCTGTCTTGTAAGATGATAATGCTACCACAGCATGTAAACCCATGGGATTAAGGTTATGCGGGTTACCTTATTTTTGGCATTTGCTGTCTCTTGGGCACTTGACTTTGCGAGTGTAGCGTGCCATTTACGGTTTGTATTTTAGCATAATTTCACAAAGTTTTGCCTACCTAGGAGAACATGGTTCCTGCGCCTTGTAGTCTGAAGTACAGATGAACTGCAGGTATGCTTTGTCCTCCATCTTACCCTCCCTTCCCTTCAGATTGTTTCTGCACACAAAATGTGCATAGAAATAAGGCAAGAAGAGTGACTCAAAGCAATAAGTTTGTGGAACTACTAGAGGGCATTGGGTGGATATGATTGAGTCTTAGATGGGAAGGTAGTGGAAAGTGCAGAACAGGGAAAGGACCGTATGAGGGAAGAAGTTTCTTCATCTAAATTAAGGATTTCTTACAAATAGGATGTGGAAAAGAAAGTGCCAGAGTGAATAAGACTTTTGAAGAAGTTGTTTCTCTTAAAACTGTTACTATCTCTGTGTTTCATATCTGTGCGTGTTAGCAATCATTTCAAATTTTGTATGAATCTCTTGACACTGTTTTCCATAAAGCATTGACTCTGAAAGTCATACCACAACGAAAGAGTATCGTGTTATTTTTTCCACATTTGCAGGAGGAATTGTATTTTTGAGACTTTAGCATTTGCATTGCCATTTTCTTGTTCTGAACTCGTGGTGCTAGGAAAACTATAATGTAATTCTAGAAATAGAAGAGAATCAGAGTTCTGTATTTGAATATTCTTATATTCCTTCTCTGCTACTCAAATTGCTGTTCTTCTTGAAATCACAATACGAACATGGTTTCTGAAGAATTCTCTGTCTTATGTTTTCCTGTTCTCATCTTGGTTTCTTCTTTGGGAAAATAATAAATAGAAGCAATAAATTTTATTATGAAACAGTCAAGTCTCACAAACTCTGTCCTGGTTTCTAGTGCCCACTGGGTATATCTGGATGTCAGTGAAGCCCAATATAAGAGAATAATACCATCACTTTGTAGGCTGGCAGAGTTCTAGCTGTTTTCTCTAGGCTTAATTTAGATCCCAGCTGTGCTTTGAAGAGAGTGAGTTTTGTAATCC
The DNA here is from genome assembly GCA_013397775.1 of Eulacestoma nigropectus. Taxonomy (NCBI): domain Eukaryota; kingdom Metazoa; phylum Chordata; class Aves; order Passeriformes; genus Eulacestoma; species Eulacestoma nigropectus. Next base: position 759,007 of record VZTE01006300.1, on the reverse strand, counting down.
TGTAAGCAATACTTGTGACAAAATCTACACGCAGTAAAATTATTCTATTAAACTGATTTCATTCTGAGCTTCTGCTCAGGGCAAGTGAAAAATTGAGACAACATGCACATTAGGTCAGAAATAATTTTTATAAAGCCATATACTGCTAGTGGCAGTCACAAAATCAAAGTGCCAGCTGTAGGCAAAATACCAGCATTCCCTGGCTCTTTTAGGAATGTGCTGTGCAGAAATGTCTGCAGCAGGAATTGCTCACATGGCACTTGGATGCTGCCTTTGCCTCCAGCCCTGTCTGTACCAATGGCGTTACAGGTGAAATTATGGTGGAAGAGGGAATATGAGGAAAAGGCTGAGTCAAAGAGCCCACTGTTGGTCTGAACTGGACTGCTGTGTTATCACTGGTTTTCATTGTGTCACTACTAAACCTAGACTGGTTGCTGGCAGAGTAATTGTCTGAACCATCATTTCCAAAATGATGCTTTAACTGGAAAATATTTGCCTGGCTGCTGTGATGACCAGGCCAGTTGTATCCTACTGGAAAGAATGAAATCCTAGTGCCAGGTGCCACTCAGAGTTACCAGCTCCAGGAGCACGTGGGGTGAGCAATGCCCCTTTTGGTACTAGGCTTTACAGTCTCACAGGAAATTTATGCACTGAAGTTGAGCATAAGATTCTAAAATAAAATTGAGCAGAAAAAACTCTCTTTTCTATGATGTTTTCTGACCTTAACACACTGACTGAACGTGAATAAACAGTACAGTTAGTTGGTCACCCCCGTCCTAGTGTGGTGGGGGAGTGGGACAAGGGGACTGTGTTGGGCAGTTAGTTTTGGGGCTGCTGACATCCTGGGAGGCGAGAGATAGGACAGTTGTGCCTGGCTTGGTGATTTATACTGGGTGCAATTTATGCAGGTCTTGTGTGAAAAGCTGTTGGTCCTTGCTGCTGAATTGCTTTGTGGTCTCCTCTCTCCTATCTCCATTTGCATACTCCATCTATGTAAGCAGAAACAATTGTTTTCGCAAATGTGGATACCAAGGCTAAATAAATCAAAGATAGCTCAAATAATATCTAAAGGACTCAAAAACAGCCCTCAAAAACCAATAAAAACCCACAGCAAAACTGTTGTTACTGAGCTAAATCTTAGGCTGTGTCAGAGCTGATTTCCTGAGGACTCAAATAATAAGCAAAATGTGAGTTCTGCCCTCTCTAAAAGGTGGATTTGTCTTCCATATTTCTTTGTGAAAGAAGTGCCTTTCTCTTTTACTTCTGTCAGTCAATAGCTGTCTTAAAGAGGATTGCCAGCTTTCTCTCTGTAAGACTGAGCTACAGTTAAAGCCTCCAAATATGCACAAGAAGCCCATTTTATGGTTCTTTTTGCTAGGTTCTATATGCACATCATATAAAGAAGACTATACGTCTCTTTTTCTCTCTGAGTACAAATGTCACAACGTCAAAATTGTGTTGCAGCTCCTGTAGAGTTTTGGCATTTTCTAACAGTTCTCACCATGGCCTTGTTTGTGACTTTGCCAGCACCTATGGGCTCACTGGAAGTGAGAGTGCCCCTGTACATGTGTTTTGTCATAGGCAGTCCCAGTCCTGCAGAGTTTGCAGTGGCTGGACCAGAGTATTGATGAGGTGACTGGTTCACCTGAGCTCCTACAGCAGGTCAGTGGGGAGACAAGAAGGGCCTTTCCTCTGTGACCTGTACTTCAGCCTGTGCTGCCCTCTCAGCCACTCTCTGCCTTCAATGACCACAGCTGATTTAAAGAAATATATTTTACATGTTGTTCTAGAACACAACACTATAATCTGCTGAGACTGTAATGTTGATATAACAGTTCTGAGGAAGATGGTCATCTGTAATTCACCTAATTCTAGTAGTCTCAAAGTCACACTAATCACTATCTCTTAGTTGTCTGCTTAACCAAAACTCATTTTAGTGTATTTTAATGTCATTGAAGATAGGGGGTGAGTATGGTTTTAAGGACAATTGATGTAATTAAAGTTACGCAGCTTCTCTATGCTGATGTGCACTAATGAGGAATGAAGTCTGTGAGAAAGAACCCCTGAAACTGGGGCGACAAATCAAGAGATGTGTGTATGTAATGCGTATGAATGGTAGTTGTTTCGTGCGTTTTGTTTTCCTTCACCTTTTCCCAATAATTTTGGCAGTGGGGGCTGGACCTGCCGCCCCGGCAGGTGGGAACGCGCATCCCCAAACCTGGGCGCTTTGGCACCATCGCGTGGTGGAAGCTGCGGCTGCAGCCTCGCTGCGTTTGTGGCGCGTCCTCGGACCGAAACTTAAAGGAAGCGCAAACTTTTGGGAGCACTTCCTTTGCTGTCCCCTCCACAGATTCCCGTCCTATCCCACTACCACTCCTTTCTGCAAAACAGTGACGAGAGCATCCACGGAAAGGGTGACAGAAATTGAGTCAGAACAAGTGTGGTAGCCCACAAAACAAGGGGCTAATGTGTATGTCTCAAACACTGGTAGCCAGATAGATGGTTATGGAGCCAACCAAGGGTTGTTGGTAAAAACAGACAAGAACTGTGTGAGAAAGAACAGGATGTGGCTGGAGAAGGGGCCCTACGGAGGTAGGGCAGAACTTTTCTGGGGCAAACACCCTTGTTCTGGCTCCTGGAGATAAGCATAACACAGTGCAAGCACAGGAATGAGCTCGAGAAGCGGGTGTGGACTGTAGGGGGGATCAAGACCGCTGAAGACCCCCAAAGCCTCCAACTAATTTCCAGAAGGGTCTAGAGGAATGAGCAGTGATAATTAATTTGCATGGAAAACTTGAAACTTCTCTCCAGGGCAGGGAAAACTTATCTATGGATAGGCACCCCCCCAAAGCCCAGTGCACTTGCTCTGCACCTGGACACCACAGCTGGATCAATGCTGGAGCCAGGACTGGGGGTCTCTTTTTCTTTCTTTCTTCTTTTCTTTCTCTCTCCCCTACTTTAAATCGTCTCTCTCTTTCCCTCTTCCCTTTCACCTTATCCCTTAATCCAAAACCCACTGCTTATACTAGGAGGTCTAGGACTAACACACCAATTTCCATGCCAAGCGTGTAGTTTGCTAAAAAAGCTTTGTAAGCTTTTGCAGACCCTCTGACTTATGCCATTCCTTTCGACCACAAGCATCTACAAATCTTGGGTGCTCCCTTCCCATTAAGGAAGGAACATCATAATGACAAAACACTAACTTTTGGTGGGAACTGGGATGAAACTGGCGTTTGCTGTTTCCTTCCAGGTCAACACAGAATTTAAGTTATTCTATCCCACTTATTTGAGCTTACACAGTTTCATAAGAGGTAAGAAGGCAATTCACTACAATTTATTAGCTTATTATGAGGGAACTTGCCTTCAGTAGTGCCAGGCTAAATCTTACAGACAATCTACAAAGCCACATAATCTGCACTGTGAGAAGATTAGCATGCTTTAGCTGACAACACTTGAGGCATCTCTGTTCCTAATTCTTCTTAAAGACTGAAGCTGGTACCTTAGTCATCCAAAAGAAGAGTGAGAGCATTATCTCCTTTCTGGATGCAAGAGCAATACCAAGAACATTATCCCTTCTCTGGCACAACTGTTTAATATTAGCATCAAAACCCAGTTTGAGCTTGTAGGTGTAGGCCTGTCAGCCACTTGTCACACAGTAAGTGGGGGAATGACTCTCCAGCAGGTCAGAAATTCTGCAGTAACTACCTGTGTCTGTACTCAAACACAGCTGTGACAGCGGGGCAGGGCTTTGGCTTCATTTCAGTGAAGGGTAGAGCTAATTTACTCTTTCTCCATAGCTATTAGGTTTAAGAGTTGGCTTCTGAAATTTGCCTTCATCACTTCTCCAACTGAGAAGGACAAAGGTGGTCTTTTATACTTTTGGTTAATGAGCCCTCTCTGCTGTGACCTTTTGTGTTTTGCAGCCCCACAAACCTAATACCCTGTTGTGACTACTCAGCCTTTCTGGAAATGCACTTCTTCTTCCAGTTTGAGAAGATTTAGGATGTGGTGAGAAAGAGAGAGAGTTCAGTTTTACATTCTTCCCCCTATGGTTGAAGAGATTTAATTGAAGTTCACCCAGGGGAGAAGTCACTGCCAGCAGATAAACACCTTAGCTTGCTGTTTCTACTAAAACGGTTAACAATGGAGTAGTTAAGACTTAAAATATAATTTGTTGTCATTAAGCTTTTATGTTATCTCCATCCTGAGCTCAATAGAAGCTCCTGTTGAAGAGTCCAGGTGCTTTAGGTATGTCCTATATTCTGAAGGTAATCATTGCAACCATTAGTGTGAAGATTGCTGAACTAAGCTTATAGCTTCTTGCTTTTGAGTGGAGTGATGGGGTTCCTATTCTCCCACGACTTTGGTTGTCCCCCAAACCTCTGTATTGCATGGGCTGTGGGTCTCCTCTCAGTTTACTGAACAAAAGCTCAAGCTGAGGGTCACTGCTCAGTGATGACAGCTCTGTGAGCCAGGAAGTGGTGTGGCTGTAGGAACATCAATGTTGCTCTAAGTAGAGAGATAGGAACTGCTGGCTGGAGGTGGAACCGTCTCAGCACCAGCATGGGTTCATACCTAAATTATGTGATGATGTGTCCATGGCTTTAAGCTAGATTTTTCTTTTCTATGCCCTTCAAATTAGGCTTCCAAATGAGACACCTCAATACAAACATACTGACCATCTCCCGTTAATCACGCTTTCTTTAGTGGCAGTGCCAGTTCCACTCAAGCACAGTTGTGCTGCGTTGTGGGTCTCGTCTGTTACTGATACTTGCATGGGAGGACATCGTATGCTTGAGAGCTGAAGGGATGGCATTATGATAGTTAACATCTGTAAGGCCAAAGAGGGAACTTCAGGGAGATTGGAGAGTGTTTTTGGTAATATACCGTATGAGAAAATGACCCTTTTCCATTGCATCCTACTTTATGGAATTTGAAACCACACTGTAACTGCATACACCTTGGGGAGAATAAAGAAGGATTCAGCATTTCAACTGCAAGCTACAGAAAGGCTTTTTCTTTGTCTCATTTAACAATTGCTCTAAGTATGTTTTGGTTATTGCTTTGGGTACTTTCCCTAGTAGTCTGTCAAACTGATTATAGACTTGCTCAGCTGATTTCCATCTCTGGTTTTCTGTCTGTCATTGAATTATTGGAGAGCTGTTGTCAGATTTAAAATAACCATTGTAAGAGTCCCCTGCATTTAAAAAAAAAAAAAAAAAAAATCTGTTCATAAAGTGAAAAAGAGAAACTGGTCAAAGGGCTCTGAGCTGTGGGTAAGGAAGCAGCCTGAGCAATGGCAAACGCAGGGCTTTGTCTGAGCAGTTGTGTGAAAGGGCTCTCCAAGGCAGCGTGGACTTGGGATAAGACAGATAACCTCAGTGGGGTTGAATGGAGTTTACCTTTCAGTGGCTTGAAATGAAATACAAAGGTGATGCATGAAATGTATTGTTCTCATAAGCTCTATGAAATGTCAAACAAAAATGTCTTTCATATAATGGCACAACAGAAGCTGAGAATCTTGCAGGAAGAAATAGAGCATTGAAGTAAACAATTCGGTTTCTGAAACTATTGGAATGGAAAAGAAAAAGTTGTAACCTGGAATACTGAGAGTAGGGATTAGAAAAGAAAAACACCAAAAAAACCCATACAAGCTACTTTGTGGGTGGGTAAAAGATGCTTTAGATTGACCTCTCTGATTAAATTTTGCTTTTTCTATTTCTTAAAAAACCCAAACAAACCCAAAACTACAGTAAGACCAAGAAAAACAAGAACCTTGCTGATAGAAAGTTAATTTTTTGAGGACCCTGCTCCTATTTTTATGTATACTTATCATGGATCTGAGACTCTGTTGTGCATTTGCAGAATTCAGTGTCTTTTTTTTTCCTTGAATCTCTATACCATCCTTTCTTGGAGCACATTAAAAATATTTAACTCCTTATAAACCATTCAAGGTGTAAATGAAACCCAAAGAACTGCTCCATCCAGTAGGAGCAGCGTAGAAATGACATCAGCAATGCTAAGTCATAAGAGACCCTTGCAGTATTTCCCTGAAGCAGCCCAGCTTCTCACTCCTGCTTGCTCCAGCCAGTCAGCCTTGACAAAGAATCAGAAAAATCACTTTCTCTTGGCATTGAACAAGGAACTTTGTTCAATTAAAGGTTGCCCCTAAAACTACACTGTCTCTTTCTCTGGAAAGCTTCTGCCCAGAACGTTCTTGTGTCAATAAACACGGCATTCCAGCGTAGTGATGCTGCAGTGACACTGCATGGCACTGTACTGAATCTGGCTCTTAAAAAGGGACATTGTAGTGTGAATAAATCGTAGTACTTGTCCCAAACACAAGAGCTCATAAAATTCTTGCTAGGATGTCTTAGGTTAGTGCTCTGGAACACTGTGGTGATTTTTAAAAGCTGTTGTGGTGTTAGTTAATCTACAAATTACTTGTTCCGAGATGGCATTTTTGTAAAACTTACATAATAAAAATTAAATAATGATAATGTTTTTTAAAGGAGAGATATTAAAAGTGCCCTATTCTGCAGACTAAAGCAATAATATGTTGGGCAGCATCAAAGCATTAAACAAGATGGTTTGCATCATTAACACTAAATTAAATGGCTTAACAATTCAATAAATGATGAGAATAAACCCAAGTTATCACACAATGGAGTGTTTTAAAGTGCCAGAAACAAATTTTCTGAAGCAAATAAATTTCCAATAAAACTAGATGGAATTTAAAGGAACATGTTTTTCTGATTATTGAATGCAAGATCAGTTAAATACTACTTTGCATATTCAGTGTACTGTATGTACGGTCTTCATAACATCCTAGTGAAGCAGAAAGGAAGAGGGAGCAGTGCTTTATTTTGTAAATCAGGCAAATAAAGAAATTATGTCAGGAAGACTGGAAAAAATTTTGCCTCATTCTGTAATCCATATGGTGGTTAAATCTTTAAGTGCTCTCTTCCCTTTATTTTCTATGTCTGCAGAAAGCCTTTACACTCTGCATTCCATAAACAAAGCTATGAACAGAACAGTGCATATTAAAGGGGGGGCCATTTTGGAACCTGCAATGTTCCACTATGGAAATTTTAGTTTTTGCAATGTGATGTGTGTGTGTGTTGGGCTTTACAGTTACAGACAAGGAGGTAAGATTCGTGGTCTCCAGAGTTTTGTCTAGGGCAAAGATGGGAGATATTTGCTGTTGGCTGGTTGTGACCTGTGACTGAATTTCGTGCTGTGGGATTCTTTTAATTTTTAGGTAAGGTAAGTGGTAATGGGGTTAAACAGGTCTCTTTGACCCTCAGCCCATCCCTGGGCTGACAGGAGGCTGGTCAGATTAACGTGCTTCTCATTTCTACTTCCTATCTGCATGCATAGCTACAGCCCTGGGAGCTAAATATTTTTCAGATCCAAAATTTATTACTCTTGCTCTGGAAGATAATTTTCCCTGTGCTGCTAAAGAGTACAGGATGGCACAGATGAACCTGAGAGATTTTATCGGACTCATTACTGCAGAACCTGCACATAGCATTCTCAGACACTGAGAATATATCTCACTACACTACTTCTGTCCTTTTGACATTCTTGTGCTTTTAAAACAAACCCTTCACATATGTGAAGCCCAACCAAATTCAGCCATGGCGGTGCCGGGCCTTCTCCAGTGACTTCAGTAGGTTATATTTAGCATTTGACTGCTATATACTGTTTTCTCTTCCAAACTCTGATCCAGGAAAACCCTTGTATAATTATGAGCATCTGTTAAAGTCCATGGTGTAACCCCACAACATCTTCTTCAGAAGCAGGAGGGTGGGGAATAATTCTTTTTTTTTTACTAATGTAATTTTCTAAGGAAAAAAAAATATTTTGGCCCATTCCTAGAAGAGAAAAGTGGGAATAGATTGAGTATGGTGGTTTCTTGGGTCAAGTAAGCAGTAAATCCATGCAAAGAAGTACCTGAAAAGACTCTTGGGAAGTTTGTGGATTATACTTGCCTGAGGTTAATTTTTATTTTATGTTTAACTTTACATTAAGTACCTGTTTAATGTTTTGCTGAACCGGTGTTCCCATCAGATATTATTTCTCTCACAACACGTTGCATTGAAAGGAATTTTGAGACAAACCCCTCATAATTCCCAAAACTCCTCTGAACACTGTTCTTGCATGATTTGACTTATTTTGATTGCTCATTTCTTCCTTTTCACAGCAAACCCCACCCTCCTTTTCTGATGGCCAAAAAATGCTCCAGTCCTTTCCCCTGACAGAAACAGGACTTGGAAAATAATGAGTGAAAATTCTCCTCTCCCTCTAGCTGCTATGGTGTGGGGAGATGGACTGCTCCATTCCTCCTCTGGGAGATGACTTTATCAGAAATCCAGTACCAATGAGGAGAGTTTGGAGTTATTTCTCTTGCTGCAGTGGAAATCCCCATGGTGATGGTGACTTTCTTTGCAGAGAAGTCCCAGGAGAAACTGCCTGTTTCCCATGGATGTGTTCAGACCATAAATTTTTTTTCTTCCTAGTATCTTTCTCTGAACTGTCATCATGATGCCAAGCACTTTTTCCCTCTTCACTTATGAGGTGAGGCTGCAGTCTTTCTCTGGGACGCTTAAGAACCACAGAGATGGATTTGGGCAAGGCCAGGGGCTTGTCTGTGATGGATGCTCCTTGCAGCTGAGTGTAATGATGCTCCATTCTCTAAGGTCATGGATGCAAGCAGCAGAATTTGAAACAAATAGAGAGGGCTAAAAGCGAAATTAAAACTAATATGAAAAATAAAGCTTTAGAAAACAGTTTCCCACAGGAAATTTGGCCATTTTTTTGCGTTTTAGCATTTTAATTGATGTTTTCTCGAAGAGACATCAGAGACCTACACCACCAACCCCTACAGCTATGGCATTTTTTTTCTGATTACAGGGGGAGCTTTGAGTCAGGGGCCCTAAAGGTTTGAACCTGCTCTTCCCTGTCTTTAAAACAAAATAATGGATCAATTGTCAAAATGAAGAACAAAAAAACTGAGACTTTTGGAGAGCCCTTTCCATCCTGAGTTAATCTTCCAAAGGTGCTCAGCTCCTGCTGGTACCTGCCTGTCGTGGTCAATGCTTCCATTGCAGTGTCTGCACTCTCTTCATATTTTGGTGATTTGTTGAGTGCAGTTGAGCTTGATTTTGTAAATGCTTTTAGGATCTTGGAGCATTGTTGGACAGCCTTCAACAGCATATATGTTACAGCATGAGCATCTGGAGGGTTTGTGTGCAGATAAAGCATCTGTGATGTTGGGAAATCACTGCAGTGTTTTTGCCAAGCTGAAGTTGAAATGTCCATATCTAATTGAATGGCAGCTTTTGAATCACAAACTGAAACTTTCCATGCTACAAACACACACATGGATCTTATGGCAGAAAGAATAGTTTCCAAATCAACACAGGGAAATTATGCAGCTAACTCCCTAGCACAATTAGAGAGTACTAAAGGCATGTGAAAACAAAAGTCATTTTTAAAGCTGACAAAATAATCGCAGGTTGAGGTTTTTCACAGCTTTATAAAATGAAGCCAAGGATCGTTTCAGTGCCAGGTAAAAGTTTCAGTCCATAAAGAGCAGCTGTGTTGTGCTACTTTGCACAAAAAAAATAAGCCAGTAAAGTTTTACAGGACATGGTTATACCAGACTCAACATGCCTAACAGAGAGGCTCTACTAAAGAAAAAAAAAAATTTTCTTTCCTAAAAGAACTTGTGTGTTTCTGTTCTTTAGGAAGGATGATTTAAGGGTGGGTGTCTTCTTGGTTATGTTGCAAGTTCAATGATCTGGGAGACAATCTAACTGGAGAGACTACAACTGCCTGTCAGCTGATGGATGACGCTGATGTAATTAAATTCAGGTCATCATAATGTAGAAAGAGTTTCATTGAGATAAATAGTGTCTGCGTACCTCAGCCTCGCAGATTGTTGATTATACATCCCCTAAAGTTCTAATCTCAGCCCTTGTTCTAGCTGGAGCTCTGTGGAGTGACTGAAAAGGCAATCATACTTAAAAATTGAACAGCCTTGGTGAATTAGCAATGGTTTGCCCATAAATCATCTTTATGAACTTTCTGCAAAGTTCCTGTCCTTTTCCAGCTCCTGTCCACAAAATACTGAAATTTGAACCTGTTTGGTAGAAATGGGGAATGTGGGGAAGAGTTGAGGGAACTGCGCTTAAAATCTGAGTTTACTTTAACTTCAGCATTTGCAGTACTCCTGCATTTAGGATGGAAAGATGGGGAAACTCCAAGGTCTATCTGGCTGTTGTGAGTGCTGAACAACAATCAGGGCTCGTTCTCAAGCTCCTCAGTGCTTTTGGGCTGGTCAGTCTGGCGGTGGGGAATTCTCAACATGCCAAGGGAAATGAAGTTGGAGATGGAGAAACTCCAGTCTCTTGGCACTTAACTGGCTCCAGCCCTGCAGGGACCCTGTCCAGTTCTCACAAGTTCAAGCACTCTGTGATGGGAGAGGCTGGGTGAGGGCCAGCATCGTCCGAGAATCAGCACAGGCTTATTAGCATCCCGTCCCATCCCATCCCATCCCCTCCCATCCCATCCCATCCCCTCCCATCCCATCCCATCCCCTCCCATCCCATCCCATCCCCTCCCATCCCATCCCATCCCCTCCCATCCCATCCCATCCCCTCCCATCCCATCCCATCCCCTCCCATCCCATCCCATCCCCTCCCATCCCATCCCATCCCCTCCCATCCCATCCCATCCCCTCCCATCCCATCCCATCCCCTCCCATCCCATCCCATCCCCTCCCATCCCATCCCATCCCATCCCTTCTCCTGGGCCTAACGTATCTTGGAACAGGGAGAAGTCTGGCCCCCTCCTCGGAAGGCTCATGTCACTTCTTCCATGTCCTGGGGTGGCTGAGCCCCTCCCGAGTGAGCAGGCGGGTCAGCTTCGCAAGCCGTTTTCTCTGGGTTTCTCAGAGAGAGACTGTGTTTCAGCTGAATTCAAAGCAGCTGGATAGTCAGGGAAAAACATTTCTTCTTGTCCCTTGTGTCTGACTAGATCTGGCAGTCAGTGTTTTAGCACATTATTATCTTTTAATTCCCATAGTTATTGGGCATTGTCCAATTCATAAAATGCAGACTTATTTGGATCTGGGGTAAATATGGTGAAAACATGAAGAAAGACAGCTGAGGGTAAAGGTTCTCATTTTTCCTAAACTGTAGGTAGTTATTTCAGGTTTGGAATAAGAGTTTCAGTTGATTCTTTTGTTATCCAAGTGTTGGGGGAGGGGGGGGAAGCATTGTATTGGGCAATTTCACAGAATTTATTTTGTCACAATTAATGTAAACTTTTAACTCTTTGTTCTGGTATTGAGAAATAAAGAAGATTTAAACGGGGGGAAAATACCACTTCCCTCTGTAAAAGATCTCCTTCCCTGCCCCATCCCCAGTCCCCTCACCGCACACCACACTTCAGCCCCTTCATGGACATCACAGAAGAAGGTGGTCACTGTGTGGTTTTTCGTTTTCTTTCACTGCTCCTTGTTTCCCTACTCAAATGCTCTGATGAGGTTCCTCCATGGGCCACAGTCCCCACAGAGCTGTACCTGCTCCTGAGACTCCTCACCCCTGCTCCAGCCTCTCGTTTTCCTCTGCTCCGGTTTTCCCTGGATCAGTCTCCTCTTGTTTCTCCTTTTTCTCCAGTGTCTCCCCTGCTCTGATGTCTCTCCTGCCCCTGCTTGTTCCGTGCCAGCTCTGGCATCTCTCTTTTTCTGGAATCTCTTCTTGTTTAGTGGCTGCCACCTTTCTTAAATATGTTTTTGCAGAGGCACCATATGCTCCTCTCAGTGGTTTGCTCTTGGGGCACCAGTGGGTCCATGTTGGCTGTTGCAAAGCCAGCTGGAAATGTCTGTGACCCTCATCCCCCACACAGGTCACCCCTGCAGCTCCTTCTCCTGCCAAAACCTTACAGTTATGCCCAATATAGCAAATCATTCCAATTATATCTGTATTTAATGTATATTACATTGATCTCTGTGAGAACATTAATTCTCTTGACTTCAAGTGCATCTGGCTATGGTGCTCAGCACCTTTCAGAGTTGAGCCCTGAGTGAAAATTACGATGATTGTAGCAATTCTGTCTAATAATTTATCTTGCATGTACACATACTAACATACTTTATTTTCTGGCAAAGAAACCTGGGAAGTATCCATAAATAAGAGCAAATAAATTAGAATATGTAAAGCAGTTTAACACAAATGTGAGTATTTTTGAGATTTGGGGAAGCATGGCTAATTTTCAACATTAATTTTTTTGCGATATTCCAAATTCTGCATCTGTTCAGGAATTTAAAAGGCAGTGAGCATCACTGACATTTCTAATTTAAATAACAATAAGAAATGTATCATATATGTGTTATTACACATATGAAAGACCAATTTATAAGGTGGAACTCTGGGTTATTTGATCAAATCAGACTTGAGTCTCTATGTTGAACACAAGCCAAATTGCTAGGTCCATATGTAAATAAATACCTAAACTATTTCTGGGTGATGAGGTACCTGGATGCCAGACATGCATTCAGCAAACCTTGTGACTTGCTCTCATCTCCAGTTGCTGAAAGTCTGTTTATGAGCTCCAGTGATCCTCTTTGGTGTCCTCTTTTCTCCCTGCCACTTGGATTATGGCACAGTCTGGAGCATGGCTGTACCTGACAAGGAAAAACGAGTTTGCGAGACCTTAAGGAAGGCAAAAAGTCATAAGCTATGTGTGTGCCCCATGTGCTCTTTATTTCATAGCTATATATTTCAAAGCTTTTATCTTTTATTGTTCCAAGGTGGGTATAAAAAGTTAGACCTGCAGAAGGGCATAAGCCACCACAAGGCACTTTAGGTGATTAAGTCTGATATTTAGAGCCTCAGCCAGAAACTTAGTGAAATGAGACAGTGTTACCACCATTGCTGCTCTTCTCCTGCACAGGGCACTGGTGTTCACCTCACTGTCCCTGTCTGTGTGGGCAGCCAGGGAACAGCAGGCACCCCAGGCAGTCACCAAGCCACTGTTCCCTTCCCTGGACATCACCCTTAAAAGAACCAGCTTGGTAATGCCATAACTCTTGAGTTACCTGACAGCATTATCTATGCCACTGAAAAATGGAGTTCAGTAGCTGCCAGAATTCCTGAATATTATCACCTGAGCAGTCTAAGTCCTCAAATCATTTACCTTAGAAAGACAATATAATATACATGTATGAATACCTGGGGGGTTTAAATTCCTATAGATTTAAACTCCTACGTCCCTGCTCATTGAAGGGGGGTTGGATGACCTTTAAAGGTGCTTTCCAACCCAAACCATTCTCTGAGTCTGTGATTTCGTATCTACTGTGGTGGAGGCAGTTGCATGCAAAGCTAGCACAGCTCTATTGTCCCAAAATAGCCCTATCCATGCTGTTACTTATTTTAGGAACACATATGGCCTCTCTTTCTTTAGCATCTCATCATCTCTCAGTCCCTGTGAGACTTCTTTGTTATTGTCTCCCATTTTGCACATGGGGGACTGAGACACAGAGATGGGATGACTTAAAATAGTGCGAGGCACTTTGCATTCCCAAGGAGGAGTTCTGCAGATAATGCAAGTACTGCTTTCATGCTTCTGGTAGGATAAGGAATGGACCCTGGCCTTCCCGAGTCTGAACTTGCTGCTTAACTGCTTGACCACACTTTTTTGTGACAAGCCATTCTTTCATTTTAAACATACATTATGGCTAGCCAGCAGACACCTTCTGAGTAATTTTCATCTGTAGGAACAAAATCAGCTTTAACAGATGTATTGCAGGAAAAGCATCCTAGTTGCCCTGGTTAATTCCAGTGTAGAGAGTAACAGACCCTTCCTGACTAAGAAGTAATAGGAAAATCATTCCTCCCCTACCCCACATACATTTGCAGATGAATCCATATAAACATTTGAACTCCAGATGAAAAACCTTGATCCCATTTTGGGCCTCCTGTCTTCGGCCTTGCAGTGGAGTGTCAGCTCCAAAAATGGTGTTCTGCCTTAGGCAATGTGACTTGGGGAGCTACAGACCTAATGAAGCACAGGACCAGCCGGAATTTTTGACCTCTGCTTCCCCTTCCTTCAAGGTCCACAGGGCCCCTGAGCTCTTGCAGAGCTCTCTGCCCCCGTCTCCCTTTCCTTTTGTAGCAGGACAGCTGCAGAGCTCTCTGTGGAGCGAGACCCCTGGGTGTGTGCCTGCACTTTCCTGTTAGCTTTCTCTGAGGAAAGTGCAGCTCTGGTTGGCAAGTGATGGCCAGGGGCCTGGTGCTCCAATTCCCTCCCTCTGTGCACCAGGGACCTGGACTGCAGCCGCATTCTCACATTCCCCAGTCAAGGGAGGGCTACTGGCCTGGGAGAAAACGCTGGCCGCAGACTTGGCTTCCAATGCCTTTTCTATGAGAGAAGATCGCTTGAGGCCAGGTCAGTCCCGTTCTGAATTAAAAATAAGACCTAGAAAGCACAGGCTTATTTATTTACAGATAGTCTAAAATAGAATCCTCTGGATATGTGTAGCACTCCCATCTCTGTATCAGAAAGCACTTTGTAAAGCATTGAATTAATTAAGCTTAAGAAACACTCTAGGGATACAGAAGTATTATTACCCATATTTTAAAGATGAGGAAATGGAGACAGAAAGAGGATAAGGGACTGGTGTGTGAACACAGGCTGAGTCACTTGTAAGCTCAGAAATTAAACTTAAATTCAAGTTTTTATATCCTTTCCCTCTTGCAACTAGAATTGGCTAGAAAATGGCAGTTTTCATCTGTGAAAACATTTACCACTTTCTATTATAAATAAATTAAGTCAGACTGGAATATACCTAAAATTTTCTGTTTTGGTCTCCACAAACATCATTTAGTTCTTTGGTATCCATACATCCGAAGTGCATATTCTTGTTTAGGTGGTGAGAAGAGAGTTAAGGTACAACTTCCCCTGGTTCTGAATAATAGCACCATGTTCCTCATAATAAAAACAAACCAGATAGAAGTTTATGTAGGTCCAGAAAACTGAGTTAGCACCTGTCAGTGGTGAATATAAGAACAATGGATGCTTATTTCCTCTTATACCTTCAATTTCTAACTTGCTTACTTCCCAAGAGGTACCTTCTCCTAATGACTTTCCTTGCTCATGTTTCAAGAATTACACTAAGCTCTTTTTGGCTTGCTGGTCATTGCTCATAGTAAAAATCCCCAGGGCTGTATTAATTAAAGCTAAAATAGATGTAAGTTTCCAGTTATCCCAGTTGGGAGGTTCTGGAAAAGTGTCCCAGGAAGAATGATGGTGGCAAACAATTTTGCTTATTATTAG
Source organism: Eulacestoma nigropectus (assembly GCA_013397775.1). NCBI lineage: Eukaryota > Metazoa > Chordata > Aves > Passeriformes > Eulacestoma > Eulacestoma nigropectus. The sequence goes on along the minus strand of VZTE01006300.1, from coordinate 743,662 downwards.
ACTGTGCTTGGTAATTTTATGGAAGAGATTTTGTGAACAAGTTTCTACGATAAAGAACCTCAAAGTCAATGACCCACGAGATCTTTTCTACTCCAATGACATTAACAGAAAATGTTGTTGATAAAGCAGGACTTGGGATAGAAGTTAACTCATTTTCTCAGATCAGAGTTTTTTCAGATCAGGTGTGTTAGGGGGTGGTGGTGAGCAGCTGCTCTTCTCTGTAAAGGGGATAGATACATCTAAACCATGGGAACCAAGGACAAGTCCTGAATTCTGGCTCTGAGTGTCCTGGCACTGCCTTGACTATGTGTGGAGAGCAGATATGGAAGGTCCCCTCCCTCCTTGAGCCCTGCTTGACCCCCAGCTCCCATGGGCAGTGGGGCAGGGATTCATTCATGGTGGTCTCCAAGAGGTCCCTTGGGAGCAGCAGTGGAATCACAGTGGGCTGTTTTGGTGCATGAGGAATGAGAAAATTCCATTTTTGCACTGTCTCTGTCCTGTACTGCTTCTATACTTGAAGAGTTCTCAGTCTTTTGAAAGCCATGGAGAACACCAGTCAGATTAACACTGGGAGCATGAGCAATGTATGCGTTGGGGAAGTTATGTTCGGTGTCCGAAAGCAAAACTTTAGATTAGAGAGAACAGTGTAAGGACCAATGGTGTTTGAATTTTTAAAAATAATTATTGCCTTAGAGATCTCTCTTTTCATTTTGCTAATTAATTGATCTCCTTCTGCTAATGTGTATCTAGAAATAAACCACAAATCAAAGTAAAGATTAGGAGATTATTACCTGTTTTAACATCAGTGCTGAAAGTATTAATTTCAGCTAAAAACACTGCTGCTCTTCTCACCTACATTAGCTTTGTTCGTTTGACTTAGCCTAATGTTAGAATTAAGTTGGTCCATGCAAGTGACATCATTCTATAATCAGACTTTTACTGCTTTAAAATTAATTTCAATTAACTGTTGAAACTGAAAAAAGATTTTTAGTGTCATCTTTAGCTGTGGAAGTATTTCATTCGTGTTGAACTAGATATCTCAATTAGAAGAGAAAGCGTTGCCAAACGAGCTGGATTGTGGGCTAGACCCAACCTGTAAAATACAGATTTGAATCCAGATTTTGAGTGCTAGAAAGTGTCACATTCCTGTCTTCATACAAAATCTATTAATTTGTGACTCTTAAAGGGAAAAAAATGCTGCTTATTGTGAAAGCTATCAGAGTCTGACCCAAGTGGTCAGGCTTCAGAATTTGATCCAACATGTTAGAAAAATAGATTCCGTGCAAAATGCAATGCCAGGTTTAAATGTACCAAAGGTTTGAAAGTTTTTGTGTAATGTTTGGGGTTTGAATCTAACCCTATGGGTCCATTAGTAAAGGGTTTAACTTTACACTTTCAGGACCATCTGTGTTGTGGTGAAGGGTAGCTAAAGGCAAAAATGACCTGTATTAATCTAAAGTTCAAAGCCTGAAATCCGCAAGTAGGGGAGAGGAAAGATGTCGTTTTCTCCATGGTAACATGGATGTGTATGCACCTTTTCATCTGTGAAACAGAGAATGGCTTTAAATGCTTTGGAGAATCCTCCCTACTTTGGGAACGTCAGGGCTTTCTTTTTGGAACAGTGGGCACGGATCCGTTGATTGAACCATCTTCCACCATTTCTCATTGTTAACCCTTCATAGCTTCGATTCATGTTGGGGGTGTAGAAGAATCTCCCCCTGAGTCACTTGACACTTTTTTCCCAGCTGGCAGCTTATGTAGCTGAATGCTCCAAAAGTAAATATAATTCCTCTAGCTAGCTGACCTTTCCCTGAGCGAGATCACAGGAGGGGCCATGCTGTTACTCAGCATCCTGAAGCTCAGTGAAATATCCTTTTATCATATGGTGAGGACAGGATCATCAATACTTCATTTTATTTTGCAGATAATTCTGCCTCAACTTTCTCTGAAACTAAACCAATTGTTGATGTGCAACTTGGCAATTTGCACATGGAAAGCAATAAAGACTTATTCATCAATTTGGATGCAAAGTTTGTTATATTTACAGTGTAGTGAAACAAACATCATGGTTCTTTATGCACTCTGTTTTATTTTGTTCTGTAAGGTTTTGAGCCACAGTACTGCATGCTAAAGAAACCCAGTAGTTTGTGAGCACAATGTGTTTATTTACACTGGGTAAATATGTTGGTGCTTTTACAGTTACTTGTAGTTATTTTGTGTTTCTGTAAACCAAGGCATCTGTAAATATAGCAGCTCACCTACATCAGGCAAGCTGGCAAGAGCAAGATCTTCTATTCAGGTTATCTGATGGCTTTTTTGCTCAAATAACCCTGCAGTCTACTGGAATGTAAGCTTGGCTGGCATTCATGCTCATTCCCAGCAGAGGAGATGCTATCACAAGCGTTGTTTCCAGCAGCATTACTTGGCAATGCCTTGTAATCTCGTCCCTGCGACTCAGGCTCCCTTTCATTATGTCCTACCAGGTACCTTCTTGAAAATCCTGGTTGTGCTACTCTTGATTCCATATTTGCAATGAGCTGGAGTGAAGCTGCTGGCCAAGGGGAAGCCTGTGCTCCTGGAGTCAGGGGTCTGGAGACCAAATATCCCAGCAGTGCCATCAAATAATGACAAGAGGCTTGGCATGGACACTGCCTTGGATTATTCCTCATTTGTGCCAAATGTGTTCCCAGAGATGGCTGGCTCCCCCACCACACTCTGGAGCCAGCCACTTGGAGAGTGGTTTCAATAAAACCACATCATCTCTTTTAAGGGGAATATTCCAGCTCATTGGCTTTTTGGTTTGAGAATTCAGCTGTTACTTCTGGGTTCTCTGCCCTCAAAGAGCTATGGGAGATGGGCTGGTACATCACACATAGAGGCAAAAAAGAGGGCATTCATATTCTTCAGCTCTAAGTCTTTTAATGAACCACCATCACGTGTTTTCATATTACTTGGACGGTTTTGTCCTATTTTCTGCTTCTTATGCATGTAGCTACGTGCCAAAGACCCAGAAATAATACTTCATTTATATCAAATCTGATCCTCCCATGTGCTGAGTACTTATTAGCTCACAGGCATTTTTCCAATATCACCAAAAAGAGATTAATGTAGGAATATTAGTCTGAGCAACTATCACTGTAATGTCTGAGGTCCCAATAATGGAGACATTACAGGTGAAGCAGGTAGTAATTTTTTCACTTAGACTCGCCTGACACTTCCCATTATAACTTTTTTTTTCAGACCTTTTACCAAACTTTAATTGTTGGAGTTGTAATTTTCCATTCTACATAACCTAAGTTAATTACAATTTTTTTGTTGTTTTTTTAGGGGGGTGTTTGGGTTTTTTTTGTTTTGGTTTGGTTTTTTTGTTAGAGGGGGACAGGGATGATGAGGTTTCATATAAGATAGCCATTTCTCAAAATCAGGCTGCCTATAAAACTTTGTTTTTTCTATGTCAAATCAGAACTTCAGCAGGAACATGGTATTAAATGGGGAAGATCCTTTCTGTGGCAAGTTGCACTTTTTTATTTTGCTGTAACAAAGAGTCACATTTTGCCAACTTATGAGCAACTAAATATTTTGTATTTCTGATCTCTGGTGTTCTAGAGTGTAAAAGGACATGCAAAACTGAATTTTTCACGTAAAATGTTCAGTAAGATTGCTTTGCTTTTTCTGTGTAAAATGCTTTTTCTGCTTCCTGGAAACTTGGGCCTCCAGTGTCCAGAAGATAAAATAGGTAAGAATGACAGGCGAATTTAGAATATGGAGTTGTCAAATTTTTAACTTATATCAAGATCAATACTTGAAATCAGTGTTTGAATACATACCCCTCTGAATTAGTGATAGATCTGAAAAAATAAACCCAAAGATGGTATTATGATGAATTACAGTTTATCAAATAGCTGGGAAGAAAATGTCCAGGAGACCCAGCACTGACTGATCTACTAGAAAGATGGCTGCAGCTGAGTGTTTTAAGGGCTAACTGGGGAGAAAGGAAAAGGGAGGAGCAGAGGTCACTAAAAATCCTTACACTTTAGTTGCTTCCTTTTCAAATACAAGTGAAACATCAGGCATCAGGCTTGCCTTTGTCCCATCTGTCCCCACACTAAAGAGGATTTTGTGGCACTCCTCTTGGGCACTGTAGCCAAAAAGGGATTTATTTCTGAATATATGCTGTTTCACTGCTTATTCTACTGCTTTCCATCTCTGTTGGCAATCACATTTCCAAAATAAAGCTCAGTACCTTTAGCTGCCACAGGTAGGACTGTTTCTTCACCGTGAGAAAAGCTTCTGCCAGAGGCCAGGAACTGCTTCTTCAGCTGCTGCCCAACATCTTCTATGTGCAACACGCTAGAGTTCATGCACGGCCATGCAGCTGAAATCTGCCTAATGACTCAATCTGTGCCGGGACGTTTCTGGCAGAGCTGAAAAACCGTCTTTGCAAATGTGCTCTCTGAGTTTGTGTACTTGGCACAACACACGGCCACAAAGAGACACCCACAGTGGTTTCCAGCGGGGTTGGTTGGCCAGGTGGAGCTTTGCAGTAGTGCAGCTCTGCTGCCCCTTCTCCCTCACCGCTGCCTGGATTAGCAAGAAAAGGCACTTTAAGAGACTCATGACCTCCTGCAGAGCTGGGGAGTGCAAGGGGTACCTCTTCCTGTCAAAAAAGTGTGGTTCTCTCCTGGCAGGCTTGGCCCGTGGGGGAAGAGTGAAAGTACTGCCTGCCACAGTCCTGTGCAGAGAGAGGCACTTTTTGTTCCTGCTGAGCATTCCAGGGGAGTCCATCTGATAAAAGTCATGGAGGCAGGGAGAGTTGGGTGTCCATGGGGAGCTGTGCAGGCTGTCAGTGCATCTACTGGCCACCTTCAGCACACCCTCCTCCTCCTTGTCTGGCAGGTGGGTGTTTGCCAATCCCTTACTGGAGTCTGGAAGGCTGCTGGACTGGGGTTCACACGGATGGAGAGCAGCCTAAGTGGGATTTCAGCACAAGGCCACTCATTAGCACGGACATTGCAGTGGGGTGGGCTGGAAGATAATCTGCATATTAATCTCCTGCATGCTCTCACTGTGCTGTCTGAGGTCTGAGGAAACTAGTAGGCAAGATCCCCATTTCACATGGGGTTTACTCTCTTTTATTGTGGGAAAGAGTTGGTTTTCTGGCAATCAAATGCAGTCTGACATTTTCACTTCCTCTTTTACTGATTTATTTGCAAGAAGAGATCATTCTGGCTTTCAGAGCTGAAGGATACAGCATCAAAGAAAGTTTGAGTTGCACTCTCCCTGTTTTTGCAGCCTAAAAGTTAAAAGTGAGCTATAGGCTTTTTGAATAAAACAGATGCAGCTGTAAGGTTGAAAACAGAAGCTGATTTAGAGGCTTGCTTCCTCAGATAATGACCTTGCTCCTCTGTACATGCCTGTCTCTGGTACCTGAAGCTGGGACTCTCAGAAATCACATGCATTGGAAACCTAGAAAGGTAAAAGTAATGCTTCTCCTGGATTCCATAATCACAAATGGTGTTTTCAGTACGTTGTGGCTTTTTGTTTTCAGTGTTTTTAAAACTGATTTGTTCATAATATTTTGTATCTCTTAAGCTATTACCCCTCCTTTAATTGCCCACGCATTGCTCTCCTGAAAACAAGAGAATGTTAAAGTCAACGCTGTGCTATGTAGAGAAGTGTTAACTGAGTGTTAATGAGCTGCCACATCGGCTCCAAGCCATCTCTGGAAGCCAGCACAGTAAAACAGAATTTAAAGGCTATCGAGTCCATTTCATGGCTGCGAGTCCTGAGCATGTTTTGCAGGGAAGCGAATGTCCTTGTTATCTACATGCCAGTTAAATGCTGCCAGCTTAATGTGTGCACGGGAGAGCTCCTTTTCTGTGTCTGGAGCGATTCTGTTACTGAACACACCTCAGCTAGGCACTGGTCCTCATCTGCACCACATCTGCAAACTGAAGAACAGTAAAAGCTTTTGGTTCAAGAGGAGGCAGCAGGAAGTGCAGAGACCACTGGGTGCTTGATGTGAAGCAGCTACAGAACACAAGGAGAGAATGGCTGGCATGTGGTGGTGGCTAACAGCCTTCAAACACATCTAAAAAGCTCTTTTGTCTCAGTGTGGAAGAAACATCTCTTCAACTAAAAGTGAGCCATGGAAATTCTGGAAAGGATGATAGTGGAATTACAAAGAAGCCCCATTTACAAGCAGTGTCCCCTGCACATTATGCTGCTGACGGCCCTGTTCATAACATGGCCATTCTGCAAAGCACTGTGGAAGGCAACCGTGTCTATATTCTTGTGAATATCCTTTCTCTTCACTTTTTTATTAAAATGGGAGCGGTGATGGTAGTAACTTCACTAGACAGTAGAAAAATAATGTAGGGAAAGGCAGTAATAGAAAGGAGGGACAAACAAGCTGCTGTTCCCGGCAGCAGGAATTAGGTAGTCATTGAGCAGGATGGTAGTAATTGCCCTTGAATCTCTTTCCAACACCTGCTCTTCCTCCTTTACAGTGCTTACCCGACATGCTGATAAACATGCTTGAAGGACCTACGCAGGGTCCCTCTTTCACTGCATGAGTTAAAAAAAGATGAAGAAGTCATCTCTCTGTACTCCTCTTTGGGGAAGACTTACCAAAATGCAGACACTTGGTGAAATTGATGCACAGAGCTGTCAAATCTCAGTTTTGTTGTGGGCATCACTCATAACGATATCACGGCATTCGGTGAGCTGTGGGTCACATATTCAGTCTGCTACCACCCATATCCATTCAGGTAAGGGAAGGTCACATGAAGGTGTCTGAGTAAGCTGCATCTCTGCCAGCTTGTGTCCAGGAATTGTAGTGTCTTGCTGAGAGGTGAAGAGTATTTGCTTGGACTCAGCTGCATGAAAATACAACCGTGTTGGTTCTCTCTGTTACGATACAACATGTTAGCTGTACATCATAACAGCTCAGGTCTTTAGCATCCTGGAGTTTGATGTCCAATGCTCTGTTGAACAGGACTCTTCAAGTGCCAGGGGAAGCTGAAGGAATTCAAGTTTGGAAGTTGGAAGGATCAAGAGCTGAGCCGTATCGTGTGTGAGCTGACTTCTCCAACCCACTCTGAGTAAGCAGGCGAGGGATGTCTGCCTAGGCTCCATGACTCTCTGAATAGCCTTCCTGGCTCCGTGCCTGATTTAGTTGGCAAATTTTATTTAAGAGACAACTTGCCTCTTGCATGCTTTTGCTGCTACATTGCGAGCAGGAATACTATTGCACAATTTTACCTCTCTTCTGTGAAGTAGTTAAGCACAACTGTATCTGACATTAAATATTTAAACGTATGTATGGTGCCTATTCGGACCTTGTTATTAAGCTTGTTGTATTGGGTTGGTTTTTTTTTTTTTCACTTTCTTGCTGTATATCCAACAAGAAAATAATCTAGATTCAAACACTTCCAAGTAAAGGGAGCTTTGAAAAAAGGGTTGCAAAATCTGAGATGTAAATCCTAGATAAATACAATTGCTGAAATTCATCTTTTCCATTGGGAATGGATATGGTGCTGTACCAGTCTGGGTTGAGAAAACAACACCCTATTATGAAATCTTTCCAGAAAAGGAAGGATTAATCTTCCTTTCCCCTTTTAAGGAAAGAAATAATTCCAGCCTGAAGAACCAGTCTTTAATTCTGTGTCAATCAGAGTTTTCCTACAGAAAACAATGATTGAAGATTGCTTGTACACACATGAAGAAATTGATATCATCTGGAGGACAGTAAGTGAAAAATATTTATCTGCCTTTTGGCCCTTTGGGCTCTGAGTTTTCCTTACCATCAAAATATAATTCTCAAATGATTTAAGAATAGAAAGCAGTTAAGAGTGAGATTCAGGAATATATTTAAGTACCTGTATGCACCTTACTGAAAACAGCTGATCTCAAGGATATGATTTCAAGGAATAGTTTTATACCTATGCATGGACACAGTACTGAATTAGGGCCTCAGGCTCATTTACATGGGACATTCAACTTAATTAGTCCAAATTCACTTAAATTAGAAATTGAAAAATGGATTAAGCTTTATACAAAGCTGAATTAAGACTACTTTAATTTTGAGAAGTCTTTACAGGGTTAAATACACTTTAACTAATCTGCTTTAAATTAAGCCCTTAGTTAATTTGGATTAATTTTCCTGAATATCTTTGTGAATAACAGCTCAGCGTTAGGATCCAGTCCTGCAAATACTCACAGGAATACCTCACATTATAGGAATTATTGCAATAGTAGAAGTTAAGAATGTGCATAATGTTAGGTGTACAGTAAGGTCAACACAAGCCTAAAGGGCTTGTCTGGAATCAGCAAAGAATATATAGTCAGATTACTTGTTTCTTAACTGCTTGAACACATGTACAAATACTTGGGCTCACAGCCTTTTTGGTATCATCTCCAATCTCACTGTAATGGAGCTGGAAAGCTGTACTAGAATATTTGCTGCATGTTAATTTTGTATTGTCTTCTGATGCTCTGATATTTGTGAGAACATTTCATTTCCACATCCTTACTAGTGATGAGTTTAAGTAATCTTAGAAAAAAACAGCCAATCTTCTGACCATGTTTTTGTTGTGATTGATGTGCTCTTGGCCTGTTTGCTGTGTTGGATGGAAAGGATGATGTCTGCTTCCGTTCAAGTCAAATACAAAGTGTTTCTATAGAAAATGTCACAACAGAAGGATTCCTGTGAATAATTTTTGGTCCAGAGTTCATCAGTAAGGAGCTGATGTCAAAGAATTTGGTGCTGGTTAGTTTTCCTTTGAACATTAACATAACATTTTCATGCTTAGGCTTAAAAGGGGTATAAGTTCTACAGTCAGGTGTCCTAGGCAAAAAATTCTTTCCTATTTCCAACAGGTAACATGGGAGAACAGTAAACTGATGTTTTTCTAGAGCAGGGGGAAGCTTCTCCTCCCTTTTCCTCCTTCAGGAATAGTAGGGAGCATGAGGACTCATTCTCTGCACCCATCTGAAGACCTCCTTGCCTTGAAAGGGCATAGTGTGTACCTGTTCTCAGAAGTGAATCTCCCTGACTTTCAGATTTGGGCTTGCCAATGTTGTCCCATGTTCCTCACATATGCTGGAAAGGTGGGAAGCTCACAATAATCTTCAGGAATTCATTTTCACTGCTCTTCAGGTGGCAGAGCTGCTGCACTGACCTCAAGGCAGGAGAGTTTGCCATCCCCTGCTTTTGGCTGCTCCTGATCTTTGTGGCAAAGCACATTCAAGGATATGATATTCTGAATACAAATGATTTTGTACCTGTGCTTGGGCACAGTACTGAATTAGGGCCTCGGGCTCACTGACTTAGGACATTGAACTTAATTAGTCCAAATTCACTTAAATTAGAAATCAAAAGATGGATTAAGCTTTATGCAAAGCTGGGAAAGATGGGAAAGTGTGCCGTGCTCCCGGCTGAGCTTGAGGGCACCTCCAAGGGTGAGGTCCTACAGCCCCCAGGGAGGAGAGTGAAACACATCAGGCCTTGCAGACTGGTGGTTTCCTGTGGGTCCTGGCAGTGATGCTGTCGCAGTTTGCAGGCAGTGTTACAGGTTCTAGGTTGTCCTCGCAGTGAAAAGGGTAGAAGCACAATTAAAAGCTAAATGGAGATGCCAGAGCACAGTTGCATAGGAACGATTTTCACAGCTTTGGGACTGCAGAATGTGTATATATATCCCTCATCCTAGTGAAATTGTAGCTGGCTTTGTATCAGAAATTGTATCAGTTAAGCTGTCTGGAGTATTTAAAGTCCTGTTCTGGCTGACAAATGCAGTGCAACGCTGGCTCCCCAGCCCTTGATGCACTTGGTGTGCATCTCCTGTAAAGGAGGGGCTCTTTCTGGAGCCCGCCACCCCTTTTGGTTTTTTTGGGCAGTTCTTTGATTTTCTGCCTGCAGTTTTAGTGAGTTCAGCACACTGTGGACAATACAAAGGTCACGTGCAGAGAAACCTACACGGGGCATCCAGGAGCAAAGGGGAAGAGAGAGAAGGAAAAGTCATCTGTTTGAGGTACAAGAGAGGAGGATCTGTGGTGCCTCGCTGCCTAGGAAGAGATGAGATTTGGCTCTGGTTGGTGGTTGTGTGGCTGCCAATGCTGCACCAACTGTAACAGGAAGGATCTTTCCTCCGCTCTGGCAATGAAGAAACCTGCTCCTGATTCTGTGAAGTTCGGTATTTTCTCTCTGGGATGAGGAGGGAATGAGGAGAGCAGAAAGCAGTTGCAGTGTCTCATGTGTGGCCTAACTGTTGAGTGTCAGCATCACCAGCATCTCCTTCTGTAACTGCTCACAGCTGCAGAAGCAAGCATCCCCAACGAATACTTCTAATACCTGACAGATCACAGACCTACCCAGATATGCACAGGGTTCATAATAATTTTATAGGAAGATGTTGGCAAGAAAGGTATTATGGGATGTTTCAATTCATGCTATCATGACAGAAAACATATATTTGTAGATGTAGTTCTGCTTCAGACTGATAAACAGCACATGTTGTTTCCAAGTGAAGGTTTTCAGGGTAGGCAACAAAATCTGAAGCTCTTCTTTGAGAGTCTGTATTGATAAGCCACTTAGTGCTGAAAAAATATGGAGTGATATCCCACTTACAAGTGATAGTAAGGAGATTATAATGTTTTTGAGTTTCTAGAGCCTACCAAATTCCCACCCCACAACCTTGTAGGCCATATGTATTTAACTTGGCTTACTTAAATGGAATTACAGAAGCCTACAATTTGCTACATTACTTCCTTTATAAAACCTGAAATGCTCACACACTTTTTTCTTTGCTCTCTAAGTGAGAAACAGTTTTACTCTTGTGGATTTTGAAGGCTTTTTATGAAATTGATGATATAGGAGAAAAGATTATTTTTATAAAGCCAGGGTCCCTTGTGTTGCTCTGGTTTTGATTAGTGTGTGAGCTTTGAGACAGACTCCATGGTGAGTGACTTGTTTAAATGCTACTTAGTTTTTAATATTTCATTTGTTGCCTTTAGAGAAAGTGAGATGTCCATAGGAACTACGATTAACATTCTTTACTCTGTTCCCAAAGGTTTACTTCTGTAAGAGAGATTATTGATTGTGACTCTTTGAAGGAGAATTGGCCAAAAATAATCCTTCTTGACAGGATTTCTTCTTGGGATAGGACCTGAGAGGGGGCAGTTTAACAAAAATAACAAACACAGTTACAAACGAAACAAAATTTGTTTCAAGCTTGTGAAGGAATTCTGTGGATTTTGCTAGTTCTAATAATACATCACCTTGCTGTGCAAAGTCTGCCTCTCACCACAGGGTGGTAAGGGAAAAGCTGCTTTTTTCATACCAGGAGCCTTTTACATCAGCAAACATACAATATTATATTCCTTAAGAATTAGTGTTTTGTTAGGTTGACAGAGGAAAGAGGGGAATTAAAGTTCTCTGTCTAAGGACAAGGTCTACTTTCATGAATCACAAATTGTGGTGATTGGCAGAACTGGCCTATGAAGCAGAGGCACAATGTTCAGAGCATTCCATTCATTTTCATATGTCATTGTGTGTCTGCAATGGAGATTGTCTTGAGGCGTCTGTTCAAGGTAGACAGAGTTCTTCCTTCAAAAATACACAATAAAATAGTGGCAGCTAGGAGAAGCTGGGTTTTGTTCTTCAAAAGACACAGAGGGCTGGCAGAATGGTGAGCAAAGCCAAACACCTTAAGACAAAAGGAGACACAGCTTCCTAATTTCTTAACATGATGTGCATTTCTGAAACAGCAAAATAAGGAGAGACTGTGGAATTAAAACCCTGACCTCGGGGTCCAAGAGGTCCAGGTCATCCTGAGCTAGGTTAGCACAATTATAATGATTTCTTTAGACTTCTAAGTACTACCTCAGATACTAATCTTCCTCCCCTTACCCTTTTCAATTATCTGCAGTAGATAGCACAGGAAAAGTGCTGCAAATCTTTGGCTATTTTAAGCTTTTTGTGACACCCACAGGGAGGAAGAGAGGAGGAAATCCAGGCAAATGTGGAGGTGTAGTTTCCTCAAGTCGAGTTTATGTAGCTTCTGTGAGAATCAAACACTGCTGTGAATAGAAGGACAACCCAAAATATCAGTTCTGTGCCCTGGACAGGGCTTGGGCTCTGCACTGGACTCTGAGATCCTACACAGAGGTGAACTTGGCCCCCACTGGAGTTGTGCTGCAAGAACCACTGTTTTCTCAGAGCAGATCACAAAAGGTGCTAATAACAGTGGCAAGCCACAGATTGCAGGCTCTGAGCTTCAGTTTTCAAGGATTGTCCTCCCAGTGCAAAAGCCTCCGAGTGAAAAAGCTGTGCTCTGTGGGCTCCTCACACTGTCCTTCCCGTGCAAGGATGGGTTTCCAGGAGTTGGCTGAACATTATGAAGAAATCCATCAGGAGTTGGCTGAACATTATGAAGAAATCCATAATTCAGAGAGCTTGAGAGATAAAATGTGGAGCTTCTTCATAAGCCCTTATTTATTAGGAGGACTGTGCACTATTAGTCTATCGCAGTCCTCCCTATCGCAGGCTCTGCTAAAGCAGGGTTTGTGATTAGAAACCATTTTTCTGAGCACGTAGTTAAGAAACTGTCCAGTGAACATCACTGGGTAGTTATGATAAAAATGAATCACTCCCATATATCCAGTAAGTGCAGTGATTTCCAAACCCAGGCTTGCAGAGTTTTTTTTAGGTAGGTATTTGACTCTTGTTTGCACGGAGTTTGGTTAATGTTTACTCTCCTTTGGCATATGAGCACAATGCAGGGAAGCAGATGCTGTGCACGTATCTGAGGCCTTTTTATCCCACGTACACCAAAGAGAAACAAACCATTACTGTTCAAAGGGACAGCTCACTTCCAGCAAAGGCTTCAGCATGCCATCATGTCTCTGCTCTTGCCCAGAAATACTTGCTTCACCTGCCCTCACATAACCCATTTCCAAGTTGTTTCATGAAGTCCTGCATCCTATTTCTTTCTGATTCTTCGCTATTTCCCTCACTCATTCCCTCAGTAGCTCCCAGTGCTTTTCATCCAATCCATGTTGTTTATTTTGGATAAATAACATCCAGCTATTCTGCTCACAAAGCTCTGTTCCATTTAACCTTTTTTTTCTGCATTATAACTTCCCTCTTTTATGCTTTAAATTGCTCCCTGAATCCTGTGGAAAAGTCTATTGCAGGGAGGAAAAGGAATACTTTGTTCACCAAATCTGGGCTGTGGTGGGCAGGATGTAAGGATTTAAAATTGTAGCAGCAGAAACTTCCTCTCAGCCTCATGCTAAGAGGTCAGGACAGCAAGAATTACAGTAGATTAGGTAGGTCTTAAAAGAGAGAATAATAATAATAAAAAAAGAAAGACAGAAATGTTTGTAATTTTGAGTCCTGGTCCAAGATCTCTTGTGGTCTTCTCTTCAGCCCTGTTTTGTGTAAATCCATAATTCATGGAGAAATCCTTTTCAAATTCTTCTCACCTGCTATGAATTCTTTTTTTCATTCTTCCCCAATACCTTGTGGCCTGTTCAGTGTATCTTTTGTTGCATCGTCTGTATCTTTATAGTTATATGGATTTATTATTATAAATCCTTGTATAAGACTAATACTTGCAATACAAAGCTTTTACATCTGTGAGTAGCAGATCTTTGATTGATCAGGAAAATAGCAAGATATGTTACAGAAAGAAGAAAATCTGTCGTTTGGTGGAGATATTTCTGGGGTTTTTTATAAAATATTTGATACTTTCTATCACTGGCAATAAAATTCTAATCTGCTTGTCTGTTAAAAAAAGCATTTTAAAAAGACCAAATTAGCAAGATCCTTTTTTAACTTCTACTGACAGAACCCTTTACATACATTTTCCTTGGAATTTATTGCTTCAACATTTCTCGTATTCTGAAGTCTTCACCTAAAGCTACTTCAGAGTATTTATGATTAAAATAATACTAGAATTATACTGAAGTATCAAAGAAGCAAGCAGTGACTATTTTATATGCATATATGCAATTTTTAAATTGTTATGTGTACACAGTAACACGGGACTGTATGACAATACAGCATAATGATGTATTGTATAGCAGTTATTAAATGTACTATATTTTGCCATGTTATTTTATTACATTTACAGAACATTTGTGTAAAGGTGGCAATACCTATTTGATCCTGAATCTTGTCCCTGTTGTCGTTTATGCTTGATATAAATATAATCCTTACTCCACTGAAAATAAGATTTTTTGCTCAGTTTTATCCAGGTGTTTAAAGTCTACTTCCACTTGGACTCAGGATGAAAAATGAACTGAAATTAATTTTTCAGTCGGACAGAATGTCCTAAAAAATTCCAACTTGAAGTCTTTAGTTTCAAAAAGTCTTCTTAGAAAGTTTGAATATTCCTGGTCTGAAATGCTTGGTTTGCCCTTGGTGAAGGAAGAGGACCTGTTGCCACTTAGTTCTCTGTGTCATTGATCTCAGTCTGCCTGGCCAGCTGTGGGACCCCATGGGACATGTGTTGAGTATCAGAAGCTGAAGTTTTCTGTTCACCCCTTGGCTCTGGGCAGGACAGCTTGGACCTCCTTGCAGTGCCTTGGATTCTGGTGCAGTGAAAAATCAACATCACATCTCACATTGCCATAGGGAAGGTGTAGCCTGGCCAACCTGTGACAGTGTGATTTGTGGTGGCCTGGCTGGACCAGGGAAGCATTCTTGGTTAAAAATGGCTATTTTTGTTTTGCTTTGTTTTGTTGCATTGGTTATTTTTAACCCAAACCAGTTCTTCAGTCTGGTTCACAGCATAACCCCATGAGCAGCTCTTCTGGCACAGTCAAGACACAGCCTGGTGTGGGAGGGAGCAGCACAGTGAGGGAGCTCCCTGCACTGGCACTGAGGCTGGAGGAAATGGTCATCAAACTATGGCAATGTTTTCCTATTCTTCCAGCAGGTTGCTTGTAAAATAGGTAGGGGGATGAAAGGAAGTTGTTAACTTGAGCTTGAATTTGTACAAAGGCTGGAGTGCTAAAAGTTGAAAATAAAGAAATAAATGACAACTTCTGTGTCATGCCTAATCCCATCCCATGCCTGAATGGACCTCAGAGCTAAGAGAGGATGTGGCGGTGGCCTTTGTTCACATTTTTACACTCCTGACACCTTGCAGGACACATTCCCTGTCACCGAGTAAGAGGGTGGCATACACACAGTGTCAGTGGGCTTCTCAGTCCCACAGTAGGTGTGATGAGATCAGAGTTTCCTTGAAGTCCATGTAGTGAACTAAGTGCATGAGAACAGCACAAACTCTCTGCAGAGTGGTTTGTGCTCATCCTGCTTTCCTTTGGCTTCTCAGTGTTGGCCAACAGCTGCGGAGACGAGATGATCTTTGGAGCAGAGGGATCTGGAGAAAGAGGCTGTGCTCCTAGTCCTTGCCTGTATTCTTCCCAGAGGGTGGGAAGCAGAGAAAGAGAAAAGCCTCCCAGAGAAGCAGCAACAAAGAATTGCCTTAGAAAAGCCAACTCTGAAGTCTGGAAGTTTAGTAAATATTTGCTTTTGTACCTTGAGGCCGGCGATGTTTAAAATGTGAAAATGTTTTTCTTACCCTGAGGCCAAGGAAGTTTGTGCTCTGATTTAAACATTCATTCTGGTTTGTACTTAAGCCACCACAAAGTAAACTATCACACAAGCAGGGCTCTTGAAAACACTCATTGTGCATCCACCCTCTGGCTTCTATTTTATC
Source organism: Eulacestoma nigropectus (assembly GCA_013397775.1). Classification (NCBI taxonomy): domain Eukaryota; kingdom Metazoa; phylum Chordata; class Aves; order Passeriformes; genus Eulacestoma; species Eulacestoma nigropectus. The sequence goes on along the minus strand of VZTE01006300.1, from coordinate 727,934 downwards.
ACAAGTGATGAAGGATTGGAATTTAATAAGGGATAAGCTGTAGAGCCGGGGGTTAGCACAGCCAGCTGGGCTCCGAGTGTCTGGTAAAGGACTTTCGCCCAGCAGGTTTCTCTGAGGTTTGGGAAGTCTACATCACTGTGCAGCAGTCAAGAAGCAGCACAGATAAGCTCCCTAGGGAGCCTCCTCCGGACCCTCACAGCCAAGGCAGATTACTGTTGAGAGAAACCTTTGGGAAAAAGAAATCTTTTCCAGCCAAATGGATCCCATCGAATAGGAACGTGTTTGGCCATTCCACTGAGTCCTCCTGCAAACCTGAAAAGCAAGAAGATCCATTCCTTATGCACAGCCCATCTGCCTTTCTGAGGCGCTCCAGAGCAATAAACATGGCCTGCAGCCTCTGAGTTGCTCTGGGGTTTATTGACCTTGAAGAAATCCCTTTGACTTCGGTTGTGATGTCAGATGAGTGCTGGAATTTCAAAACCCTCTGTGAATGTACCTCTGCATTCCTAAAACAGTAGCCTTGTCTAAGGGTTATAGTAATACCTGTGTGTCAAAACTGAAGTGTTTTATAGGTCATCTATCACCAGCACCTGTGGGGCTGAATCTCCTCCTCTATTACAGCGTGCCCGTTTGTAAAATGGGTAATGTTTAATTACCTCAGGAATGGTTTTGCAGGACTGATAAATATCTGCAAAATCTTTAAAAAGAAAGATCGCTCTTTTTTTGGATTAAGCTGTTTATCTATTATTCCAGTTCTTTGTACACTGAAAAAAAAAATAAAGGAAAATAAAAAAACCCTTATCACTTCTCTGCCATAGTTTTCAAAGCTTCAGTGTAAAACCAGGTCTCTTACATTAACTAGAGGAAGTAGAAAGCAAGGAGAAGAATTTTACAATGGTGAAGACTTCCACCGTCACCAGACTGAGATTAAACACTACACTGGGTACTATTGGTGTTGTATCCCTTTTAAATCCATGCCACTGGGAAATCATAGCTGGTCTCGTACCAGTTGAAAGTAGATGAAGATGAACCCTTAGATTTTTTTTTTTTTAATTTGTAGTAATACATTTTTCAATCTAAATGATTGCTGGCTTAAGTTAGATGGATACCAGCTATTCTTGAATTGGATTTGAAAGTGCCTGTACTGGATAGAAAAGCCAATGTTTGGCTTTCTTAGACCACTGATGAAGATTTGTTTGGGAACCACCATAAGACACGGTGCTTTTAAAAGCCAGGCAGATACAGGTGTGGGATGTAGCCCCAACCACACCGAGCATTCAGGCTGAGCACTCAGAGCACCTGGGTAAATGAGAAGTTATTTCTGAGCATCACACCAGCTGTAGGCGTGTTGCTGTCTGTCTGCTGGATTTGGAGGCTGCTAACAAAGCCAGGAGAGAACAAAATGCTGTTATTTGGTGTCAGCTCACTGGGAACCAAAGAAAATGGAAAGGCACAGGTTACACTACCTTACTTCGCCAGTGACAGTTTTCAGTCTTTATAGATTTGCTTTATGAACTGTCATTTTGCAGATTTCTCTGGCTGCCTGTGCCCGTGGCCATACTTTTCTTTTATGGTGTATTGTTCTGCTTCCCTTCTCTTTTTCTTGCTGTCCTGGAGCAATTCCAGTGTGTGCTGTCTCATGATTTGGAGGTTACATCTGCTGCCCATGAAATTTTGGGATCACAGGATCTGTCCTATCCTGAAAGACAAACTTGGAAGATAACCGGCCAACAGATTGATTGTTAAACAGTGTTCAAAAGCTATACACACCGTTTTAGGTCAGTGTTAAAATAGTTAAGTATCAGTTGCTGTGGCTTTCCTTAGCCTCAGTCACTTATTTTAGTGCAGTTCAGAGGTACACCCAATCTTCTAATGCTGATAACCCAGAGGTTCTGAATGTAAAGACGTCACTGCAGTCTCAAATACCAGCACATATTTATAGCATCTGTCTCAGCAGAGTTTCCTTTCTTCCCTACAATTATTTGAAGGCTGTAAGCCAACTCCAACACCCACAGAGAACTAATTTAAATCAAGATTTAAATCACCAAGTAGGAAATCTTGGTTTAAATAATACATTTGATCTCTTTTTGCAGTAGTAAGTTATGCTAGATATTTTTTTGAAATAAAAGTTAGCTTTCAGGGGTTGGTAACCATTAGAACACCTAAAGGGGGCCTACAAGAAAGCTGGATAGTGGCTTTTTACAAGGGCATGTAGGGATAGGACAAGGGGAAATGGCTTTAAACTGAAAGAGGGTAGATTTAGATCAGATAATAGGAAGAAATTCTTCACTGTGAGGGAGGAGAGGCACTGGAACAGGGTGAAGCGGAGGATGCCCCATCCCTGGAAGTGTTCCAGGTCATGTTGGATCAAGGGAGTGACCTGGTCTAGTGGAAGGTGTCCCTGTCCATGGTGGGGGTGTTGGAAGTGTATATTCTGTCCCTTCCAACCCAAACCATTCTGAGATTCTATGATTTATAACAAAAGATAGTACACAGTGAGGTCTTTTTTCTTGTTAACCAAAAGTATTTCTCTATGAATATTTATTATGTTGATAAATTAATGATCACTTTATCATATTCTTAATTTTGTCATATTTTTAATTGGAAAATGAAGCATGGTTCATTTATTTCTAGATTTTTTCCTTGTTTTTATGAATCTATAATTGAATGAAAACTAGAATTCAATAAAAATTCCCCAAACAGCTTAATATTCTCTTTATTACCTAAATAAAATATATTAAGTGATATCTTATAAGAAAATAAAAACTCACATTCTTTTCTGAGCTTAAAAGCAACTAACTGGTTTGTTACTGTGAATAATTATGTTATCAGTCACTGAAGTAAGTCAGAGCAAAGAAATTGCAGAACTTACTGTACTAATTTTTATTCATAGTTGGGCAAGGAATAAAAGTCCTTTTTTAAAAAATTCTCTATGGATTCACATCTTGAAATGAACTTGTTAAATAGAACTAACGGAATAAAATTAAATTAGCAAATATTCCATATGTGCAAGGAGACTACTGCTTCCAAATCTGCTTCCAAATTTTCTACTTCAGCAAATTCTTGTCCCAGGGAACCCATCTAGTTCACCTGAGTAAAACCCACCTAGTACACCTGACTAGAACTTCAGCAGTAACAATATGTTATTTTAAGAAATTATATAATTTTAGACCTTGAAATGAATTGTTTTTATTTCACATTTCATTTAAGTAAGGTTTTTTTAAAAAGTTTTTATTTAATGTAAAGTTGTTTAGTTTTTAAGTGAGGGTTTTTTGTCCACTTTGTCAACTACCAGGGAGTATAGAAAAGGCAGTGGCTTGTGTTCTGCATAGCCCCAATAATTTAAGTTGTGCAGGTTGTGAATTGGCATGAAGTGTGTGCTCTAAAAACCAGAAAACTGCATGAAAATGACCTGGAAACCTCATTCTCCAGATGGAGGAGGGTATTTTGAGCTCCTGGACTGGCCAGGAATTCCCCGGGCTGAGAAATATCCATCTCTGGCAGGAGCAGCATCTGGCATCATCCCTACTCAACATCTCTTTTTTCCTCTGTATAACGTAGAAGGAAGGGGGTAGAGGTCACAGCAGCAAATAACAGTTGAGGCATAGGGCATTTCCCAGGGAATTCGTGGCAGGCTTGGGTTAATGGTCTCTCAGTCTGCTTTGGGCCATCAGCTCTCCCAGCTCCTCGTTAATCCCCAGGAGATGCCCTGTGACTCAGTTCTTTCTGTGGGTAGTGTGAATCGACAATATTCTGCATCTGCTCTATGTACTGAAGACAAGAATGGAAGGTAGTAAATTTCCCTTCATTATGAAAATCCACCATACTTTCATCCAGAAACCTTTTGTTCTCCCTCTTAAGATTGATAAAATGTGCTGAAAAAGAATTCCTCATCCATAAAGTGATGCCAGAGGATACAGACAAAATGTCTCATCCCTTCACTCCAAGGTCTTTTTGCTTTAATTTTTCCACCCCCAGCAGCCCTTTTGCAGGTTGTTTTACACTTGAGTGGATTTTAGAACATGGTCAGTTCTTCACCTTAACTGGAAGGAAGTCATTTAGCAGGTAGCTGAGTGTTATGTTCTAGACAGGGGTTGCTGAGCAAGAGTCCCACTCACAACATCTGCTTTGCTGTTGGACAGGCACAGAAGTTTTAAAGTGAGAGCAGAGAATTGCTCTGACACAAAAGGAGGATGAGGATTGATGTGCCCCTCTGAACAAGTGTCTTTGCTGCAGGAATATATATAATCTGAATAAATATAATCAAGGCTCTGAGTTGTTTGTAGAGCAAGTCATATATAGGTAGAACATCACAACACATCTTGGTTGGGTGTAACACTCTGTATTTTGGCTCTTCACCCATCATTTATTTAACACAATTTTGAGTTGTGCCTTGCAGGTGTTAGACACAACACATCCTGAGCTCCGCTGTAAAATGCAGTCCCTCTTGCCTGAGGTAAGCTGAATTAAAAACTTTATATGTGAGTATCCTAATTTTGGCATGAACAGATTCCGCATATAGCTTACCATGGTATGAAATTCCTTAATGTTGCTATGGAAGAACTCTGATTTATAGTAGCCATGCACACTGCAAAAATAAATTTTTTTCCCCCCATGCTTTATATTTTTAAGGAGACAGGTTCTAGCTGGAACTGTACCCATCCTTGTATGGATGAGTCCTGATAAGTTCTGTGAGTTTCCTCAGAGACAGAGTATTTTGTCTTAGGCATGGCTGTCTGCAGGCATCCCCCTCAACCCTGAGCCAAATACCAGCACACCTCCAAAGAACAGAACAGCAGAGTTGACTCACTCCCAGACCAGAGACTGACTGGTTTGGTCTGAATGCATGTCGAAGATTTCGGGGGAGGCTGGATATGCACAGATGGGTGCTGGAAAAAGTGCTCACAGACGTGCTTTGAACCACCTCCGAAGTCCCATGCTGGGGTAGAAGACTGAGTGATACAAAGAGCTGCTAAGTAAGAGCGAAAGGCAGACACCATGTCTGTCTCCTTTTGAAAAGGATTTGAAATATTTGTTCCTTCTTGTTTCCAGCACACTGGGAATGGTTGCCTGGTGCTGTTCTCTCTCGGCCAGTTGCTCTCCTGTCTGAATAGACAATCCTCAGATCAAAAATTTTTTTTTTTTTACTCAGTTTGTGGGCTGGTCTAGGAGAACAGCATGGCTCTCTGTCTTTTTGGCAGAGCTTCCAAGCCAAGCTCTGACAACCTGGGTCTGTTGCAGGCAGATCCGAAACCAAAGTGTTCCCTGTCCAGTGCTATGTGCTGCTTCTGTGGAGGGGCTGTGGGGGGGAGGCCGTCAGGGAATGTGGGAATGCTATTTTTCAGGATCTGCCTGCACATTATTACCTGCAACATGATTCAATCTCCCTCCTCTAGCAGCCCTAAGCACCCTTGTGCATTTCAAAAGCCTCATATGACTTCTCTGATACTTCCACAGCCTACATCAGATCAGGGAGCTGGGAAAGGAGGAAAGCGAAGCCAGAGAAGTTATATATGTGGGAAGGAAGTTGAATTCTCATGAAAGAGATATTGGACATACATCTTCAGAGAATTTGTCTCATATACCGTGGATGGAAGTCCATGATCCCCTGAACTGAGGTAGACACGCTATTGTTTAAGAGGCCATGCATGAGGTATCCCTGTTACCACATTTTTACACAGAGTGTTCATACAAAGCGGTGTGTGGTGGAGTCTAAGAAAACTGGAAGTTTAGTACTGGTCTGTGGTCAAAATTTTCTGCAAGCACAAGGATATGTTATTCATCACCCTGTTGAGAGTCCAGTAGTACTGTCTTTCATTTTTTGATATCACACTTTTTTAGTCGGCCCATACACAGAGGAAATTATGTTGTTGTAAAGGAAAACTTCATTTTAAAAACAAAGCCAGCACCAATATCCTCAGCAGTTTCCACATGCTCAACGTTAGCTTCACCTTGTGTTTTGTGAAACTTGCTGTTGTGCTGACAACACGAGCGATGGTCATCTGAAGAACTTTCTTATGTTTGCCTTTGGATCTTGTGTAGATTAAACAGCAAAACCCACATCAAGAGAAAAATGGTTTCTTCTTCTATATTTCACTATGCTTTTTAGTGACTGTCTAAGAAATAACAACTTCTCTTTACCTTTTTCTTCTGAGGTTTGAACCTCTCACTCTGTTGCTGTCATCTCTCACTTGTAAATGCACCAGGGTCTTACAAACCTCTGTTGTTTTGGAAAGGAAGAACATTCTCTGTGCGCTGCCCTAATAAAGCTACATGAGCTGCTTGCTCTGCATTTGCCACAGGAGAATCCTTGAGGGCAAGTGTAGGGCTGTGATACAGGCCAGGGCTTGACCTGTAAATAGGGAAGGAGCTGGAGCACTCAATGGCCAGCAAACAAAGTTGTTTCTTTGTCGCTGTCTCTTGCAAGGCAGAACAGATGCCTGTGATTTTGGGGGTCCAGTAAGTAAAGGAAGAAGCTGGGATCTGTAGCTGGCTCCCGATGGGCATTTGGCAAGGTTCCCTCCCTGGCTCCTTGGACAGGCAATTGGAAGTACTGGTGCATTCTCCCTTTCTTTCAAGACCATCATTTCCTCTTGAGGTGCAGGTGGAAATAGAGCCGTGTTGTTTTCCCAGAGCTATTGCTCTGGGAAGGAGCATCTTCCTGCTCCAGACCCTCTGTCCATGAGGGTCTTGTGCTGGCATTTGCTCTATGGAATGACTATGAAACCCACAGCATTTCTGCAGGCACAGCAGGCTCTTCCAGCCCACCTTGTATTTTTTCTGCAATAATGTGGCTTCAGTAGTTAAAAATGTGTGATGTATGTGTTTTGAGGAGGCAATTCCAGGACAAATCACAGAAGGCCCTGACTGTTGGCAGTTCTCGGGGTTTACCACTTTTCACCTCTGCTCCCTTGTATAAATAGCACAGCTTTAGATTTTCTTTCATATCAGAACATAAGAGTACTTTCATTTATAAAAAATAAATTATTTAAAATTTCTCTGCAGTCAGCATTTTGAATACCTTAATAAAAGATATTTTTTCCTCTACAAGTCTCAAATCAAAAGCTGTTTCTTCCCCCTGTATTCCTGAGCTCTACGTTTAAAATAAAAATGAACATACTGAATTTGAAGAATTGTGGAACTGAATTTTACTACAAGGCTTAGACCAATGCATACATGATTTTAATATCTGATTTTAATATCTGGAAATGTGTGGTTTTATTTTATAAGTTATGTAATGGTGTGCTATTAGCTATTTTATTTCTGTGCTAGACTGGGATACATTTATGAAATTCCTTAAGGAGAACTGAAAAAAAAGAAAATGCAATGGACTAGAATGTTGTGGTTGTGTGCCATAAACAGCAAATTAGTACACGGAATCTGAGAGTTTTAAAACCCCCACGCTATTTAGGGACACATTGAGGGGATATTGCTGTTGGGTTAAAAATGTGTGCTCATTGCCCCAACTTTGCTGTCAGGCTCACAACACCCTCCAAACACGTGCTCTCAGATCCTCAGATTTTCAGCAGAAAGTCTTTCATGTGAAAGGAAAAAAGAAGTCAAGGAGACAGATTTTGGTTCCCGTTTATTTTTTAAAAGCTACAAAAAGATGGTTCTATAGAAGCCATATGAATTTTATTCCTACACAGTCCCCTCCCGAGCATCGTCTGGGCTATAGACAAAGGGCTGTGTTGCTTAGCAACCCCCCGAAAGCTCATCAACACAGCCTTGGTATTAATATTTATCCCCCCCTTCCTTAAAAAAAAAAGCCTTACTCTGGAATTTGAAATGGGATCTGTCCTCCCTCTCTTTTGTGCAATTAAAGAAATACTGCTCACTTGTTCCAATTAATGTTACTGGCTAAACCAAACAATTTCTGCCAGGAGGGCCAAATGCAGCTCTTGGATGGCTGACTGGAATAAAAGTTACATCAGGGATGAATTTCTGCAGCTCAATGTGTCTTCTGCTGTCAGTGTTTCATAGTTTCTCTTTCCTTTAGATCACTGAAATCCCTAATTTCCATCTTCCCACCCTTTTTTCTGAGTCCTCTGCTTCCATTCGCATACTGAGGTGCTCCCTCCTGGCTGCATCCTCCTTACCGCCTCCAGCAACTCTGGCTTCCTCAGTGGGGCACTGTAGGGGCAGGAGGGGGTTTCCTGCAGCCTCTGAGGGCACCCAGACACCAGGACAGGTGCTGAACCAACCAGGGCAAAAAAAAATTCAGTGAACACAACTAAAAGCTCAACTACCCACACTGGGACTAACCAGGACACAGCCGTTCCTTGGCAAAATGATTCTCTGCAACAGCAAGAGCCTTCTGCACAGCATGAGTCCCTTTACAGCCCATTTTTGAGAATTTCAGTGGAATGTAATTAGCACACAGAGTGGAGAGAATGTCTCTGGAGGGAGCAAAGCAAATTATTCAATGCCAGGGAAATATTTGGAGTCGGCTCTGGCTTTCTGTTTGTGTCAAATGACCATGAGATCCAGGGATATTCACTTTTCTGCCCTTCAGCCTTTCCAGAGAAGCTCCACCAGAAATACAGATCTGAGTCTACCAGTACATGCAGTGTATACTCATCGTATAAACTTGTCATTGTACCGAAACACCCTGGTTACATTGGGATTTGGTGTGAAAAAGAGAAGCAGGGTGGAATGAAGTCAGCTTGGAGCTACAACTTACTATGCACTGCTGAGAAAAGGGCACTTAAACAAGTGCCTAAATAAGGGCTTGGTGCTTAAAGTTTTGGTCACATTTGCTTTCTCCAAAATCCTGGCCACAAAATGCGATGCTCTTCAAGGCACGGATTCTTTCTGGAGTAAGCTGGGATGTATGAGGCTGCTGGGAAAGACACTGAAGGATGAGAAAAGAACTGTGATTCTGGAAGCAATTTCTTTTCAAAATCATTTTCCTTTGGGGGTAAAGAGGAAATTATTTTAAGGTCAGGAGCAGATGTGTATGGAAAACTAATTGCAAATGTGATAAAGGAAGACAGATGCAGGGTCCTTCAAACAGAAGCAGCAGCATCTCTGTAGACAGCAATATTGACTTCAGGCTCCAACAGTGTCTTAATACTATGTATATTCTTTTTTTTTCATAACTCTACCCCTTCTGTCATGCCAAGCAATAGTAAGAACTGCTGACTGATATCTGTGAGACAGGAGACCACAAAGACTTGTGGTTGTTAGGCTACTCTGGAATGGAGAGACCATCTTGCGGGAGCCTCACAGCCAGTTCCAGTCTGCCCTTCCTTGCTATGAATATGGAGCATATCTCAGGCCCACACTTTCCCTGGAAGGTTACACCAAGACCTGTCATGTGGACTTTTCTCGGCCTGTAAACTCGATGCAGGGTTCTTTAGAACAATTTTAATTCCACTTAGCCAGATGCTCAGCTGGAGCCAGCCAATACACCCATTGCTTTCATCATCTACACTCACTGTGACAGCCAGGAATGATCAGTTCTTTATACCTAAAAAAATTCTTTCTTAGAAGTCCTGAAGTCTGAAAGCTTCTTACTTTTGATTGGATTAGCCTTCATTCGAAAGAAAATCAGCTTTCAGCCTCTATAAACTGGACCTCCTTTTGACTCCACTCATTTTTCACTGATTTTGCCCTTGTGAATCTCCTTTAGGATTACTCCTGACTTACACTGATATAAGAATAAGAAGATACAGGCCCACTAAGTGGTCCTGGCATTTAGAGCCAAAATGTGTGTGCCAGTCTAGGTGCAGGTACATGTCAGCACAGGGGGTACAAATACGGGAGAGGAGAGAAGGGGAGTGGGGCAGATGTGAGCAAACTGAGTGGGATCTGTGCACGGGGAGAACAGTAGAAGCATATCCTCTCTCCAGCTGTTGCTGATTCAGCCTCACCTTTGCTTGCTCTCACATCACTCAGCTATAAGCAGACACCATCTTTTGGATCCAGTGGTGTCAGTGAGCAAGTACTCTGTAGCGCTTTGCTGGCAGACTTTAAATCCCTTCTTGACAGGTTTGGCAGGAAAACAACTTTCATAAACTTCCTCTGTTTTACTTTGGGCAAAGAAACTAAGCCTAGTTGTGCCTGACCTTTCCTGCTGTGGGTTAGAAAGTGCACACAAGAGCTACTCCATCAGCACAGCTACAAAGATCTCAGTGCAGTGGTGAGGTGGGTGATGCCTGAGGATAGTGATGCCTCCCAGACTTTGCTACATGGAGAAGAGACTGGCTGGTAGTTGCTGTAGATGCTCTGTTAATGCTGCCTTTATGCCCAATCAGCTACAACATCTTGAGAAGTTGCAGGACAGCACTCCCAAGGGTAACTGGTTTCATTGGCTTTGTCCTGCTAAGTTTATCTTTTTAAATGGCTCTTTAGGGGAGCTGTTGCTTCTCATTTACTTCCTTGTCTCTTTTTTTTTCTTTTTTATTTTTCTGACAGGAGTAAGTGCTGCTTCTCATCCTGATCTTGTGAGCAGATTCTCATCTTCTGTGTGACGGGAGCTCCTTTTGTGCTCTGGGCATTTACTTTTGAATTATTTTAATTTAAAACAATGCTTGTGAAAAGCAGGGGTAATAGCTGTGTGATCCTGCCTTTAGTGCAAAAGACTGGATCTAGCCTGAGCAGGGAAAGAGCAAATTTCCTTACCTTTCATTGGTCTCTCTCAAAACCACCTGAGGCAGCATTGAACTTGCTCATTCTTCTTTAAGTCCAACTGGGATAGTGTGTTTTCCACTGGGACCAGTAAGGTCCATGTTATACCTGTTGCCAGATTGACTGGATTCAGTGGCCACGAGTTGGGACAGCTGGGCTTGAGCCAGTAACCAAGGAAGAGGTCCTATCTGACCACTATGTGCTGCTCATTTTTGCCGCATCTGGCTGCCAAAGGGTTGAAAGGGTTTGTGTTTGCAAACCTTTCCCTCTTATGGTGATCTCCCTTCCTCAGCATTCACACATCCTGCTGGTTTTGAGTTAGCCAATATCCTCAATTTTGGTTTTGAGCTTCTAAAATCACTTATGCAAAGTACAAGAAGGGGTTTTTTTTTGTCACAAAGAAACAGTACTTACCATGTGTAAAATGCTTTTCACCTAACAAAGTTAACTAATTAATCCTTGCAATATCCCTGGAAGGAAAGTACACATTATCTCACTTTTACACACCGGGAAACTAAGGCAGAAAGGTGAAGTGAATTGCTCAAGGCTGGTGAAAGATTTAGTGCTACAGTCAGTTTTATAAACACAGGGGTTTTCTGGCTCCTGGTCCTGCATGCAGGCAATTACACCAACTCTCCCATGGATAAAATAGGCTACAAGGCACGACCTTCCCCTTGAAGCAACAGTGTTGCTCTGGGGTCTGTAGAAGGGCTGAAGCTCACAACTAGGGAGAGGTGAACGAGGGGCAAGCACTATCCTGGTCTGAGCCCCATCCCTTTCTAACCATGCCCTACTGTCCCAAAGATAAAACAAGCTGCATAACGCGTACAGCAAAAAGAGCTGCAGAATGCTGCAGAAGTTCAAAGGAGTTTTGGGTCAGCTGTGGCAAATCAGTGTAATTTGGATGCAGTGTGGAAGACATGAGTGCTGCATCTCCTGCAAATGAGCCTCCCTGTGATGGAGATATGATTTGCTATGCCTGTCATGGGGGGGGAATAAGCAAGAATATTCATCTGCCTATCTTTTATGGGTATCCCATCTCAGGAAAGGCTGTGAGCAACTTTCCTGGTAAGTATTTTGTGCTGGCGCTATGCTCATTCTGCTTAAAACAGTTCCACTTGTTCCAGAATTACACTGGGCATGGGAGCAGCCTTATCACAGCACTAGAGAAGTTCTGGAATCAGTGACAATGGTGTGAGCAGAGAAGTTGATTAAACTTCAGAACTGCTCAAGATTTCTGCTGCTGTATCTGAGCACGGGGCCGGCCAAAAATATCTGTCTCTGGACGAGCTGAGAGAGGAAAATTAGAACATCTGTGCTGCAAGGAAACTTTGCTGTGTCGTCAGCCAGCACTGTCAAAGGCACTGCTCTAGGGAAGGTTGTACCAGTGCTTCAGTCTTGCTATTAGTAATGAGCATTCCTGCTCTTTCTGAGACAGAGAACTGGTGACTGAGGAATCAACACTGTCCCTCCAAACTCACCAAACTGTTTTCATAGCTAGTGGGTCTATGCTTTAAAACAAAATAAAAACAGCTCCAAAAACATGGCAAGTGAGTGCCAATAATTTTTATTTCTGCACTGAAGCAAATTGTTCCAAGCTTTTTTTGAAGGAAGGACAAGAGAGGACAATCCATCAGTGCAGAGTACATCAACATATTTAAAAAATGCAAGTAGTGGGGAAAGCTTTTAATTTGAATGATATCAGTGCCCACAAGCATGACAATAATTAAAGGTCTGCCAGCATGGCTATTATACATTCTGGTTTAGTGCATTTAATATCTCAGCTGCTTCAAATCACATCAGCCTGATGGCTGGCAAGCATGTTTCCACTCTGGATGCAAATCAAACTCTCACACACCGTTCTGAAGCCTCACTTTAAAGGTAGGACTTTTTTGCATCAAGACAGGACAGGCTGTCCTTCGTCCTTGCAGTTCCATAATGCTGGTACACTTCCACTGCCTGAGAAAAAGGAGAATAAATTATTCTCCTTACAGGTAGACTGAAGTGTTATCGTACCCTACTTCAGGGTAATTTTTCCAGTTCTCAAAACTTTCTTTCTCCCCTGGCAGGTGTGTGTTTCATGATCTGTCAGGGATGCTCCCTCTCTTTTGGGTTGTAATGAGGGTGAGGGAGGGGCTGTGGTCCCTCCCTCCTCTGCAGCCCTGGGCTGGTGCCTGACAGAGCACCTTGTGCTCCACTGCATTCAGCTTGCCGTGGGTGGGCTGGCTGCCAGGCTGCAGCCAGCTCTGATGGGCCAAGGGGGCAACCAAGGGGTTTTACTTCATCTTCTGGTGCTTCCGTGCTGTGTTATTCCCGCAGAGCCACGGGACCTCCTCAGGAAGCGCAGCCTGGAGCGGCGCTGGCACAGCACCAAGGTGGATGAGAACAGATGATCGCTTTTGCAAACAGTAATTTCCAACATTCCCCAAAACAAGCCAACAACTTATTTTATTTTCATCGGGGGGGGGGGATAAAAATTTAAAAACAACAAAGAGACTAACAAGTGATGTGACTTGCATCACCATGAATATTCCACTTCCATGTCCCCCACTCACTTTCCCTCTGCTTGCTTTCCCTTTCAGCCCATAACCTCAGGAGGTCAGGAGCTGTCTCTCACCGGGTGTTTATGCAGATCTGAGCACAATGGGGCCTTGATCCTCCCTGGGTCCTTCTGATGCTGCAGCAGTACAGCTGAGGAGGAGGTTTTAGACAGAGATGGCTGCTAGCTTCAACTTGTAAGAGACTGAAAGTGCCCTGGAGGTCAGGGGGGAGGTGACACATCCTGAGACCTTGGGAACATTAAGGAGTCGAACAATTAGCTGGCTGGAGGTTGGCAGGGAGAGTGCTGCATCTGAAGCCACCGAGCAAAAGTGTGACCTTGTTAAGATTAAAAAGTGGAGAGCCCAAGGGGGTACAGAAGGGAGCATGGGAGGTCAAATGAAGGATATAGACAGACAGATACAAAGGTTAAAAAAAATCCAATGGTAGTTTTCTTTGCCAGTTTCACATCTGCTGTTGTACTGGCTTGGTCCCTTAAAAATCACATTGGGGAAGTTTTTTGCCTTAAGAGACGTGGTAAATGATGGTGCATGTACTTCTAGACCATTGCAAATGCAAGGTAAAGTATGAAAGCATTTCAAAAAAATGTGATTTGCAGTGGACCAGGAGAGAATGCACCACAGGTTTGTATCACATCAGTTGAGGGGCAGAAACCCTCTCTTTTAGGGCTCAAATACTTCTTAAGCTGTGCTGATTTGACCACTCAGGGCAGCTTTGTTTTGATGGTGCTGTCCTGTGTGGATTCACTCTGCTTGGAGGAGGTGTGAATTCATACTGCAGCCTTTCCTTCAGTGGGGACATCGGTACAGCTCTGTCTGCCCCTTTGCATACATATTTTGGAGGCTGATTAGTCTTAAAGCCTTCTATACCCTATCAAATTGTTCAAAAGCTATTAGGAATAGGTGTCTACCTTAGCAATTTAGTGTGCTGAAGGGGTTCTTGGTATAAATTCTTTTTGTGTCCTTACTTTGAATCTTGCAGTTGCACTCAGGCATCCCTCGGATCACAGCAGTGACCAGCTCAGGGCCATTTCTCACCTGTTGGAACCAAGGCTGGAGTCATGAGGTGCCACCCAGGGTGCTGCACTCGCAGAGCAGACAGAGCTACCAGCTGCTGGTGCTCTGAATTTGTGTGAGGGGTTGCACCACAGGCAGCCCAGGCTTCACAGCTGGGAGACGTGTGATATGAATGTGTGGGTTTGGAACTGTAATGGGAGCAAGATGAACCAGAGTCTTAATTCCAGCTGGTTATGTTGATGTGTTCACAGAGCACTTGAAATCAGGTAAGCCTTGTCTCCAGAAGACACAAACCCACACCGGCCCTGATCAAGTGCTGGTGGCTGGATTTGGTCATCAGCTGTAATGAATAACTTGAAACAGCGTCAGTTTTACCGACAATGTTGGCAATTTTAACAAGAGTTTTGTTTTATGCTGATCCACATAATGATTGCTTTAAATATTGCTGTCTGCTGTTAATTGGTGACTGTGCTGCCTGCCTGGCCACCTCCTGCCAGTGCAGAGTGTGTGACACAGCGCTGGCTCCCCGCGGGACACCCGGCCAAACACAGCCTGAGAGGAGGCAGGTTTTGCAAAGATCTGCACTCTGAAAGAAAGCCAGATCAAACACTTTCGTTTGTGTTCTGCCCCTCACCCACAGGATCCTGCCACCCCAACCTGGGCAGTGTCTGCAGTTACCACTCTTCTCCAGTGTCGTGTCACACTGGCCCAGACTCAGGATTCCCGCTCCTTTCCATTCCTTACTTGCATCCATTGTGCTGGGAGCTGCCAGCACTGGAGATGCCCTGAGCCTGCTTTCCACGAGGTCCACTCCTTTTCCACATCATCCACCTCAGATGGGAGCTTGTTTCCCCCTGCACTGCCCATGGGCTGTGGGATCACGCCAGATTGCCAGTTAATATCTGCAGAGAGAAAAGTGTGAAGCTTTATTTGGGAAAATGCCTCCAAAACCAGCATCTGGATCAGAGCACCTGGAAGAAGCTGTCTAGTAAAAACCCTCAAGCACAGGGGATGCTGGACACCAAGCTGGCCTGGCACCAGCAAGATGATGCTGACACGCTCTATCAGTGTCTCAAAACCTCAGCCACACCACTTGGGCCACCAGAAGAGTCAATGACCTCCAAAATCCCGCTCCACACAGAGTTTATCACAGCAGACTTGGGAAGGGTGCTAAGGAGCCTCTGGCTCTGGCTGTGTGTGGGAAGCAGTGGGTAAAGGAGGAGCTGGGGAGGAGCTGGAGTGTAAAGACAGATGGCCTGGGAAGGGATTTATCCCAAAAGGAGGGAAGAATCAGAGCAGCCTGAGAGGGGATCGCAGCAGCAAGAGCAATAATGCAGCTTTTTTGCCACAGAATAAAAAGCAGGAGTTAGATTGACACGCAGATATCACTGCTGGCAGGTACGGTTCCCAGGGAGTTCCCAGTAGCACTATTAATAAATGACAATTTTTATTACACACTTTGCACTTCATAACCATTCTGATTGCTTCATTTTTGAAGAAACACCACCACTAGCGTGCCACTTGGCTACCCATCTTTCTAATGCCCAAACTTACCCTTCTCTCCTTGCATCTGCAGGTTACCAGTTCATTTTGGGGGTAACTTCCACATCTTTCAGCATTTGGACATTGTATTTGCTTACACCCAGAGACAGGCTGTTAGAGGATATACTAGGGTTTGGGGCAGCTGAAATGTGCAGAATCTGCTGGTTCCTGGGTGGTATGGGGATTTTTACACTCTCTTTAGGCAGAAAATAGAAAAAAAAACACCAGGCCTGGCTAAACCAGTCCCACCCTTGTCTGGTCTATGTCTCCCCACTGAACATCAAAGCTCCTCAATAGCTTCCCATTCTCCAGGATAAAAACAGTGACAGAATCACGTGGACATCTTTGAAACAGCACACCTTTGTCTTCACAGTTCATTTTTACTCTCAGAGTTGCTGATACCCGAATTTGATGTTTAGGAGCGGCAGGACGTGAAAGGATCAGTGTAGCCAGAGGTTCTTCTCCTGGGAAATGTTTGAGGAGCTGCAAAAAAGAGCAAATCTAAGCCCCAGTAACTCTTACCTGAATGCTGGCATTGAAGTCACATTAGGACACCACATTTGTGAACTATACGCTTGTGATCACAGAGTAACTTCC
This sequence comes from Eulacestoma nigropectus, assembly GCA_013397775.1. Lineage (NCBI taxonomy): Eukaryota > Metazoa > Chordata > Aves > Passeriformes > Eulacestoma > Eulacestoma nigropectus. The sequence continues at coordinate 711,588 of VZTE01006300.1, read as the reverse complement.
AGTATTTTAGATGTAATGGTGAAGCCAAAGGGCAGCACAGCAGATGAATGGGAAATTGATCAACTCTTCTGGACATATCCCACTGTACCCCAGAATCTATGTGCATGGTCCAGATAGTACAGTGATAAATGCTTCGGAGAAGTTTATAGGTTAGATGAGACTTGTGTTGTTTAGGGCAGAGTGGTTGAATTCTGGAGCTCTGTGTCTTTGGAGTTTATGATTTGCACTGAGTCTTCTGACCAGCAAAGTTCTTTTTTTTTTTTTTTTTTGTCCCCCAGGCATTTTGCTCCAACAAATTGCTCTAAAAGCAAGTAGTCTTAAGAATTTAACAGATCAAGTTTTTGTGGCACAAATTTGTTTCATTTCTTAAACCCTTTTATTTATTTCTATAGGTAACTAAGTAAAAATTCAGATCATCTAGGGTCACTCTCCTATCAGACACGCATATTCAAATATTTAATGCACAAGTTAAAGTACTCAAGCACTGTCTTTAAATCAGGCTCCTCATGCCTAGTCCTGCATAATCTACATCTCCATTTCATAGCAATGCTTGAAAAGAACACTCCAGCATTTGTTCCCTTTATAGTTTATCTTATGGGTTAGATTAATGTCACCCTGTCAGTTATTTTGCCAAATTGAACCATCAGTTCAGAACTCCAAAACAGGCATGTGAAAAATGCCCAGTAGAGTGTTTTCTATCTAAGATTAGGTTCTACCCTATCATCCAGGGTTAATTTAGGACCATTAATTATGCGTAGGTTGGCCATAAGTTTTCAGGCATGTATTATTTTATTACCTGATCACATAATTAAAATGTCACTTATCAAGGGACAAATTTTAATGAAGTTAAAAGCACCCTGATGACATATTATTATTTGACCCGTTATATAAGAGGATTATTTCTTGCCTGTTACTGATTGAGTTTCTCTGACAGCATGAAAATCACTGGTTTTCAATTAGCTTTTTCTTCAGAGAGGGTCCAAAGCCATATACTACATCCTTCTTCTTCCTTCCAAGACCCCCTTTCACTGAGGTACACTGAGGTACACCATTTTCACACTCTGAGCTCATCAGCTTGTTCAGCTGCTAAAGGAAGGGTAAAAGTTGTTGATCTGTGATAAAATGTGTGCAAAGAGGGTCAGGAGGAGGAGGCCATAATTACAAGGGTATCTGCTGAAAGTCACTCAAATTGAGTTCAGTTCAGCTGGAACTGGAGGAACTGACTTAGGATACAAGAGAAAAATGTAAATTTCAACAAAGCAACTGCTGGGACGGTGACAAAATAACTTACAAAAGGATTCTAAAGCATGTAAATACCACTGGAAAGAGGTGAATCTTGAGTGGGGCAAGATGTTCTAGTGGAGGATAACGAAGAGGAACTAGAAGAGCACTGGTTTACTAGAAGTTGCTCCTGCTGGTGCTACCAAGGGGGCAGATGAGTGGGGCTGGGTAGGAAGGGGTTTGTTGCTGCTCAGGTGGTCACAGACTGGATGGATCATTGCCATTACAGGTTCTGAAGCCTGGCAAGCAGTTTTATCCAGGTACATGCTCAAAGTGTTCATTGGGAGTTACTTAAATGAGAACCTGACATAATTTGCTGGGGTTTCACCAGTATTGGTAATACTGAAGGAGGGTAGGCTTGGAGAAGGCATTAGGAAGAAATCCTTGACTGGGAGGGTGGTGAGGCAGTAGAACAGGTTGCCCAGGGAAGTCATGGATGTCCCATCCCTGGAAGTGTTCAGGGCCAGGTTGGATGGGGCTCTGAGCAACTTGACCTGTTGGAAGGTGTCCTTTCTCTTGGCAGGGAGTTGGAACTGGATGATCTTTAAGCTCCCTTCCAACCCAAATCATTCTGTGATTCTGTGACTTAGGAAAGAAGGAAGCTGCAATGGACAGACAGCGGAGTAGATTAGCTCATTCTCTCTTGATCCCAGTTCATAATCTCGAGATGAGGCAGACTGTGCTGCAGTTACAGCCTCCAGATCACAAAGCTCTGCACTAAACCAGTGTGGCCCACCTTAGAATGGAAGAGTACAGCAGCTTTGACCAGCCTTAAGAGAGATAAGGTATGAAATGCTGTTGCTGCTTCCTTCAGTCTCAGAGAAGTGGTGGGTTGTTTCTCAGGCCACCATCCTACCCCAGACTGGATGTACAACCTCTCTGACAGGTGCAAGGATAACCCTGGCATTTGCCCCAACACCAGTGGTTCCAGAGTTTTGTTTCTTTAGCCAGTGGAGCCTGGCAGTGACAAAAATCATTTGCAGTGCAATAAGTACTTCTGTGTCTATCTGGTTCAGTGACAACAGCAAAAACTCAGAAATTTTCTGGTTTTTCTGGATCAGAGTTCAGCCTGGTGGTGGGCACTGCCTTGGTCTGACATGCTGCATCTTGCAGGAAAAGCTCTGACCACAAGATACCCAGCCCCTGTGTAACTCAACCCCCCAGTTCCCTGAGAAAGGGGTGTCAGACTGTTTGCCTCCCATTCTTTCCATCCCCTGTGAAAGCTCCGAGTCCTTTAAGCCTCATTGGAGTGGCAAGCCCTGCCATGGTTTCTCACTGCCAGGTAAAATGCACCCGGGATGATGGAGGAGCAGGAAAGCACTGCTACAGGATGCTCTGAGCTCTGGTAACTCCAGGGGTCCAGGCTGCATTCAGCTTGAGTCAGAATATTGCTCCATACCTGGGATTCCAGGACGCTCATCTCAGGGTAACCTCTTGTCTGCTGCTGCCAGGCAGAATCCCTGCAGCCTCCAAGAGCTGCTGGCTCTCAGCTACAGATATTAAATCCCTCTGTCTGCCTGCACACAAAGGTTTGGTGGGCTGCATCTGGCCGCAAGCCAGGCTTCCCCTCTGCTTACCAGCCTCACTTTGACCTCACCTAGACTAAGCTCAAGCTATTCTGCTTCTACATCTCCTCTGCTCACATAATATGGCAAAATTTGGATGCTGTTATCCACAGTAATATAAAGTTTGATAAAGACCTCACCCTGTGTTCCAGTTCCTTTCAGAGCCCTGAGACCTATATTGCACAAAAAGGAGCAAGGGCAGGGAACCACCTATAGCCACTTATTACACATTATCGATTTCTTTCCATTGTGAAAAAAACTCCCTTTTTCAAAAAGCCACCTTCCACCCCCTCCCTCGTAGCTATTGATTCCATAGACCAAAACAATAATGTGCACCTTGCTGCAGTGAACTTATGAATGTCTAATTTTGAACAGGAAAATGTCACAGACCTGCACTCATAGGCAGGGCTTTGAACTGAAATGTATATCCTGTCTCTTCATCCGTGGTTTCCTGCAGGGGAACATTTACTCCCTCCAAAATTCGCTGTTAATTTAAGCATTGTTAATGATACCCAGCCTCTTGCTGGCAGAGAGAGGAGGATGCAATTGTCCATTTCGGTTCCCAGGAGGTCCTTGAATGGCTGTGACAAGCACCAATAATAGGACTTAGATAAAAGGATAAGTTGCTAACTTTGTCCCAATGTATCATAGTTATAATTTCCTTGAAAGATGAAAGAATTGTTAAACTGACTGGGAATACAAAGCAACTCTCCTCAGATTGAACTGAACCATCTTTGCCCATTTCAACTGTATTGTTCCTCTTCTTATCTGAGTATCGTGGAGTCCTAACGTTTCTTGCAAGTAGCTTACTCTGAAACCCATCCCCTAAGTGACACAGATGCAGATTTGTAGGAGATGTAGGTGCACTGAGAACCTGATCCCTGGAAATATTTAGATGCATAAGGACGTAGAGATGCCCAGAGAGAGTTTTGTCAAATGCTCAGGGTTACAAATCCTCCTGGACTATCTTTTGTCAAATGCTCAGGATTACAAATCCTCCTGGACTATCCTTTCCCGTGTAAGAATATCAAACTGCCAGTAAGATTCTGACCACAGTTCCTCTCATAGCAGGTTGTACCATTTTATAAGGAAGTTTCTATAATATTGTATTTTCATTGCACATTATTGGATAAGTCTGGACTTTGACCTATTTGAAATCCTAAGATTCCTATAAGAAAACCAACTCATCCAAATTACAGAGCTTTGCAATATGACCACTATATTTCTTTTAGAAGATTACCATAAAGATTGATTCTGCTGAATATAAAGAACATGTGTTTGTGGGTAGGGAGAAATATCCCCACAACAACTTCAACAATTCTTATTTTATAAAGACTAGGAGCTTTTATTAGACCAATAAGAGACATTTTGGATTCACTGCTACTTTCTATTTTAAGCTTCAGACAAAGGCTTGGCAGCTTTCAACCACTCAGGATGTGGCACTAGAGGATGCTGACAAGGGAAATTGCCAGTGTAGGAAATTATCTGTCCCCAGGGAGGGGAAGTCAAGGGAAAAAAGTTTACATTTTGGGTCTTCACAATAGTACAGCAAGGGAAGACTTGCACTAGGGTAAAGAAATTAAATTAGTCCTTAAAGAAACTGTCTATGGGCTCTTCTTTGGGCACTGAAAAAATTCGTAGCCTGTGCACATCAGAATTAAGACCCTAAGAAACTGTCAGGCAAGATCTTGGAAAAAGCAGGAGAAAATAGGGTAAGAAAATGACAATGCAGGAGAATAGTTTGGTTTAACTGTTGACGAAGTAAAATGTGGGAGGTATTTCTGGGATAAGAAGCAATTGAAGTCAGAGAAATTCACCGTGATGTGAGTTTGGAGCCTGTAATAGTTTTTGTGTTCCCATGAAAGACACCTGATCAGAGCAAACTGCTATAGCCTGTCTTACTTCATGGATAATTTCTTTGTATTTACTTGCTTGTTTCGGTCCTTGAAGACACACTTTCTTTCCCTGATATTTGTATGGGATTGTCACTGTGTTAAAAAGTTGTAGAGATTTCCAAAAGGAGGCTGTGTGTGCATGTGCACGCTGTGTTTGTGGGTAGGCACGCTTATCTGAATTAATTTTGTTATTATGCAGACTTAATTCAAAATACATTAGAGGAAGGCATTATTCAACAACTAATAGATGTTATACCATCAACATATTCTAATGGGCTGATTAGCAATTTTATGGTATTCAATTTGCGGTGTGGCAATTCCATGTCAGGTGGAAGAGCTATCAAAATGAAAAACTGCGTTAAAATTAAAAACCAATAGTCCAAGATTCAGTCTGAATCAGCTGCCTGGTGGAATGAGGAAGTGTGGTTATCCATGAATCTGCCCTGGATACCTGTTAAAAATAGGCTGTGGAAATCCTTGGATAAAGGTGGAGAAATCAGGTTTTTTATACTATTTCACACACAAAATTAGTAAATATATCACTGGGGTTTTAGAGTTTCTTCTTTTGATCCTCTGTGTTCCCTCATGTGAATAACAACAAAGAGTCACGACCCTGCACACTTGTTTTTGGAGGAGCTTTTGTCCTGCATTCAACAACTGTTTGATTTTCTACTGCCTTTTGAAACACAGGGATGGATGCAACAGTTTATTGTCCTTTGCCTCTCATTTTCACACCTATAAAGAAGACACCTCTTAACTTACTGGTAAAAAAATGTATGCTGGGGAAAGTATGAGGATTTTTCATGCATCCCGCTCAGTCCTTCACAGAGCCTAGGCACAGGACAGGCTCCTGCCTGAAAGCCAGCTGGAATCCTGAAGGGAATGGGTAACACCACTTTTGCACTCCCAGATGAGAGAGGGAATCCTCTTCTGTCCTGAACCACTTCAGAGCCCCTGTCTTGTTGCTGTGGCTCCTCGGTGAGGCTGCCCCAAGGGACTCCCCTGTCCCCATGCCCTCACAGTTTTCTTCCACACTGTTTGCACTGGTGCAACTCTTTGTGAAGCTGCATTTTGACATCTCAGGTCGCTGAGTTGATCCCATCAAAAATAGCCCCCCCACCTAAGGAAGAAGCAAGAAGATGGATTTGCAGCGGGTGCAGATACTGCTGCCATCCTCAGCCCTTCTCTCACTCTGGTGAAGCATCTTGTTCCCTTAGCAGAGGCACTGGCAATTTGCTATGGCACTGCCAGCCCCAGGGTGCTAAGGCAACCCAAAAATTAACAGCAGTTTAAATTAGTGCTCGAGCTGTAAACTCAAATATGGCTTTGCTGTCAGTTCGGCTGGACCAATGACTAATGGACTAATGAGAGTGCCCACTTCCCCCAGCCATGAGCTCCTGCCACCCACAGGGTGGGACAGGGTGCCTTGCTCACCTGGTGAAAAAAGATCTTTTTCTCCTTTTGCTTTCAGCTCCATCAGCATCCGGCTTCCACTCCCTGTGGTCTGTAGGTTCAGCAGCAGAGGTGGCACTCGGAAATCACAGCTGGACTGGAGGAAGACAGGGCCACCTTAGGGAGGGAATGTGGGTTTAGGTCACTTTAATCCAATTGCAGGGTTCTGTCTTGAGAAAACTTTGGAGTGGATAAACCAGCCCACTCACTGAGTTCTCCTGAGTGACAGTGACTGCCAGGCAAAGGCCATTGCAGACAGATGGGACAAGGACTGCCTCAGTCCTGGCCATTAAACCTATTGGGAACAATAAGACAGATCCCCAGGAATGCACATAAGCACCCACGAGGTTGGAGGGGTTCTTTGTGTCACTGAAATTTTTTTACTGTATGTTTTTGCAAATGCATACCCTTCAGGGATTTTATCTTGCAAAGGCAGTGGAGAAACATCCCACCTGACACAGCTGTGACTTCTAGGGATGAGAAGCTTTTGGAACCGATGCCTGGCTGAGCCCTGCTGAGCCGGGCTCCCTGTAGCAGGCTGAAGGCAGGGTGAAATGCTGCCCAGTGCAAGGGGTGCTGCTTTACAGCCCCTCAGCAAACTGCAGTGGAGGGTGCAGTGCTGTGAAGCATCAGGTGCTCTGTGCCTGGGAAAGCCTCAGGTGAAGGGGGAGGTGGCACATCTGAACACACACACACTCTTGTTGCAGTCCCATTTCTGCAAAAATGATAAACTGACTAAAGCAGAAGCTGCAACAAACTGCAGGACATGTTCTGTGAGCCAAAGTAAGCTGAATATCATGTGGTATCCTTTTAAATCTTGTTTGGAACTAAAATATTCTGTTGGGGTTTTTTTTCCCTCCCAACAGAAAACATGGTCTATTGTTACTTAAATAGCATATATTTCTGTAATAGCCTTTTAATGCAGAGCTGTTTTTCTTTAGGGCCTTGAATATATGCAAATGGAAATGAAGAAAAGAGCTGAAGGAGAAAGGAAGCACAGTAGTCTGGAAAAAACGGAGGGGCGAGGGACTGTAAAGATCAATGGGCAAAGCAAGCTTATTAGGCTTTTGGGGGAGGAAGGGGGGGTTATTAAATACCTCATGTCTCATCCTATGTGAATATAGCTTCCTTATTGCAGAGACTCTGCAGAAGTCAATGTGTGAAGGAAGCAGCCTCCACTGAGATAAGTGATACAAATCAGAATGTTTCCATTCCCTCAGCTGTGATGCCATTCGATTCCAAAAGCACTGTTTAAATATGAATGGCATCCTGTTTATGTGCGTATTAGCAATATGTATGTCCATAAAGACCTGCAGAAATGCAAATATTGCTCTGCACACAAGTGTCTCCCACTGAGGCTGCCTGAAAAAGCAGCATCAGGACACAAATTGGTAACAATAAGTGCAGCTGAAGCCAATAATGAGGTAAAATACATATGCATGTGTGAGGAGTGTAAAACCTTGGCTCTGAATCATGTGCCTCTTAAAGTCTGGTGATACCAATTCCCCAGTGCCTCTACCTCTCTGTCCTTGGCTGCAGGTGTGACCAGGGGATCCCTCCTTCTGCTTCCAACACCTTGGATGAGTGTCCATTTCACATGGCAGAGGCTGCCAGAGCAGAGCAGATGGGCCAGAAACAGCTTTTGTTGCACAGGTTTAAGCAAACATAGCAATTATGCTGAAATTTGCTTAAAATGAAGATGCTGCTGGAACCCAGGAGAAGGTGCACAAACAGAAAGCCTGCAGTGCAGTATTGAGTGGGTAGGTCCTGTCTGATCAATGAATGCATTAGTGCTGCCCAGCTCACAGCAATATCCTACGCCCATGCTTTTAAGGAAGAGCTCAAGGAGAGGCAATTCCCAGTATGGGAGTTTACAGGTTTGTGTGTTTGGTTATTTCTGTGATGTTACCACTGGGAGGGTCACGGAAGGTCCCTGTACACAGGGTGCTTTTTTTCCAACTCATCAGCTGTTTTAGTCTAGTGTCCTTAGCTGTGCTGGAAACTCTGACTAGAGAGATTTTGTTCCAGCCAAGAGCTCTCCAAAGCATTATTTGTGAACACTCATTCAGAGAAAACCTAAAGATTTGCCTATAGTTGTTTTTCATCAGCATTTGCACCAGTGATACCACTGCATCTGCCAGAGCGTTGCTGGAGAACGCAAGCCTCGCCAGGGTTCATGTGAAAGCGGCTGCATGCAAGTTCACACAGGAGGTTTTTCCCATCCCCAAGTCTCTTTTTACTGGTTTTGCCATAGAAAGGGTAGAAATTGATCCTGAGAGAACATGCACGGCAGGGGATTTCTTCCTATCACATATCTCTGAATTCTCACCTCCCTCTCCCAAACTGCAGCCAGATGACTCTTCCTGTGCCTACATGCCAAAGCTTCCGCTAAAGTTCACACAGCCTTCAGAAACCAGGTTGGAAACAGGTCATTAGACCACTTTCATAACGGTGAGAAGTGTCGTGCTTTTTGGCTTAGCTGAGCATAGTTAACCAAGAGAGAGTCTTCTGAGTGACATTTCTCTGGAGAACTCCCTAAAATCAATTATCTTCTAAGCATGGATAATCTCAGCCAGAAAGCTGAACCTCTGAGGAGCCAGGAGCTTTTTGTACAAAGAGAAAAATTAAACTATTTGGAGTAAAAATTCCAACACTTGCAAGCCAAACTAGTTACAGAGGATACAGATGCATCACTTTTTAATTAGTCCCTGTCTGTGTCAGTTTGTATTTGGTCTCTGTACAGCAGACCATCGTCTCACCCGCAGTGAGGAACCTTTGGGGTTTTGCAGTGACAGGAATCTTTTTGCTGCAACTTTTGTTGTTTACCTCTGAAATTTTAATGAAATGGAAATTTGGGGGGG
>VZTE01006300.1:677563-702501 GCA_013397775.1 Eulacestoma nigropectus | reverse complement strand
GGGGGGGGGGGGGGGAAGGCTTGGGGTTTTTTCCCTTAAGCATTATCTTACTACCTTGATTCAGAAAACTTCCAAATTGTGGGTATCTCCTGAAGACAGAATTAATAATCATATGATCTATCATGGGGAATTGACTGTCACTTTGACAAATGAGATATTAAGCTCTGCCAGGCTGGAGAGCTGAGAGGGTTTGGTGTTTTAGCAGGTGCTGAGTTCTACCCTTATTTTCTTCCCCAGTGTTTCTCAACCCAGCCTCCAAAAGGTCCAGCCCATGCAGCTGACTGGGAGTTTTGCTCAAGAACAGCAGGATCTGAAATGCTGCAGGCCAACACTACCTAAAATTCAGAGGTATGACCAGCTCTGAAAGAGGCCAGATATTACAGCTAAGATGCTGCACTGTAAAGAGAGACAGGTAGGGCTACCTTTACCCTGGAGGCCGTATTTTTTTATTCTCATATATGTATGTTTAATAACCCTGCCATATCCTATATCTTATACATTATGCAGTAGCTTGTCTATATGGTGTTTCTCCTTGCGTGGAAAGAGTCAGCCCCTAGCAATTTACAGTAAACATGAATGCCCTGGAAGGAACTCCCTGAGTGAGGCTTGAAGGATGCAATAATCCTGGGAGCATTTCCTCTCTCTGTTACTACCACAGACTGTGCTGAGGTGCTTTTCTCCTTGCCTGAGCATATTGATGTATTTGCTGCAAAGCAGTGACAGGACACGTGCAGGACTGTGGGGTTCTTGACATCACAGAGGTGCACAGGACAGGGTGAGAGGGCAGGGTCCAACATATTTACCAAAGACTGGTTAACCCCAAGCAGAGCAAAACATGTCACTGTTCTGGGTCAGATCCTTTCCCAGGCTAACTCCTCTCATCCTTCCACTTGTCTTTGGCCCATGGAGCCAGTTGCCTGCTAGTCAAACTCTATATCCCTAAGGATGCTCCCCTGCTCTGAACACCTGCATAACCAGCTCTCTCTGTTCTCTCACATGCTGAGGCATCATGTTTGGTGCTTTTATGGCGATGGTGGCAGCAACAACAGCATTTTCTGCCCCCAAGCTTTGAACATCCACCAAGGACCAGAGCTGCAGCACCCTGCCACTGTGTGAGACTGGGAAGATACAGGTGTCCAAGGCTCACAGGCTGGGAAAGCAGCTGTGCTCACACCCAAAGCTGAGCCCACTGGTGGGGCAGAAGCTGAACTACCGGTTCATTGGAGTTGGGCCAGGAGCCTGCACTCATCTGTTCTGACATCCAACCTTGGGCAGGTCACTGCTCTTCGGGATGCACAGAGCCTGCTTGGCCAGGTGCTGCTGAATCAGGAGACAGCCACCTCTCAAACTGCTGCTAAAACCTCTCAAGCTCACTGCTGACCTGGCCCAAACCTCACCTCATTCCCCAGCAGCCTGGCTGCATTTTTGGCCAGGAGCACAGCAGGGAACAGCTGCAATGAGTCTGTCTCCAAACACATACAGGACTTAAGCCAAGCATCCACTAATATCAAAGCCCTGCTCTGAGGTTTAGCTTCACTTTTTTAAAGTTTCCCTAACTACTTCACTGATTTTCTACCATTTTGGGATGTCTTTTTCCAATTAAAATGAGCTTATGTTCTTAGGGGCACTGAGCAAGAAAGATTTCAATGTTCCCTGGGAAAATGGAGCTTTTACACACTTTTTTTCAAGTTTTGGTCACAGATGGGATTGTGCTTCTTCTTTTTTAACCAGCAGGTGTGTCTGGTGGGACACCACAACCCTCTAGGTAGTGTTGCTGTGGGTGTAAGGTGTGGCTGGATCCTTGCTGGCAGTGCCTTGTGTTCTGCTTTGCCCTGAAATTCTCTGAAAGAAAGTAAACTGTCTTGCTCATCTCTTTCACTGCAAATTTTTACCCCAACTTGAGATAAGGCTCAAACACTGAAAGCTGAAATGATTTAATTACAGCTGTATAGACAGCACATGAGAGTGTGCTCTTGGTCACAACCCTTGCAGTTGAGATAATAAGAGAATTTCCATTACACCCTTTTTTTCTGTCTCAGGAAAGTCTGAATAAAATCTTTCACTCTCTTTGAATAGCTGTAATTAAATCAGTACAGCGCTCTGGATTTTAGCTACACCCCAAGTTGAGGGGCAGTCTCTGCAGAGACCATTCTTGCCTCTGAAAGCTGCTGTCATCAGACTAAGAAATACCTTCTGAAAACCAAAATTATCGATATACAATATACACTGGGATATTGCTCTTCATGAAGTGCCTACATGAAATACTGAATCTAATTGGCTCCTGGAAAACTGCTGTTATACATAGGCTGTAATCAAACCACAACTTCAGACAAAATGTGATGACTTTAAAGGGTCAGTCCAGCTGTCAAACATCTGGTAAATATGCAATGATTAAGAAACAAAAAGTGTTTATTTACATTCATCTGAACCTCTACTTTCTCTGTTGCCTATGTCATGTTTTGAAGAAATTCCAACACAACTGTTAATTTAACCCCTCAAAGTCTAGGCTTACATCTGTTTTCTGGTGGCTACCAGCTTCTGTTAAATGCTCTTTATTCAGCTTTTGTCTTTCCAGTGGTGTAAGAGTTAAGAAGGTGAGATCAGTCACGTTGGGTGGGGCTCTGAGGACCTGACACAGTGAATGGCATCCCTGCCTGTATGACAGGGGCTTTGGAGCTGCATGGTCTTTGAGGCCCCTCCTAACCTAGGCCCTGTGATGGCATGATTCTATGACTCTGTGATTCTGTGACTCTGTGATTCTATGATTTCATGACTCTATGAATCTGTGATTCTGTGATTGCATGATTCTATGACTCTGTGATTCTATGACTCTGTGATCAGCCACCTGTGGATGTGCTGGTCTCACAGGAACCAGCCTGCACACCTGCCGTGGTGATCCAGCACCCTCAGGCCACACGGGAAGGTCCTCAGGACTGGGCTCTGCCGTGTCTGCATGTTTGTTTTACACTAAATGTGGAGAAAATGCGAAGAGTCACAGGTTGGTGAGGGCTGTTGCAGCTGCTGGTTCTGCCCTGCCGTGGACACTCTGCCTCCTCCTGCCATGATTAGTTTCTTATCCCAACACAGGATATTGGGACTGGGACTGGAACATGGCCATGCTAACTTTACTTTTTCATTAAACTAAACAAATTAGTCTCAAAAGATACATTGTGATCCAAAAGGGGCATTACCATTTTTTAGCCAATTTTCTTATTGCTGCTGTAAAAGTATGAGGAGATGCATTATAGGGATATAGCTTAAAACCATGCCAGCAGAAGAATTTAGATGTTGTCCAAAATTAACAAATCCAAGTGTTATTTTTCCCAGAGGTTAGATGGTATAATTTTTAGGTTTTTTTCCATCATATTTAGGTAGCGCTTTCCATTAACTCTGCAGCCAAGGAAACTTTTGAATCATTTTGGCCATTATTAAATTCAATTTTAGAGACTATTCTCAAAGCATGGCTAGTACATATAGCAGGCTGAGGGTTCATGCACTTTTATTGGACAGGTAGGAGCTGGTGTTTATTTTTCCTGGATTACAAGGAGCCTTGGTTTCAAGACGTGTCCATAAACACCTTTGTTCCTGGGGACAGTTTTACCCTGCCAGCTGTGCATGTCCGTGGATTTAGCATCCTCAGAGGCTGCTGCAGCCTGCAGAGAAAGGCATTGGAGGCTCCATCAAGAGTAGGGACCAAGCCATGTGGCACCAAAACTGTCTAAAGAAAGGAGCAAAGGAAAATGAGAATAAACACCTTTGTAAAGCTGTTCTCACATGTGAGGAAACAGATGATGGTGCATGATGCCACCTGTGCTGTTCACACCTCTGTTTTCATTTAAAGTTTTCAGTTGGGTAAGTGGAGCAGTTTCTCCCTCCTCCAGCAAAAAAAAAAAAAAAAAAGGTTGATCTCAAACTTTATTTCATCTCCAGCCTCAAAATGCTGTCTTGTGTCAGCATGTGAATGACCAGAGTATTACTTCTTGTCACAGTGCCAGAAGGGCAGGAGGATGGTGAATTGAAATTCAGTTTGTAATTGCCACAATGTTTTCCCCTCTGCTTACCCTGTGTTGACAACGGGTGTTTATGTCAGATGAAAGGAGTCCGCAGATACGTCAGCATCTCACTTTTCTCTGTCCATTCAAATGTGTTGGCAAGTCAGTTTATGAAGGCTAAATTATAAGCAGTACGCAAGAGATGGAAAAGTCTTTATTGGATAAAACAGGCAGCGCAGGGTACGGCTCTCTTCCTGAGAACTTATCTGATGCCAGGCTGACAGTATTCCTGCCCAGCGGAAATTATTAGTCTTTGAAAGGGACATGTAGTGAAACGCGTTGGAAAAGGCAGCACAAAAGATATCCTGTCTGCTCCACAGTTATCACAGGTAGCTACACCACACTGTGTGACAAGTGTGGAGGAAACCCACCCGGAGCTGGAGATGTGCCAGCCTCCAGGACAGATCAGAGAGCGTATCTGATGTCAGTGCCGTGTTTCCTACAGGTGGATGTGGCTAATCACAGAAACAGGCATGCAGGGTGACACCAGCACAATTCGTTTTCAAAACTCTCAGCGGTCACAGAGTGTACATACACAATTTTATCCAATTAGCTAAAATTAGTTTTGTACATTGCGTGCCAGGGGTGTTTCTAAGGCTCTGGGGGTGAGGACTGGAATGATCACTCTGGTTCAGCAGGCTATAAGGGTTTGAAGCCCTGATTTAACAAGGCACTTCAACGCACGCATAAATTTAAGCATTTGAGAAGTCCTGTTGTTGACAGTGGGACTACTTAGGTGCTTCGAGCTGAATAACTGCTTAAATGTTTTGCTGAATATGACGATGTTGAGTAAATGTGGCACAGCTCTGGAGCTTTTAAACGTCGTGTCAGGCAGAGCAAACACCATTAACAAACACCAAGTCCCTGTCAAAAGGGTACCCTGCTCCTCCAGGGCAAGGGAAATTTTGAAGTGGTGCTGCTGTGTGGGAGCAAACCCAGATCTGACTGTAATTCATTGCACGCTTACTTTTGCTTGCTGCAGAGACTGCCTCTCATCTCCTCTTTGGTAGCAGCTTTTTTTTATTAGAAACAAAACCCAAAAAAGTCACTCATAATCTAAGCTCAAATTCTTGTAATTCTTGTGCAGTTTCATTCAAATTGTGGGTTTGCTCCCACTTAAGAGTTGGACTTCTGATCCTGTCCCTTCCACCCCAGAATATTCTGCAATTCTTAGGCTTCTGTGATTCTTAGATCGCTTCCAAGATGTATTGATCTGCTGAGGAACCTCAAAGGCTGCAAAATCCAATGACAATTCATTTTTTGTCTCAGCACATTGAGTAAGAATCCAGGGAGGGGCGGGGGTGGAACATTTCCATGGCTGATATTGCATCCATGAATCCAGCCCTTTGTTCAGCTGGGGGCTGCATGCTGACAAATGCTCTGTTTCCTGAAAGCTGTAACATCTTTGTCCTGTGTCCAGGTGCGGGAAGTAGGGTAGAGACTGGGGCAAGCTGCTTCTAAAAAAGGGTTTGAGGGGTTTTTAAAAATCATTTTAAGATTAAGAAAGCAACCCAAAATCTCAAGACATGCTTAAGATCAAAAGGATTCCAGCTCAAGAAAATGTTAGAGCCTCTTTTCATCCACCAGCTAGCCATCTTTCTCCCCCACTGAAGCCTGGTTCAATCAGCTATTATCTATCCTTTTTCACAGACACTGCCTTGTTTTTTTTTCTTTCTGAAATCTTTATGAGCATTAGGTCTACTGCAAGCTACAGATTAGGTAGTTGTGTGTGTATTGAGATACGGTGTCAGCCTTCTCCTCGGCTGGACACGAGGCCAGTTTCGTGACACTGTCAGTTCGTCAGGAATGGTAATACCCTGAATGCTGAGTTCTCCCATATTGTCACATTAGATCGTTTTACCCCTGGATTGCCTCAAGACGCAAGATAGCACCCAGTCAGCCTATCAGTTTCATACAGCAGTTCCCAGTTTCAAAATCAATAGGAGGTAAGGAGAGGGTAGCTGGGTCCTGTGGAATTTGACAGCTTGTCATTGAAGCACAGCGCACACCTCTTAGCAAGAAAATGTGGGGCTTGCCTTGAAATAAACATCATTTTTTCGGTGTGGTGGTAGAGCTCAAAAATTGAAGAAAAAAGACCTAGTGATTTTTTTTTTTTAGAGAACAAAAGATTCTTTGAGGGTGTTTTAAATAAGAATGGAGGAGCTTAGAAACAAAATGCTGGATCACAAGTCTTAGACATGAGCTTAGATGCTGCTCATAAAACTATTGAGGAAAAGCTGTTCTTGTCTCTCCACCTTGGTCTGATCATCCACACTGCAGAAAGCCACTTGTCTGACTTGTCTCCTAACTCAAACCTCATGAGCACTGCCCACAGTAGCCTAGCAGGGTACCCGGTTGATGTTTGAGATCTCCAGCACTTGGACCAATGAGTGTCTTCATTGCTGACTTATAAAGTCCTTTTTTTTAGTTGTTTCTCCTGTTATAATGGATGTTCAGATGTTTCTTTCTGCTGAGTGCCATAGCTCTGCCAGGACATGAGAGCACAACCCTCTGGACCACTTGGTGGCCAGGAGCTGCACCTGGCAGGGATCGGCCAGACCCTGGTTATAATTCTGATTCCTAAATAAGCAGACGAGGCTTGTAATATACCAAGTGTGCCATGCTCTGGAATTGTACTTTATCCCTTGAGCCATCATGGACCAAACGCTACTCCATGAAAAATAACAAGATGGCTTGGATATGTCAAAATTTCAACATTCCCTCTTCTTTTTTTTTTTAAATTAGGTCATAACTATTCCTCAAATTCAACTTGAAATGGAAAGTTATTTCCTTTGATCTGAAATTTCATTCCTCTTGAAATACACTTTTTTCTTTTTTCTTTTTATTTTTTACAGAAAAAACCAGGCCTACAGAGAAGCAGCTAATATGTTTTTACAGCTGTAGCTATTAAAGGACACATTCACAGCCCAAGCAGGATCCAGCGCTCAGTGAAGCCGACACAAAGCCACTGAATTAAATGGGCCTTAGACAAGCCATGAAGCTCTCTGGAGAGAGCATATAACTGGGTATCAGACATGATATTTAAACAATGGTAAATCATAGCAAAAGATTAAATCACACTACTGCTTTGCCACCCAGTTTCTGACCAGCCTTAGAGGAACAGACTCTGTGTTAGGTGTCAGGAAGAGCTGGGCTGTGACTCCGCTGCTCATCCAGGTGTACTGGACAGTGGTTATTTTGCTGGGAGGGGAAGGGACAGATGGGAATAGTTTCTCATCTTGCTGAGCACGGCTCTTCACAACTCACCTGTCAGTGTCTGTGGTGAGTCTCTCAGCACCCTTGGGGAACACGTGGGGTATCACTGTTCTGGTCTTAGGAAGATGAATGTTGCAGCAAAGGGGCCATTGTCTCAATCAGACCCGGTCGGTGCAGTGCCCTGTTCCAACTCCTGTCCCAGCTCTGCTAGCAAGGGGCCACCTCCAGAGAAGAGCTGAACTTGCAGCATCCCTGGAAATCACAGAACCACAGAATGGGTCAGGTTGGAAGGGATCATCATGGGCCATCTGGTCCCACCTCCCTGCTCAAGCAGGGTCATCCCAGAGCACACAGCACAGGATTGTGTCCAGACTGTTCTAGAATAGATCCAGTGAGGGTAACTCCACACCTCCTCTGGACAATCTGCCCCAGTGCTTGGTCACTGCACAGGAAAGAAATTCTTCCTCATGTTCAGGTGGAACTTCCTGGGCATCAGTTCCTGCCTGTTCCTCCTGTCCCATTGCTGGGCACCATTGAACAGAGCCTGGCCCATCCTATGACCCCTCCCTGCAGACACTGCCAGACAGGGATGAGATCCCCTTTCAGATATCTCAAGGCTGAATCGTCTCATCTCCTTCAGCCTTTCCCCAGAGAGATGCTCCAGTCCCTTCCTCATCTTTGTCACCCTCCACTGAACCTGCTCCAGGAGCTCCATGTCTCTCCTGTCCTGATGAGCCCAGAGCTGGCCACAGCACTCCAGGGGATCCTCACCAGGGCTGAGTAGAGGAGCAGGATCACATCCCTGACCTGCTGGCAGTGCTAATGGTTCCTAATGCACCCCGGGATCACATTGGCCTTCTTGGCCACAGGGCCATGGTGCTGGCCCAGGGACAGCTCATTGTCCACCAGGATCCCCAGGTCCTTCTCCCCAGAGCTGTTTCCCAGCAGGTCGGCCCCAGCCCATCCTGGCGCCTGGGGTTGTTCTTTCCCAGTGCAGGACCCTGCATTTGCCTTTGCTGGATTTCAGGAGGTTCTCTGCCCATTTCTCCATCCTGTTGAGGTCCTTCTGAAGGTCTGCATGGCTGTCTGGGGTGTTGGCCCCTCCTCCCAGCCTTGTGTCATCAGAGAACTCACTGAGGAGGCATCTGCCCCTCAGCCAAGTCCAGGTAAATTACATCAGTTTCTCTTCCCTCAGCCACCAACACCATTACCCCATCACAGAAAGCCACTGAATTATTCAGGCATGATCTGCTCTTAGTGAAGCCATGTTGGCTGTCACCAGTTCCCTCCTTATTTTCCACGAGTCTTAGCACAATGTCCAGGAGGATCTGCTCCATGATGTTTCCAAACACAGGAGTGACTCTGACTGCTCTGCATCACTTATTTTTCCTTCAAGAAGGTTGCCGAGATATGTTACGCCCACACAGCCATTGTCATTTCACTGGCCTCGTGCAGTTTCTGAGGTACTGTAAGAGTTAAACGTTGGAATTTCAGGACAGGACAGCTGCAGTGGGGGAGGATGATCTGCTATGCAGGCACTTGCCATTAGATGTCTCCAGCCCCCTGGTCTTGGAGACAGAGGGACTCAAGCATGGCAGTCCGTGGTAGCAGAAGGTGGAATGGGAAAGCTGGTCATTCGCCCTCCTAGTTAGCAAGCGAGGGCTGGTGTAAAGTGTCCATTCGCTTGGGAAGGAGCTCTTGGACTGCAAACTAAACTTCTAAATCAAGGTCCTCTCTGACCTCTGGTGGGCCTGGACTTTCTGAATGAAGCAGTCCAGTGCCCCGGTGGAAACAGCAGTGGAACACATTCTGAGGTCAGAATGCTCTGCAATTTATAAACAGGGACCTACAGAATTTGCTTCTCAATGGTTGAGAAGGCTGCAGTTATTTTTCTCCATTTAGTTTATTTATTTAAACGACATAATAGATTTTCCTTGTGTGATTAACAGGGATTTTTCAAAGTAATAAATCTTCCACTTTCAAAAATACTTACCAAGCCAAGCACAGCTAAGCAAAGCCAAGCTTTATCTTAGTTGGGACTGGAATAGGATTTCAATATGGATCGGTTTGCTATTTCCATTTTCTATGTGAGTAAAACAGCCCAGAGCTAAGTGCAATGACTTGCAATGGACACTGTGCAAGTTAATGGCAGAGTTGCAATTTGACTAAATGCTCAGTCTGGTCAGTTTGTCTCTTTCTAGTATTTCCATGTAGCTGATCACAGAAGAGAATGACACATCTGTTCTTTGCGGTGGGCTCACTGAAAGTTATTAACAATGGCAACAGGTGTTAAGATGAATTAAGATCTCAAAGGTAGCGACACAGACAGGAAAAACTGCAAAGCACTGATTACATTAATTGGGATCAGTTAGAGAAAACTCTCTCCTCTGAGCAGAAGGGTTTTGGAGAACTTGCCTCATGAACTTGCCTCAGGTGCTCAGCAAAACCTTGAGGGCCCAAAGCTATCTTGAAGAGTTGAAGTAGCAAAACTAGACCAGCAGCAGGCATTGGAAGGGCTCCACCACCTCACACCACAAGTCTGTTTCCCTGAGAATGCCCGAAGTTAGAGGCCTGGTAGTGGGAATAAGCCCATGGCAATGGTCTGCTCCCTCCCAGAAGGCTCTCCTCCTGCTCTGGCTGAGCCCAGGCAAAGGGAATGCTCACACCTGGGCAATTCATACTGCAATGTGTCTGTACCATTTGCCTGGGCACCCCAGCCCAGCGTGGAACAGCCACAGGCACCGGCAACCCTGCTAAGGGCAGGTCCCTCACAGGCAGGCTCAGGCCAGTCCTGCTGTGTTTGGCTGCATCAGACTTTAAATCACCGGCCATGAACAGCTGGAAGGCCACATAAATAAAGAAGAACTTCAACATTTTCTGATAGTTGCTGAACTTCATGTAAAAAAAAGTCAACAAAGACGAATGAAACAAATGCTAAATGTTTTGAGATTTATGGTCTACACAATGACCTTCCTTTGAAACAGTGTCAGTGTCATTCCCCTTGCTGGCTGAGTGCACACACACTGTCTCTGCAGCAATCCCCAACCATTTCTTTCTGGTTTCGCTTTTTCTCCACCTTGATTTATAAGGATGTGTCCTATCTTCATGTCTCAGGGAACACATTGGACTTTTCAGTAAACTTACACAATGCAGTTCCTTTTTTCCCCAAGAGTCAAAAGGAAAAGGCTCCTCCTGACAAGATAAACAACCCGCCCACCCGTTCCCTCAAGCAAATACACCAGGGAACAGACGACCAGCTTTGTGTCGTGCCCTGGACATTGTTTCCAGCCTGACATCTCCTGCAGTGGAGAGCTCTATCAGTGAGGGCCATCTCTTGAGAGTGGCCTGCCATGGGCCATCCCAGGTGGGGTCTGGGACTCTCAGGCCCAGCAGTATGTGATGCTTGGCTCCTCCCTCACCCCCTCACCAGAGAGACGGATATTTTGCAGCGGGGCAGTATAATGCCCAAGGAGACAGGTATTACAGACTGCACTCCATGGCCTGCAGGAGCTGATCCAGTTCCTGTTGAACTGGTATCCAGTGATTTCTGTGGCTGATGGCTGAAATGTCTTTTAGACTAATAGCGTGGCATGCTTTTGATTTAAAAAAAAAAAAATCAAATGACCTGTGGACCTTGGAACTCGTCAAATTTGTCTTACAACCTGACCCCAAGACCATTAAAGTCAGTTTAAAGTTCCCCTTTGATTCCATCGAACTTTAGATTGGCCCTTGGCAAATGTTTCAATTAACCTCTGCCAGGTTCCATGTTTGTAATGAAATCTAAATTCATGTTAGTTTTGTGCAGTTCCCATTTCTATAACAAATGTTCTTCACCACCTTGTTTCCAATAAAGAGATGTCCTCAGGCCCTACAGACCAAGTACAGCCTCAGATAGAAGATAAATCTGTGGCCACATGGGACCTGTGTTTAGAAGGATGCCATAGCAATGCCAGAAACAAGGTGGTTATTTATCAGAAGGTCCCAAACCCACTTTTCACCTCAGTCTGCTTATCCCTTTACCCTCTGTACAGGACCAGTCTTGTTATTGAGGAGCAACACTGGGCTCACTGATTTGGTTACCTGAGGAGGGAGGAAAGAATTGCATTGACGTAAGAAATGCCTTTAAGGCCAAAAACCAGGCAATGAGTCGCTCATCCAGGCTCAGACAGAGAAACAAGAGAACACAGGAGAACCAGGTGCCACCAGTCAAGTGGTGGAAGACAACTGTCTACATGACAACTCTTGAGCTGCAGAAAATGTGAGGTCATTCACACCAGCACAGACCTCTCTCATCTTCCACGAGGATGCAGACATCTCAAATTATCCCACATTTGCCACCTTGCAAATCATCAGGAACAGTTGCCATGGATCAGCAGACACCTGATAACTTGTTACCCAGCATTGAGTTCTTCATGTGTTCAAACTCGTGATCTCCCTTGGGACTGAAAGGTGCACTGCAATGTTTTGGAGTGTGCCAGGCTTTCTGTGTAGCACTCAAATACTGTTTAGTTCTCTTTGATGCCCCTTTATTGCTATTTATTTCTAAGAATACCCTCAAAATTGCAGTTCCTGCTATTTTTTTATTAACTGGAATTTCTTGTTATTCACCTGCTGAGTGGAGTGATTATTTCAGAATACCCTTAGTGCTTGCCCCTCTCCTCACTGCAGCTTAAGGACTATCTTTTTGGAGGCTGCTTTTTTCTGGAATGGCTGTGTTTGGTGGTACCTCTGAGTGGGAATAAATTACTTCCAGACGGACTGTGAAAACTGGTCCTTCAAAACACCAATATTAATCAGGCTCCAGCACTTATCTTTTGTATTGCGGCTGCTTGTCTCCCTCATCCCACCAGAACCAAGAGAGCTTAAATTAGCTTTCAAGGACACAAGTTCTACATCATTTTCACTTCCATTCAGTTTTGTTTTTCTCAGCAGTGTTGGCTCAATAGTACCCTGATATTCCCATCCAGTGCTTACTCAAGATCAGTCTGCAGAGCACATCTTCTGATGATAACTTGGATTTTTGATTTGTAGTCCACAGAGGGCCATGACATAAAGGTGGTAACAAGCTTTGGTACCTTCTAGAATAAAACCTTACACAGGCAGAAGCCACAGGATATGCCAGGGCAGAAAGGCAGGCTGGATAGCACACAGCATATGGGAGACCTGGAGAAATGGATTTGGAGCAAGTCTAGCTTCCACGGCAACCAGCAGTGTCAGATCCTTGGGATATGTTCTGCCAAGGAACCTTCTGATGATGATGATGCTCAGATCTTACCATCACACAGGGGTTTTCTGAGGGCTGAAACAGTGTGGCACTTCAGTTGCCACCATCACCCTTCTGCTTTTGAGTGCCATTTCAGTCCTGTGTGCCATGTTCAGTGCGGGTTTCCCCAGAAATAATTGTACATGCTAGTAACAGTAGGTGCTAATAGCACATGCTTCGTGTTCCGCAGAAGGATGACTGAATACCCTTGCTGAGGTGCAGTTTGGGTGCCTTTCTTTATCTGGCAGTCAACTAGTAAACCAGCACAGATATCAGCTGAACAAAAATTCCTTTCACTCAGGGTTTAAGGCCCCACTTCTTGAGGAGTGTGACAACTGTGTACTAAAAAGCCAAGTTATCTTAGCTAGTAACACATTGCAAAAGATGGAGGTAAGAAAAATATGGTATTCTTTTCAAACTCCAAGATAATTGTGTTGTGTTAGAGAACTCCTTTCAAGAAAAAAATTGGCTTGATATAAGGCAGATCCTTATGTCTGACTCAGGGTGGTTAAAACAACAACAACAAAACCCCTATAAAGCAAGAACTAGAAGGACAAGCAGGAGCAAAGGGCAAAAGCAAATGCAAAACATCCAGAGCCTTAGAAAGTACAAGAAAGCAGAAAAAGCCTATAAATACTTATGTCAATAAAACAAGCCACTGGTCCTCATTTAATTAGCAATTTTTATTAACAGTGGTTTGTTGACTTGTGCAGTGTTTACCTAGGGCCCACATAAAAAGCATTACAATCAGGAGATAGTGGCATTTTAATCCCCCTATTCCCAGTGTGGAAATGAAAGTGCTAAACCGGTCATTTGTGTCCATCAATAGATCAGGGGCAGAGAGATCACCAATCTTTGTATTTTCCTCGGGAGTCAGGATGCAGGGGGGTATAGCCATGGGCCCAGCTGAGCTGCAGCTTGCAGTGAGGCAAGAGGTAAAATAACTTTGGCAGATGTCATTTCATCTGTTGCACATGGATTCCTAAGACCACAGCCAGCAAAACAACTGCTGGTTCCCAGATCCATTTCTTCCTGCTACTGGTGTAGCAGGATAGAAGCCCGAGGTCACATGTTTTATTTCCAATCTTTGAATTCAAACCCCATTAATTATAAATCTAAAGACTTGTCTATATCTAAAATGTAGAATTCCATTCCAGCACAGTAAAACTGCTGGAGGTTTTTGGCTGGAGGTAAGGGGCCAGGACCCACCTCACCTGGTTTATTTACCACTGTGCTGAGTACTAGAGTGATCCTCCTCAGTCTCTCTCTTGGCAAAATAGGAAACATGAGGGTCCATGATAATTTATTTCAGCAGGTCCTTTCTACAGTTCAGAAAACATTGCTCTCTGCCCTAGTTCTGCTTCCCTTAATCTGAGGTCAGGCAGGGTCTGAGCCACATCCAGAACTGTCTTCAAAGGTCAGAAAGAAGTGTTAGATGAAGCTGCTACGAGTGACCCCAAGGGATCAGTGCACTGCTGAGGCTTGCTGGTCCCTCTCCACTCTTGCTAAGTGCCCTGTCCCTGCCCAGAAAGGTCTGTGCTGCCAGGGGCAGGGGCCTGGTGGCAGGGAGCTTGTGACACTGGCTGTGGGTACAGGGAGGGCTTTCCCTCCATCCTCTCTGTCCCAGGTGAGCTGTGTAGGGGAGGTCAGCCAAAGCCATGTGTCCGGACGGTGTGGGTAGTGACCAGGATATTGTTTGCAGTCCTGGCCTGGACCCAGCAGTGGATCATCCCCGTTGCTGCTGGATCCTCAGCCTGCTGCGTGGACTGGAGGAATTTGTGCAGGGAAGGCTGGGGTGGCAGGAATGCAGCCTGTCTGGGTTACAGTACCTGCAACCCCTAATTAGTCAAATACTTCCAAGTCAGATGCCGGTGACTAAATGGGTGTGGACTAAAATCCTCTTCCTGGTGAACCGGCCGGGCTCCAAGGGTGCTGGCATGTGGCTGGGACGGGGTAAGGCAGCCAGTCCCCTGCCTGGTGTGGGACAGGCCACTGACAGGTCTGCTGACACGTCACTGTCACAAGGGGGTTCTTGTGCCTGCCACATCCCAGCTCTCCTCCTGTCACTCACAGCACGCCGAGGTCAGGCTGCCCGGCCAAATCCAGCAAAGCCCCCCCTGATATCTGCTGGGCTGGGGTCACCTGTGGCTCCTGGCTTTGCCCCAGGCTCGCAGGTGGCACAGCCCTGGGATCCGTGGCTCTGGAGCCACCAGCACCGCTGTGCCTTCAGCCAGCCCGGAGCAGGCATCCATCCTTCACAAGGGCACCCCATGGCTGATGCTGACAACTTTCCACTGCCTCAAATCACACAACTCTCACACCTCAGCCCACTGCAGTGGGCAACAAAAACACGGCTTTTTGTCCATCTTACAGTTTCCTCAAAAATGAAGGAGACTGAGCTGTCCCGGGCTGCAGAAGCCATCGTCAGGATCTCTGACTTGCTGCTGGGGCTGGGCTGGGTGTGAGGCATACCTGGTGGCTGATGGCATTAATGGCCTTTATCTCCAGGAGCAGAGAGAGGAGGGATAACTCACAAGTGGCTTTAATGGGTGACCATAAATATAATGGGAGACCTGCAATCACATAATTATCTGTCTAATCCATCCATCTGTTGTACACACACTTTATTGATTATACACACACACACACATAACATATATCTGCAATATGTATATATATTTGCAAAATGCTTGACAAATCATCCACGGATTGGAAGATTTATCCTGCTTGTCACAGCTGTTCAGGCTGCTGTTTCCATTATAGCTATTCTTTTCCAGCTTGCCTAACTTTCTTCAACGTGGCATTTTTATGCTGGCATTTAAACATTGTGTTTCAGCAGAGTCTGAAAGGAAAAATAGGAAGAGACCTCGTTTGACCACTTCTACATTCAGTAAAAATGAAAAATTACTTTTCCCACGTTTTTGTGTTAATAACAAACTCCTGTGCTCTGTCTGACTGATGATGAGACAATTTACCTGGGAGGCATTGTGATTGTCTCAGCAAAACAAAGCAAGAAACTTCTGTAACTCTCCCTGGTCCTTGATACCTCAGGGGAAAGGAAAGGGGAAAAAAAGCAAATAAAGCTATTTCCTTCCAAGGGAAGGAAAAAAAAAGTATGCAAAAGAAAAAAACCTTTACGTGTGGGTTTATTAGCACTATTTGTAAATAATGTCCAAGCTTGAAGCCTTTTCCTTCCTTCTTTTCAGTAAGGAAAAATGTGGGGAGGGATTTTGTCTCATTCCTTGAGAAGAATTGAGCTGTTTCATTGTAGGTGGGGATGCCATTGCCCTGCTAACCCCTGCTGCAATGCAGCATTGCCAGACAAACAGGAGAGCTGTGAGGGGTGTGAGGGCAGGGTGACACTAAGCTGAAAGTTTGAGATGGCACAGTTTCAAGAGGTTCAGCTGTAAATAGAAGGAAATAAACATTCATTTGGGTGATGTGTTTCTTTTCTGTTGCCAACGCCAACAGGAATGTGTGGGAGTAGGGGTGCAAAGAGTACCTCTCCCTCAGAGCGTGAGGTGGGCTGCTCTCTGTCCTGCCTTGTGCAGGAGCTCAGAGGGATGCTCAGCAGGCTGCCTGGTCTGGAGAGCTTTAGGTCCAAAAGGTGTACATGGGAAAGAACTACAGGTGTGCCCATGGCCAAGATAACATTGTCCTAGAGCCTAGACTCTTACATTTCCCTCTCTTGTAGCCAAAAGCCAGATATGACAGGACAATAACTGTAAGGCAGGAGATGTTGAGCCAAAGTTTGCTGAGGCTGAGCAAATATTTCTAACTTCGGGATTGCTGTGTGCGTGTCCTGTGCTTTGCAATCCTCCCTGTGCAGCTGTGGCCAGATGCTGATGGAGACAAGACAGTGGGCTAGAATAGAACAGAATAGAATAGTACATTTCAATGGGAAGGGACCTGCAGTGATCATCTGGCCCAACAGCCTGACCAATTCAGATGGATCTCTGATATGACCTGACACAGCAGGTCTTATTTTCTGCTATGTTATCTATCAAATCTAGTCCCTCTCTGTTTAGGTATATTGCAGTATACAAGGTACCTGCCCGGTCCTTTTTAAACTGCATTGGAAAGGTGTGAAATTTCCCAAACTCCTCTGGGATAAACAAGGTGATGGTACTGCTGCTGGCCCATGTATCAGGCAGTGCCTCCATGGCGGAGCTGGAGGTTGGGATCAGGAGGTTGGTCTTCACACCAGGCTGCAGATTCTGGAAGCAAGGCTGGGGAAGAGGAGATCTAGAGGCTTTGAAGGCAGCATGGTATCAGTGTAGAAGGTATGTGAGAGGTGAGGGTGGATCGATAGTGAATTTGGGCTTTGCTGGTGATTGCAAGATGTTGAAGGATTGCCCTGATGAGAAAGGTGTTTCTGCAAGCGGGAACAAATTGGATTTTTAAATTTTTTTTTTTAAATAATTGGGCTTTCCCGGCTTGAGCATATATGTCAATCTTTCTGTGGTGTAAATTAATCTTAGCTGGGGATTTAGACCCTCCGAAGGCCGCGTGCTGAAACGGTGCAGCCGAGGTGCAGGGATCGCGCAGCTCGGTGTGGGTGGATGGGATGGAGCAGCTGCCTGGTCCTGGGGCTGGGATGGGCTGGAATGGCAGGGAGGAGGGCCAGCACTGGTCCCAGCAGGGGTTCTGCCCCTCCTGTGATGCTGCAGCTGTGAAACTCGAGGGTTAGAGGTGTCCGCCCAAAAAGCTGGCACTGCCTGTGTGTCTCTGGCATAAGAGCAGCATCATAAGGGAGGGTGCAGGTCCCTTCATGCCACTTGGCTACCAAACTGTGGCCCTCTTCTGAAACAGTGCTCCCTGCCCATCTGAGCTGTGGGTGGTCAGTTAGCCCTGCCAGCCCGGGCAACACACACCGGCAGCTCCTGAGGGCTCCATCCACTGGGGATGGAGCAGGGAGAGCTGAGGGCTGAGGCAGCAAAACGGTACCTCCTGGGTCTCGGGGTTCCCTGCTGCATGGGCAGCAAGATCCCTGAGCATGCAGGAGCCTGATGCCAGCAGCTCCCCTCCCTGGCTGTGGGATTTGGGACTGCCCAGCAGCTTGTCTGGCATGCCCCGGTGCTGGCCACGTACATAATCCCAGGGCAGGAGCCGTGCTTGAACTGCATATGAACCGTAAATCCCCACTCCTAAAGCCGAGGGCAGTTCCCGCTGGCAGCCTGCTGCGGCGGCTCAGCCTGGTCCCCGGCACTGCCGCCCGGAGCAGCCGGCTCATTTAAATTGCTTTATAAATGGGCCAAAGAACTCTGGCTCCAGCCTTCATCTGAGTAATAAATACACAATAAAGCAGCCTCGGTGGCTGAGGGAGGCCAAACAATCAACACTTCCAAAACAGGGAGGATGCTCTTACTGAAAAGAGGTCGTCTTTTGTAATGTTTTAGCCCTTTTCTGCCCCTTTTAAGGATTTCTCCTGGAGGAGATGGAGTAGAGGCTGTGTTTAGCCAGCTGTATGCCCAGATGGTCACAACACTTATGAACAGCATCCCCTAGGAATAATTGTATTAAGTCTTCTTTGGTTTTTATACTCTTGGGGGTTTAAAAAAAAAAAAAAAGAAAGAAAAAAAAGAGAAAGATTCTCTAGAATTAATGGTTTGNTTGGGGGTTTAAAAAAAAAAAAAAGAAAGAAAAAAAAGAGAAAGATTCTCTAGAATTAATGGTTTGGCACTTCTGCATTTGATTACTGTACTAAGAAAGCAACCAGTGCCTGGCAGGTTTTTGTAACCACCTCCAAACACGAGACATCACACAGAACTATGACTTCTTAATGAAAAGCTGGAAAGTGTATAATTGAGGCTGAGGTAGGATGTGCTGATGTGCCAGAAAGGGCATTTGAACCCTGCTATACCAGTATGCCCACATGGATTTAACTCCATGCTCACCAGCCAGGTGAGCAGCTCTCCTCGCAGGGACGAGCAGAGCCAGTGAAGAGTTTCCATCCTCCAGTTAAGCAGGGCACATGGGAATGAATGTGTGCTCTATTTGGCTTGCAAATTTTACATCACCTATTGCGTTTCCACTCACTTCTTTCTTTGGGGAGAGAGAAAAGAAAGCAACCAAAGAAAAGAAAGCAACAAGCAAGAGAGATCGATGAACCATGGCAGAGCGCTCTGCTGCGCACACACTTCCCACCCGCCCTGGGAGAAGGCAGGGAAGGGCGGGGGGCACGAGGGGATGAATGAAGGCAAAGCCACACAGTTCAGTTAAGGAACGTGCTGAGAGATGAGAGTGGTGATGGTAACTGGCTAAAAACTTTTCGGGCAGACCATTTGGAAGGGTTTGTAAGTTTTAAAAGGTAGCATGCACTTTCCTGGTGCGCCCCAGTGGATCACGAAGTGCTTGGCAAGAAACAGCACTGTCCTCCTGTTAGCAAACTCCTGTCTGATGACACCCATTTTACAGACAGGGACACTGAGGCACAGAGAGGTTATTGCAAGGAGAAATTAACTTCCATTAGGGAAAGATAGATATCACCTCTGATTGCAGAGATCTCACCATAATGGTCAGGAGGTCCTTGCCCAAAACCTTACATTTCTATTTATTATTGCAGTGTTGGAAAAGCCATGAATAGAGACATAAAATGGATCTGCAAAATATCTACCCCACACTGGGATCACCAATAATTCTCTGCAACCCATCACAAACTGTATTCAATGACCTGCAGCCGTAAGTGTTATATTCAGTAAAAAGCAGCTGAAAAGGGTGCGACTGCTGATCTGGGTCCTTGTGATAGCAGGGAATGTACAGAATTACTAAAACAGATGTGAACACTGCCTATTGCTCCAGTGAGCTCTTGGACACCAAAGATGTCCTGCATGGAGTGCATGGGAAATTAGATCTGTGCTTCCCTGAAGCCATGGCAGCCTACAAAACATCACAGCACAGGCAAAACCAGCTGTTCCTGGCCCGGGAGACCCCAACAAAAAACAGCTGTCTGGTGTCAGAGGAACAAGAGCATTGCTCTCTGCCTCATGTTTGGTAGTTTGCCTCTGAAAAGTGGCTGCTGCAGGGCTGCCCGGGCTTGGGTGTGAGTGTCCCTCGGTCCCGAGAGGATGCTCTGGCAACTGGGAACAACAAGACTGCAGCAGCAGCCTGTCAGTGCCTTCCATGGCCCTTGTTCAGATGCTGTGGGGGAGTTTGGCAGATGCGGTTCTTGCACAGCCTCTCCATTCCTCAAGACTCTGGTGAGATGGCTCCGCTGCCCCTCTCTGTTCCTGCACCACTGCAGGGAGCTACAGCAAACCGCATAACTGAGGCTCCTGGCATTATCCTCCTACCACACATAGGATTCCTGCCTCTAAAACAGAGAAGGGATGAGATTAACATCTTCTCCTTCTCTTGCTATGCCAGCTTTTGACAGACAGAGGGGTGGGGGAGTAGAAAATGGGGTAAAGATAGAGCTGTGTGTTTTGATAGGAATTGTCATTACCCTGATAGCAGTGAGGTTGTGTGGGGACACGGTGGCTCTGACTTGCTGCAAGCCACTGGCTGGAGGAAAGGGTGGCAGAGGAGCTCAACATGGGGTGAAGGGGCTTTACTTTAGCACAGACCGTGGAGTGCGTGGGGATAACAAACCTCTGCCTCTGCTGGCACCATAAACATGTCATGCACAAACCCCTACAGACTCTGGTCACATGATTCATTCTACTGAATCCCACAGCCCATAGGGTCAGGCACAAACTTTAAGCCTGTTTAATGTATCATTCAGGAATGAACCAGGTCGCTTTTACTTGTCTGTTAGAAGACACGTGTTTTCATTATATGTGCTCCAAGTAGAGGCTAAAGATCCAGAAACGATGGCTATGGAGTTTTGGCGTTCCCTCTCATCAGTTTGGTTAATTGCTCGTTTCATTTACTAGCTGGGTTTTAACTTTCCTATGGATCACTTGGCTCTTGAAATTCCGTAAGTACTGAAAGTCAGCAAATTTTGGGAAGTGTTCTCTGGAGGAAAGTCCTGGAACTCTTACAACAGGCATAATTTTCATTTGTGCAGGTTTAGTGCTCTCACAGAATAAATAAGCATTAACTATCCCACAACTGCGCCAAAATGCAGTTGGTTTGTAGCCTGCTGTGTGCTGCACTAGAAGCCTGAGCATTTTACCTTGCAGACTAAATGCCTCTGTGAACAGAAATTGTGATCATTACTCAGGAGGTACTCTCCAGATGAAACCTCACTCAAAAATAGCTATGCCTGGGTTTTATACCTGTAATACCAAGACAGTGATATTTGCATTTAAACACTAACTTTGGTGTGAGGGAACTCATGAGGGAGAAAGGTATGTTTTTAACTAACCCTTCTAGCCACTGGGTGCCACTAGTGACTTGCTGGGTTGAGGGAATAGCAGCCATCCTGAAACTTTAGGGGAACAACCCACATGTAAATCTTCCCAAAACAGAATACATAGGAAGTTCGCCTTCAACCTGTTCGATTTACTTGAAAAGCATCCTCCCCGCATGTCTCTGATTTCCCTCTGTTCTAATTCCCAGTGGCTGTATTTCAGTGCCAGGGTGTCATTCAGGGTGCTGGGTTAGAGGCTGTGTAACCAGCTCTTGGAAAGCCTGATGAAGCAAGCAAAGCACTCAAGCTTATGCTCACGTTTATGACAACTGAGCAGCACCTTTGCAATCAGTGAAACTGCTCGTGTGCTTACAGACAAGCACATATTTTACTGGATTAGTGCATGAAGCGACTGGAACCGAAGGCATGGTCAGCAAAGAAGCCCAGTGAGCTACTGCTTTTGCTGCGGGTTATCCTCCTCAAATTCATCCTTCGCAATGCAGGCGCAATTCCAGACCCTCACATAAGATACATATAATGGCTGCTATTAATTCCTAGCAGGGGACAGGATCAGACCCCTGGGTTTAATGGTCTGCTTTTCATCTCTATAATCCCCATCCCATCTCTCATTCTGCTTTTCACTTCAAAATTACTTTGCCTGCCTCCCCCTCCTCCATTCTTATTGTTCTGATGTTCCCTGCCACGATTTCTCCGAAGGCAGGGTGGTGAGGCAGTTCATCTACAATGGTCCATTTCCACAAAGGCACATACAGGTGGAAATATGTACATGAGTTTCTTCTACACCTGAAAACATACAAGGCAAAATAAACCCCTGGAATCTACTTGAACACTGTACCTACAGAGAGGTCTCCACTGTTTTATTATCTGATTTAAACTAGAGTGATACAAGTTCTGTGTAGGGACAAGACTTAACGAGCCAGTAATTTGCACGTGTACATGAAACCCCTACAAACCAGGTTTAAATAGAAACTGGGCCCTCAAATAAGAAATCCAACAGAGGAACAGGTTTCTGGGGGGCAATGAGCTACTGTGTGTCAGCTACCTCCGGGCAACAAGCTGGTTGCAAACGCCCTAAGCCAGTGGTACCTGCAGTGAACTCACCCCATGTCTGTGCCAGTCCTGTTTCTCACACCTCCAGTGTGAGAGCAGGCACACAAACCCTGTATTACACTGGCTGATGTGCCGTAGATCCACACGCTGGGGTATCTCACAATGCCCACAGACCCCAGTGCACGGTCTTCTTTCTTTCCTCCAGTTCCAGGGGTATCCAAAGTCCACCAATGGCTCCACTCGCCCTCCCCGTGGTCCCCCTCCCCTCGCTGCTGCTGCTCCAGCCGCAGGGGCTGGCTGCTCCCACGCTCCCATTTGTATGTCACTCACGCGTCTCTCCCCACTTGGAGCTGTCTTCTGTTTCCTGCTGCCAAGAACCGTCTCTATTTGAGACTCCATTTCAAACCCATGATTACCAGGAGCCTTCCTCTCATCTCATCTCATCTCTTCTCATCTCCTCTCATCTCTCTTCGGCTCTTTCTTACTCTTCGCTTCTTCGTCTGCATTTTATTTTGGTCTGTGAGCGCGTGCTCTGGGGCAGGGAAGCCCCACGCGTACTCAGTGTGCCCCAGGAATGATGTGACAGCGTGATCCTCACTGTGCAGCAGTGACCTGGAAAAAAAGGCACCTCGTCATCTGAAGGCAAAAAGGACAGTGTTGTGATGAATTTTTAACTCTGATCCCTGATTCCGTGGCTGGGAGTACTCCCATGCTTTCTTCCTGCCGGTAAGGCAGCCTTCTGGATCAAGAGTAAGGGAGAAGAGGAGCAGAAGTGCCACACAGCTGCCTCAAGTCTCAGCTGATCCGCCCTCCTCTGGGCCTCCTCTAGCATGGGCTGGGGATCGGGCTCAGAGCAGCTTGGTGTGTCAGGCTGCAGAGGAGCACATCGACGGGAAGCTGTGGGTGCAGACAGGCTGCACAACACAGTAAAAAGGCTCCAACCAGAGTTTCATTTTCCAGTAGCTGTACTGGGTAAATAGGGCCAGGACACAGATGGGTAATGTGCATTGCTAAGGCCAAGTCCATGGACCGTGTTCAACTGCTCATACTCACTAGGACACCCTTTTTAATTAATAAAGATTTTTCTCCTTCAGACATTTTAAAAATTACTCAGACAGTTCCTTCGAGCTGCAGGTTTCACACGAGAGAAGGGTTGCAAGAAATCACCATTTAATTAAATAAACATCTCTTTGAACGATGACCCTTCTCCAAAGTTGGAACCTCCTTGCCATCATTAGAGCCCCACATAAACTGTAGCAGTTAGCAGTCTGCTTCAGGATTACAGTGTTCGTAGCAAGAGAAATTGCTCCTGAGATCATTTAACCTCCCTGGGGAGATGACAGGAAGGAATTAATCTTCCGCTGCTAATCCGCCCTGTGCTGCTGGATCAAAAATTGGCATCAATGGGGGTGCCTGCGCAGGGGAGCCTGCGGTGGCATTTACCATCCGCGTGTGCTCCCTCCCACCTCCTCCTCCAGCACGGCTGAGGAAACAGGGGGCAGCTATTTCAGGAAGTCTACGTAACATACTATTAAACCATTTGTGCTGGCTGCGAAGGAGATTTGGTTTCCAGCATTCCCCTCCAGTCCTAGCTGTGTCAACAAGGTGAACGCTACAGAATGGCTTTCATTCTAGTCTCAGGAATCAGTCTCCTCGCTGGTTGTGTTGCTACTTGCCTTCTCTTTTATTTTATTTCAATTTGTTTTATATTATTATTGTTATTATATTTGTTAGTGATTTATATGGATTATTCGCCAGTGCCCAGGTACATCAGGTTTTTATCCCCCATACTGCTTGTAGGAAATAGAATGTGCTGGCATGACCGTCTGCCCGTGAGAGCCTTTGTGTCGAAAGCGGTTCTGCATGGAATAGAAACCTCCATTTTTATTTGTTTTTTCTTTTCCTGGTGAATAAAATGGATCCAAGAAACAATTCAATATGTTTGTGAGCAATCTGTGAGCAGAGAGGGGGTTCAAGTTTACAGAGTTGGGGAGGGACCAGTCCTGGAGCAGGAACAATTCCTTGGGATACAGCACCCAGCCACACAGTGAGAATAGCAAGTAGCGAATGCCCTTAGCAACTGGCTTGTGGAAAAAAATGAATTTGCTAAAAATCATTGGCACTAAGTCGCCTTGAAGAGTTGTAAATCACAAGGCTGTTCAAAGGGAAACCTGCTCCTGCGTAGTCTGTGAGCAGAGACAGACTATTAGGATGGATTCAACTATTCCTAACTAATAAGAACGTATTAGAAGGAGTTCAGAAAATGCTGGGCTCATCCAAATCAAAGGCCAAGCTCCTGCTGATGTTGGCAGAGGCAAGATGGGACCCAATGGGCAGATTTTTCACCGTAGAGGACAGCATCTTGTTTCCTTCTCCACAGCATTCATGTTTTCAGCCCAGGACCTGCTGCCCCTGCCAGACCTTGTGCTCTCACAGCTCCCACCTCAGCAGGCAGCAAGACCAAGGGGATCCAGCAGGATACCCAGTGCAGGCCCTGGCACAGAAGGTGCTGTGGATAGGAAAGACAAGCCCAGAGCGAGACAAAGCTGCAGTGAGGGCTCTCAGGAAGGCTCTCACCAGCTGAAGGAGGGGACTAGGTGGTGTGGGAGCGAAGTCAGACCCTTCTGTTGCTAAACCCTGACACAGGCTCTTTTCTCCCCTGACTGATCCAAACAGTTGCAAAAGACAGTTTTTCTTTTCACTAGCAGCACACCACCAAATGGGATTTGCAGCATGGAGGTGTGAGGGATAACAGCCCATCCCTCATACCCAACAGAGCCTGCAGGCTTCTTTTGCTACTTTCAAGTTTCCCGTGCATTAATCCCCACAATAACACACGATCACCAGAAAAACCTTGGGAAATAGGGGGCAGGAGGATATGGACACTTTTCAGAGAGAAAGGTATAAAAGGAAGCAAAAAACCATCACAGTGGAAAAACAGGTCGTTTGCTCTTCCATTTTTCTGTCAAATGGTGATTAGAAAAGAAAATGTTCTTTCTGTGCCAGTCAGGAAAGGAAGAAACATGTTCCACTTCTCTCAAAA